>LR738713.1:870950940-870982954 GCA_902687465.1 Secale cereale
CTTGCTTCCGTTCTCTGAATTACTTTTACTGTAGTGTCTTTTTATGTGTGCTTTTACTCCGCAATATATATTCTCCACCATTACTATTGAGGAAGTATAATTTTCTGCACCTTTCATGTCCATTCAACATTGGACTTCTCTACTTGTGTTTTACATCTTTGGCTGTTTGTTTCTTAAGCTCGTCCAGAACTCAATTCCTCTTCGCCAATATTATTTTTTAATTATGTTTTATTGCCTCCAACTTCAGGTTATGTTTGCAGACATAGATTTTAGAAAGCACCAACCTTCTGTTAATGCAACCTCTACCAGTATGGTGCCCCTGGATGCTCCAAGTCAGGCACCCGAGAAGATTAATTCTCTGAATCAAGTGATTTCAGCAGATGTACCATGCGAGGCTCCCGTTGACTTTGATACGAGAGAACTTTACTTTCTCATTGCGCACTTCTTATCACATGGTCCATTAAAGCGGACTGCTGGAGAACTTTGCAGTGAACTCTAGGAGCACCAGCTGCTTCCTAGAAGATATCATGCTTGGTATTCGCGTGGTGGTTTCCATAGTGGCGAAGAAAATGATGACGGTGTATCACTCCCTTTGGATTACCCCAACCAGATGTTGTTGGTAAGCTCTCTCTTCTCCCCCTCCATCTATTTGCAAAGCACACATGTATGCAAGATGGAAATCCATCTATTTAACTCGATTTTGCTGAAAAATGTTTCTTTTTATCCTGTTGGATGTGTAGGCAGTAGAGGAAGTATGGGATGGTAATTTTGTTTCACTCAATAAAATCCTTGTGTGTGCTAATTATGCATTGGCAGTAGGCAGTAGACTTAGCCATTTGTCGTATTTCATTTTGCGTTGCCCATTTTTAACCCGATAAATCAGAATCAGGATTTTTTAAAATTAGTTTTGTAATATATTTGTAAACATTGTATATTTGTATTAAAGGAAGAGTAGAAGCGTGACCTGTTTGCAAGCTCTAACTTTTTTTTTTGTATACACTGGTGGTGCTGGCGTCTCTGGTGCCGCCGTTCGGCGCTGTGGTGCCCACCGTGGCTGGTGTCGTCTGCTGGTGCAGCAGGGTTCCGCCATGGATGGTACTATTGTGCTACGCCTTCACTGCCTCTCCTCTTCACTGCATCGACGCTCCTTCTGCATCGAGATCTCCAGGTAATCCTGCTTCTTCTCTCTCTGCTCTGCTTCTGCATTCTGTACTGAACTGTCACTAGCCTAGGGTTTAAGCTCTGAATTTTTAGATGTTTAGATCGATTCAATAGTTGCTTAGGTATATAGGAATCTATGTAGTGCTTAGGATGTCCTAGTTGTAGTAGAACATGTGTAGGTGTTTTATTGAATTTTACTTCTGATTCAAGGTTTCGTGAGTGGCTGAGATACATGTTGAGAGAACATGGAGGTCCCTTATTGGATGCTTTCAGATCAAAATACCCTGAAAGGTATCGCGGCTCCTTTTTTTACTTGCTACTCTTATTCTTCTCATAATTTTGCAACTTTTTTATAGCTTATTACTCCATGTCCTCAGAACCAACAATGTAAGTACATATTTTACTATTGGTTAAACAATGTCCTCAGAACTTTGCACGTATCAGTGCTAGTTTCCATCTTTGAACAACTAAAAGAAGTTAGTAATTTGCTGATGTGGTAGGCTGTGAGGGCAGGAAAAATGTTCAGCGGGGATTGACTTTATAGTTATATAGGATTATTACTACTATAGTGTACTTCATGATAATCACATGCTAACGATGTACCGTATGCTTCCTTCATTTGTTTTGTGCAGGGAGGGAGCTTATACTTGCTTTAATCAAACCGTTGGAGCTGAAGAATTCAGTTATGGTTCTAGAATAGATCACATTCTCATTTCATAAACGCACACACTGTCGAGATGAGGACCCTACGGCACAGCGAGCCGCACTGGACGGTGGCGCAATGCATGAGGTATAGAACTTAAACTCCTTCATCGTCACATCAATCACAACGTTTATGTCACTAAATAGTTAATTTCTTAGGAATAGAGCATGTCTCCTTGGGCTAAACTGTAACAAAGTTCAGAATATTAAAGTTTAGATTATTAACCTTAACTTTCATTTATCAAAGATCTGCACACTTTGTTTTGGATCCACACACCTAGGCTCATCTAATGTGATCGGATCTGGCCAGATTCCTTTTGATGCATCACCTGTTACTCTTTTCGGTGAATTATGTTAGTAGTAATCTTGATTAGCTAGTTGCATGTGTGTTGTTAGCAGGATTAGCGTGGCCGTAGCTTAGGTCAAGCATGTACCTTATGTTTTGTCTCATGTAAAAAGCTTAGGACTGTGTTTACTGAATAATTAAGTTCTTCTGACAGGGAACTATGCATCCTGAATGGCATAGACTCTTGGCTTCATGAAATGCCCCATGTCTATGATTCAAGATATCTTAGATCTTCGATGTCGGATGCAAATAATTGCTCAATTTCACTTCTCTGCAATGTTCATTCTCACATATTTCTATCATTCTTTGCAGGGATAAAGTAAAGAAAAAGAAGAAAAGATTACTAGAAGATTAGTTTTAGAATTTTCTTTTATTTCCTTATAATTTTTCTTTTATTGGATACTTGTAAAGACATTGTAATATTCTTACTATAATAAAAATTATGATTCTATTTCATTTTTTGTTTTTAAATTATTTTTCCTTATAGGTTGTTTTCTGTAAATTTGGATTTTTTTTTGTTTTCCAAATACATTACTAGTGGCGCATTTCAGCCCTTATTAGTGGCGCACCTTCCTTTATGACTAGTGGCACACCTATAAGGCTATTAGTGGCGCACCTAGAGGGAATACCAGTGGAGCACCTAAGGGTTAGTAGTGGCGCACCAGAGGTGCGCCATTACTATCTGGATTACTAATGGCGCACCAGAGGTGCGCCATTACTATCTGTTACTAGTGGCGTGTTAATAGTGGCGCACCTATAGTGCGCCATTACTAACGAAAACAGGTGCGCCACTAATAGGGCTTTTTCTAGTAGTGCTATTGTGAAGGCAAGAAAAGAAGCGAACGAGGTGAGGAAAATGGCAAGGAACCAAGATGTCGCGGCCGAGGAGAGGAGGTTGACGGCCGAGGAGAGGAGGGTGGCCGCCGAGGAGACGAAAGTGGCATTGGAGGACAGGAAGGTTGGCATGGAGGAGTGAACTAGGTTGATGGAATGGGAAAAAAAACTTGTTCTTCTTGGACACATCTTTGTTCAATGAAGCGCAAATGGAATATGTCAACCTTGCCCGTCAAGAAGTCTTGATTCAAAAAAGAGCCATGATCAACACAATGGGTGGCGGCATGGGTGGCGGTGGCCTCGGCAGCATGGGAGGCATGGGCCTCGGCACCATTGGAGGCTTGGGTGGCTTCGGAGGCATGGGTGCACCTCCGGCCGCCATGGGAGGCATGGGTGCACCTCCGGCCATGAGGAGTGGAATGTCTTTCGATGTGCCTCACACACATACCCATGCAAATGCCGTTGAAGAACTTGCCAAGACCGTCGGAGCTACAAGTGATGCGGTGCGTGATGAAGAGGAAGATTCATCGGCGGAAGAAGAGGAAGAATCGTCGGCGGAAGAAGAGGAAGAAGACGAAGAAGACGAGGAAGATGGTTGATGTGTTTATATATGTCTTGAACTTTGTTGGTTGAACTTGTATTTTGAACTTGGTTTGCATTTGGACTTGGTTGGATGAACTTGTGGGCCTGACTTTTTATGTATTCATCAACTTGTTTGTATTAAATTTCACATGTTCATTGCATTTTGATTGAATGTTTCAAATTATTTTGTGTCCAAATGCCATATTTGGCGCTACTGTAGTGGCGCGCGCTGCTGGAGCGGAGCGCGCGCTGCATTTTAGAGCAGCCGCTGAAGCCAGCGCGGCACGGCGCGGCAAAACAGTCGAAGCGCGCGCGGCAAATGCGATTTTTGGGCGCGGCGCGTAGCGCGGCTGTTGGAGATGCTCTTACCTTGTGGCTTTTCGTTGGTGCAGACGGGATCTGATTCTCGTCTCCACACATGCATAAATTTGGAGGAGTGGGCCTCTACTCTCCTCTATTCTCCCAAGGAAAAGGCGAAAAAAAAAGGCGATAAGCACCATGAAAATGCATGGTGGCGCTGTGGTACCAAAGTCATCAAAGTGCCCGTGTACGGAGCTCGCTCATATGTATGCTGGCTGCTGTTTTTTTTAATTCATATGTTGGTTTTCTTGGGATGCTTTTCTTTTTACGAAAATGATCAGATCTATTATCAAAACGGAGATACAAAGCATCTCAAACGTAATAAAAACTAGAGGATAGCGGGATTTAAAGTTTAGAAAAATAGCAAGAAAAAGATACAAAATTGGAAGACATTTTTGATAGCTTACTAGCAAGATGCCGTGCATTACACGGAACACCAAGATGCATTTATTTTACAAAACATCTCTTGTGATTGATCTATGCGGGAGTAATCCCATGTGTAAAAACTGACAATATCTATGCGGGAGTTTTACCTATGTTTTGCTAGTCTGATTCGTCCAATCTTGGTAATATTCTGCATTTGTTGGCATAACTACATGTGTGTCTTCTCCTTTACCTGGCCTCTGAATGTTGTAAAACAATCTTAAATTGACAAAAAGGTAAAACTAATCAGCAATAAGGAAAAAATTAAAACTATAATGATAATTAGCACGGCCTCTCCGCCGACAAGGTCCTCGACGCCACGCTGGTCAACGCCGACGGCGATCTCCTGGACAGGGCCGGCATGGGGGAGGACCTCTTCTGGGCCATCCGGGGCGGCGGCGGCGGCAACTTCGGCATCGTGCTCTCGTGGAAGGTCCAGCTGGTTCAGGTCCCGCCGACGGTGGCGGTGTTCAACATCGCCAAGACGATCGACGAGGGCGCCGTGGACATCCTCACCAGATGGCAGAACGTCGCGCCGTCGCTCCCCAGCGACCTCACCATAAGGGTGATCGTGCAGGGGCAGCAGGCCATGTTCCAAGCCCTGTACCTCGGCGCGTGCGGCTCGCTGGTGGCGACGACGCGCGACCAGTTCCCGGAGCTCGGCATGACGAGCGCCGACTGCCAGTGCCAGCCGATGACCTGGCTTCAGTCGGCTGCCACGCCGTTCATCAGCTTCGGCAGCAACGGCACGCTGGAGGAGGCTCTCCTCAGCAGGGCCACCGGCCAGAGCTCCCCCGGCAAGATCAAGTCCGACTACGTCCGGCGCGCCATCCCCAAGGCGGCGTGGGAGGAGATCTTCCCCTGGTTCACCAAGGACGGCGCCGGGTTCATGATGCTGGAGCCGCACGGCGGGTTCATGGGAAGCGTCCCCGCCGCCGCGACGCCGTACCCGCACCGGAACGGCGTGCTGTACGTCGTCCAGTACATCGCCTTCTGGCAGCAGGGAGGCGACGGCGCGGCGGCGACGGCCTGGGTCGGGGGCTTATACGACATGATGGGGCAGCACGTGAGCAAGAACCCTAGGCGGGCGTACGTCAACTTCCGGGACCTGGACATCGGCCAGAACGACGGCACGTCGGAGAGCGGCGAGGTGTGGGGCGAGCGCTACTTCGTGGGCAACTACCGGCGGCTGGCGGCGGTGAAGGCGGCCGTGGATCCCACCGACTACTTCAGCAACGAGCAGAGCATCCCGGCGTCGCGTTAAACGAGACGCTGACCTGACCAAGCGAGAGATGCCATGAATAAACCATTTGTCATGGCCGGCTACTGGTCGAGATCAGTTTAGGGCCAGTTCTTTTGGTAGCTTTTTTGGGCTTCTAGAATAAGCTGCCCCCTACCCAGCTTATTCTAGAAGCCCAGCCAAATTTATTTTTTTAGAAGCCTACTAGTCAAGTCTTAATTAGTAGGCTTCTAAATAAATAAATTTGGTTGGGCTTCTAGAATAAGCTGGGTAGGGGTAGCTTATTTCAGCTTATTCTAGAAGCCAGCAAAAGAACTGGCCCTTACTTTCCTTGGCCCAATAAATAGACAATGGAATGGTGGATTCAGTCAGTGTACCGTATCTAGGCTGGTCACAATGGACGGGAACATAAGGTAGTAACATACACACTTATCTAGACTATATTACTACCTCCACAGTGGGTAGGAACATGTAGGTAGTGTCATGCAACGATGCATTTATTAGCTTATAGACTCATTGTTTCTTGAAGTGTGTGATGTTCCGGTAACTTAGCTAGTTACCACAAGCACCTCACTCTTCATTAAATATGTGCCACATAAGCAACGTTGTATTGAAATATGTGATGTTACTCCTAAGTTCCACCCCATTGTGACCAGCCTAATACTTAAATAGTTCATCCCCACTACCCTATTTCTCTTGACATGCAGCCTATCCACCTCACCACATCTGCCCCACACATGCCACCTCGCTTCCATGTCATCACAATTAAGTGTCGTTAGTTCACACTTCGAAGTAAAACAGAGTTCTGGCAGCGGCGCTACAGCGATACAACCCTTTCTTCTCCCCCGCCTGTTGTTGCGCCTGTTTATCTTCGTCTTCTCCCCCATCAACACAATCCACCAGCATAATTTGACGCCTATTCTCTCCTTCGAGGTTCCCGTGCCGCACAATTAATTTGGAAGCCTAGACGAGCAGGTTCTCCACTTCCCCTCCCTGACCGCTGCGTCTCTTCTCATCCACCCTCCCTTCCCCTTCCTTCGGCTTTCCCCAATCCGAGGGCATCATCTCTGCTTCCATCCTCACTCTGCTTTCTTTCCATGAGGAATTGTTTCCAGATGGGACAGGGATCTGGCTGCCCGGCGACATCCGCCATTCAAGTGAATAGGCTGGAATTCAGATCGAAGTGCATAGGAGGAGGACGCGGATGCGCACCCGATTAGGACGAAGCTGAGCGAGTAACAGCATGAGGTTGGAGAAGGAGCCATGGATTCCAAAAAAGCACCATGCAACAAGGTCGTGCACTCCACTTCCAATGCTGGCTACCAGAGAAGTATTACTGCAGGTACTGAATCAAATTTTAGAAACAGCCGAGTAATTTACAACATCAGTTTTTTTTTTTGTCTCATATAGTCCTTACCATTTTTTGTTACTTGCAGATATTTTGGATTTTGTAGCACTATTGGTTCATCGTCAGTTTCGTTGTGTGAGTGTTTCTCTTGCAGTGTTGCTTCATGGCTTTGTTTCTTCTCTACCAATGTTGATCTATGTGCAGGGAAAATGACTTCTTGGATATGCTATTTTTCTTTTGACGATGTCATTGCGTACTCAGGCTATGAGCAGATCGGTCAAGGGCAAAATTTTAAATAAGCAGTTTAGTTTTATTTTCTTTTCTTTGTCATGTGCATGTCAACATAGGTGTTCGCATCAGGTTCTTAGAGATACGTTCGTCCTTACCTATTGGATGATAGGACCTGTAGTACTCATACATTACTATTTTGTGTTTTGCTAGATCATTACTAGGAGTTTCTTTATTCTTGGATCCACGCCGTCCGTGTTGGGATGCATCTACAAGCCCTTGTGTCGGGAGAAACTGTCCACCACGAGCACCTATGGGACCGGAGCCCCTTGTTTGTACGGTAAGAGGGCGGAGGGAGCACAAAGAGCAGATCGTAGTGAACACGCGGGCAGTTTACCCAGGTTCGGGCCGCGATGGACGCGTAAAACCCTACCCCTGCTTAGTTTGTATTGAGTTGGAGAGCTCGGGTGCTTGAAGAACTAGCTACACCGAGCGTATGAGCGAACTAGGTTCCGAACCCTTTCTACGTTGTGCATGGGCCTCCTTTTATAGTGCAAGGGGTCACCGACAGGTGTCAACGTAGGAGAAAGGGTAAAAATGTAAAAGAGGTGGTAGTTGTAACAGTGCGGGAATAGTGGAGCTACAGTGTGTGAACAGTGGTCGCTACCTACCTTGACAGTGGGGGACAAGAGCATCTAATGCCCGTCGCCGTCGACCCCAAAAGCGCCCGCCCTTGCGTCTCCGTTTGCCACGGCGATGGCTTTACCACCGTGGAGTGCCACCGTGTCCCCCAGGCTGCACAGCCACCCGCCACGCGTCCCTGAGATGGCCCCAGGGCGACGCGTGGACCGATGAGCTGGAGCGCGGGCACACAGCGCAACTCTCCCCGGCAAGCATCTTGCCGGGGTCTTGACCTTGCCGGGCCCGGGAGCTTGTCGGGCTCTGAAGCTTGTCGCTCCCCGAGCCCTGCCGGGGCGCATATAGCGCCGAGGCATGTCTTCTGTGATGTAATCTTCTAGTCTTCCTGGCAAGCTCCTCTTGCCAGGGCCTTGCGTGAGTGAGGTAATTTTGAGCCTGGGACGGCCTTCCCGGCAAGCTCCACTTGCCGGGGTCTTGATCTTCTGTCTTGTATACTTTGTTTTTGAATGGTTTTATATGGAGCAGGAAGGTCTCCGGCCAGCGCGTGGTAGGCCCTGCCACGGGAAGCTGCTACTGCCCGTGCACAAGTTGAGGTACTGAGGTACCCCTACCTTAGTACACCGACAGGAGCCCCCGGGCCTGGGCCACACACGGTGCCGAGCGCTGTTGGGCCAGGCCCAAAACAGTGCACGGGCACGCGCGGCCCACGGCACGCCGAATCCACTTCCGCATCCGCCGCGTCCCCCCGAAACGGCACGCGTCGATTGCGGCGTCGTGGGATGGGACGTGGCCACGTTCTTTTAATGAAAAAAGCGAAACGCCCCCCCACTTCCCCATAAAAGCAGAGGAAGCAGGAGCGGTTCCCCTCCTACGCCTTCATTGCTTCTTCTTCCATCTCCAGAGATCCCCTCTTGCGCTCCGCCTCCACACCTCCTCCGCCGCCTTCCGCATCTGCGGCGCCGCCGGACTATTCGTCCCCCTTCCCTCGCCGCCTCCGCCATGGCCCCGAAGACCGAGAAGGCGAAGGCGGAGAAGACCAAGAAGGAGAAATCGGAGCAGGCGGCGAGGCTTACTCTGCTGCGGAAGCGGAACGTCGTCTTCGCGCCAAGGCTCGGCGCGCGGGAGCTCTGGAACAAGTATTACTTGTTCTGGGCCAAGAAGACCAAGGCGCATCCCCGCACCCGAGCCTATGCGGCCGCCGCCAAGGACAACTACCCCGGCGGGTACTTCTTCTTCGCAGCTTTCTTCCACTGCGGCCTCTGTCCCCCTTTTTCCGACTTTTTCTGTGATATAATGCACACCTACGGCCTCCATCTTCTAGACTTCACCCCCAACGCCATCCTCACGATGGCGGTTTTCGCACATATGTGCGAAAACTATATTGGGATATACCCAAACGTAGCGCTGTTTAGGCACTTCTTCACCCCTAGAGTAGAAGCCGGCGGTCCCCTCTCCGGGGGGATATCTTGGGTCTTCCGCTTGAATAAGAAGGAGTCCTACTTGCCGAGGGAGCTCCGCGGCAAGTGGGAGGAGTGGCGTGCAGACTGGTGCTGGATAGTCGAGGACGAACCGCAACCTTTCACCGCGCCGCGCACAACAGCCATTGTGCGTGGCAGGGACTGGAGTGAGTTGGATTCGGACGACGGCAAGCTCAACGTCGCCCTCATCAGAATTCTTCGTCTCCGGGTAGCAAAGTTGTCTGTCGGAGAAGTAGGCACAGATTTCCTCCGCCGCCGCATCGCCCCTCTTCAAGATAGGAAGAGGCCAGCCTGGGAGTACGGCAACGTGGCGGACATAATGAGGCTGCGCCCCGGGCTAAACTTCAACTTCACGTCGCTGGAGCTGAAGGGGATGGTCCGGGAACTATTTAAGCATGACACGGCCCACCCAGAGTGGTTCAGAGCTCCCCGGGGAGTGGTGCCCCTCTGCAACAGCACGGCCCGGGATTCCCTTCGCGCCATGATGCCCGCGTGCGACTCGCATGGCATCGACCACACATGGATTCCGCCCAAGCCAGACGTCATCATGAGCTTCTTCGACAACCTGGTGGAGGTGGCGAAGAACAAGGACGAGATCAGGGAGCTCACACGGGACACCACCGACCAAGAGATAGCGTATATAGCTTCTCGGGTTGAAGAGGCCGCTGCAGCCGCAGCGGCAGGAGAATTTGGCTTTACGCCCGAGGAGGCAGAGGCTGCGAAAGCGTCCTGCCAAGCAAAGGAGGCGGAGATCCGCAGGCTGCTGAAGCTTCCTCCCGACGAGCTCGCCGGGGTCCCTTCCTTGAGGCACTCCGGGATCCCCGGAATCCTGACCGAGGCCGCGGCGAGAGGCAGCGCCGCCGGAGGAAACAGAGGCGCCGCAGGGAGCGGAGGCGCCGGAGGGAGCGGAGGCGCCGGAGGGAGAGCGGCCACAGTGCAGGGCGCTGGGCCCAGCAAGCCTGCCGAGGAGGAGGAGGAGGAGGAGAAGGATGTCGGGGCCGACAAAGACTCCGACGGATCCCTGGGGCTCTACGCCGACGACCTCTCCTCGTCATCGGAGACCTCCCCGCCTCGGGCAAGCCCTAGGCGCTCTCCGCTGAAGCGTCTCCGCAAGACGGCGACAGGGACGAGGGCGCAGGCGCCCCGGCAACAACCAGCTCGCCGGGCGGCGCGACCTATCCGGGGGAGCCAAGCTGCGACGGGGGCGCCCGGCGCACCAACCACGGCGGGGGCGACCCGCACACAGGCCACGGCGGGGGCGACCCGCACACAGGCCACGGCGGAGGCGCCCCGCACGGCAGCGCCAAGCGGAGGAGGGTCTTCGCAGAGCGGAGCGGCAGCTCCGCCCGCTCCCCGGGCCTCGGCTACCACAGGGGCCGGGTCTTCGCAGCCCCCAGCCCCGGGGACCGCCAAGCGCCCGAGGGAGTCTTCGCCTCCTGCTCCCCGCGCGGACGCGTCTCAGGTGGCGTTTGACTTCTCCGCCTTGAGCGACGACGACGACGACGAGGAACAGGAGTAAGAACTTGAGGCTTCGCATCTTCTTTAACTTTGTCTTGATTTTTGGTTGATTCTGATCTTGCTTCTTGCTTTGATTTCAGGACCTTGGCCCAGCGAGTGGCGAAGAAGGCCAAGGTTCCCGTTGTCGAGGTCGCGGATGACTCGCCCATCGCGGCGACTGGGGACGTGCCGGAGACGAGCCAGCCGGACCCGAGCGCTGCTCCGAGGAGCAGCCCCCAGCGCAGCCCCCAGCGTAAGTCTGGGTTCCATACTTCCGCTCGTCGGGCGCGCTTGAGGATTTTGTCTTGTGCTAATATCTTGATGTTTTCGTCTTGTCTTGATTGTCTTGTGCAGAGGTGGAGCCACAACCACAGGGGCATCCGGAGGTCGCTCCCGAGGAGCCGCAGGCCCCGCCGTCCCCGCCAAGGCCGAACTCCCCGGCAAGGGAGAGCACTCCGCCAAGGGCGGGTACTCCGCTAAGGGCGAGTACCCCGCCAAGGGCGAGTAGCCCGGGGAGGGCGGCCACTCCGCCAAGGCAGAGCTCCCCGGCGAGGGAGCCCGCCGCTGACGACGTCCGTCAAGGTAAGTTCCGTAACTCTGTCTTCTTGGATTCGTATCTTTTTTGGGTATTTGCTTGAACTTCTTTCACTTTTTCTTCTTCTTCTAGATCCTCCTCCCCCCGAGCAGATGGAGGCGGAAGTTATCGTCGTCGAGGAGGAGGGCGCGCAGGGCGACGGCAGTAACGCCCCCGCCGCTGAGGACACGGCGGGAGCCGCCGAGCCGGCTGCGGAGGAGACCGCTCCGGCCACAGACGCGGCGACCGGGGAGGGGGACGGCGGCCACACTGCCGGCCCGGAGGCGGCAGGAGCGTCGAGCGCTGCGCCGGCCGCCGACCCCTCCACCGAGAAGGAGCCGTCGGCCTATTATCTTGAGGCCCCTAACGGGGTTTACATCCAGGTGTCGTGGGGTTCTTCATCGCGATCCCCCGCGGAGGGCGAGGCCTTTGATGGAGAGGTCCTTGCCTCCGCGGGCCTGAAGATCGTCGAGGCGCCCGGCGGAAGCGACGGGCCCGAGGAGGAGAAGCTGCTTCATCAGCTCCTGGCCCTTTACCGGGCCAGGCAGGCGAAGCTAGCGTCTCGGGAGGCCCTTGCTGCCAAGGCCGCCATCGAGATGGAGAAGCGCGCGGCGGAGCTCCGCGCCGCCAACCAGGCTGCCCTCCGCGACGTGGCGGAGGAGCGCGAGAGGCTCGCCGGGGAGTACCAGGAGTGGCTCCTGGAGAAGGCCGAAGCCGAAGAGCAGCAGCGACTCGCCGGGGTGGAGTTGTCCCGGCGAGAAGGAGAGCTCGCCCAACGGAAGGTCAACCTCGACTCCCACGAGGAAGACCTTGCCGCTCGGGAGCAGGCCCTTGGCGGAGAGCTGAAGGAGGCGAGAGCCGCCGCGGTTGCCGCGGAGACCGCCAAGGACGAGCTCGCGGCCAAGGTTGCGCAACTGGAGGAGTCACTGAAGGCAAGCGTGGAGCGGGTCATCGCGCTCAATACAGAGCGCGAGAAGGACGCCCACACCAACTCCGAACTCCAGGTGCGCCTCTCCAAGCAGGGCGACGAGCTGAAGGCCGCCAAGGACTCAATTGAGGATCTGGAGCTGAAGGTTTCCACGTTGAAGGACTCGCTCGACGCCGTCCGGGACCGGGAAACCAAGCTGAAGGAAGAGCTCCGCAGGGAGCGAGGCTTGGCGGAGAGCGCCAATACTGCGGCCGAGAACTTCCGCTGGACCATCGAGGTGTGGACCGACGACTTGGTGTCTTCTGCATCCAACATCGATCAGGAGCTGCTGGCGCTGAAGGTTGAGCATCTCATCTACTCTCCGGATCCAAACCTCCCTCACAGCGCCAAGCTCAGCCTTTTCTTCAGAGGGATCGCGCCGGCTCTTGCAGATCTTCGGAAGAAGCTCCCCGCGCAACTGGCCGAGGAGTCGCGCCAGCTCTGCGCGGGAACCTTGGAGCGCGTTCTGACGAAGATTGTATACCGCAACCCCGGTATAAATCTCACTAACGTTCTCCGCAGCTTGCCGGCCGACGCGAACACGGAGGCGCTGAAGGCGCAGGTCGCCCACATCATCGCCAAAGTGAACAAGATCTCCAGGATTGAGGGCGACCGCGTAGATTAGGCCTCCTTTCTCTTTATCTCTTTTGTTGCTGCATAGGGTGTTATGAACTCATTAATCATTGCGACAAGTTATCCCTTGTAAGATATTTATCTTATTTTGATCAATCAGTGCAATGTTATCTTCCTTGTCTTGGTCATCTACTTTGTACGTTTTTCACCCTACGCTCCCGGGGAGCTTGCCGGCAAGGGGCCTTTGCCGCGAGCGCTGAGTGCTGGACTCTGAGCAGCCTGCTGGCCAAGGCCTTACCGGCAAGCAACCTTGCCGCAGCTAGTCGCAACGCACTTAGCTTGCTGAGCGAACTCGAAAACGAAGTAAGGGCGCGACACTTGTTGCAGCTCACTTAAATCGTTGAGCGTACTCGAAAACAAGACAAGGGTGCGGCTAGCTACGGGTAGGTTCCTCCGCGCATAGGTTTTCCATACAAAGTGTGATTGTTCAAGGAAGACAACTAAAAATTAAAAATTTGAACTGCTCGAATTCTAATAACTTAGCTTTCATATATTGCTTGCTTCTCGATAAGGCTTCTCTTTCTTGAACAGCACTTGGTTCCTCTTCCATCTCCTTCCCCCCCGGCAAACTTGTGCGCGAGGAACACTCCTTCTGCTTAAGAGGCAAGGAAAAAGAAGAGGGAAACAAATATATGGCCTTTCGGCGTGCTAATGCTTACTGGATGTGTACGTTGCACAAAATGCCAAATAACACATGCAAATAGCAAAGAAAAGCATGCAACAGGCAAATAGCGCAAAACACAAAGCTTTACTGATGCACGGGGTCTGCGCCCGGCTTTGTACAAAGGGTTACATGCAACAGCGGCAAAGCTTGTACAAAAGGTGGTTGCCGGAGCGGATCACGGCAACCGCGCCTTATGGGTGAAACTTGCGAAGATGCTCTATGTTCCAGGAGTTGCTCACCGGTAAGCCTTCTTCGGTCTCAAGGCGGACAGCGCCGGGCCTTGTGACTTGTCTCACCCGATAAGGGCCTTCCCACTTCGGCGTCAACTTGTTGGAATTCTTGGCGGACTGAACACGCCGAAGAACAAGGTCGCCTTCCTCGAGACTCCTGGCCTTGACCTTGCGGCTATGGTAGCGACGCAAGGCTTGCTGGTATCGAGCAGCTCGTACAGCAGCCTGGAGACGTTCCTCCTCGAGGAGCAATGCATCATCTTGCCGCAGTTGCTCTTGCTCGAGCTCATCATAAGCGAGCACTCGAGGAGATCCGTATACGAGTTCCGTGGGGAGAACTGCCTCTGCTCCACAAACTAGAGCAAAGGGTGTCTGTCCGGTGGCTTGACTTGGTGTCGTTCTGATTGACCAAAGAGTCGCCGGTAGCTCATCTATCCAGTTTCTTCCGCACTTGCGCAGCCTGTCAAAGGTCCTTGTCTTGAGTCCGCGCAGCACTTCAGCATTGGCCCTCTCCGCTTGACCGTTGCTCCTCGGGTGAGCAAC
The DNA here is from genome assembly GCA_902687465.1 of Secale cereale. Taxonomy (NCBI): domain Eukaryota; kingdom Viridiplantae; phylum Streptophyta; class Magnoliopsida; order Poales; family Poaceae; genus Secale; species Secale cereale. The sequence goes on from LR738713.1 coordinate 870,965,390, forward strand.
AGAAGCGAAACAGACCTTGGCGCCAAGGTCTTGGACGTACTGCATGAAGGTGCGACTAGTAAATTGTGTACCGTTGTCGGTGATGATCCTGTTAGGGATTCCGAAACGGCAAACAATCGACCTGAAGAACCTGACCGCTGATTGTGATGTCACCTTTCTCACTGGTTCCACTTCTGGCCACTTTGTGAACTTGTCGACTGCAACGTACAAGTACTCAAAGCCCCCGACGGCACGGGGGAAGGGGCCGAGGATATCGAGCCCCCAGACCGAGAAGGGCCAGGATAAAGGAATTGTTTGGAGAGCTTGAGCTGGCTGATGAATTTGTTTTGCATGGAACTGGCACGCTTCACACTTGGTTACTAGTGCAGTTGCATCTTGGAGGGCTTCTTGCCAAAAGAACCCTTGCCGGAAAGCTTTTCCGGCAAGCGCCCTTGCGCCAATGTGGTGGCCGCATATGCCTCCGTGTATTTCTGCCAACAGCTTCCGTCCATCTTCCCTGGGGATGCACTTCAACCTGACACCATTGAGCCTTCTTCTGTACAGCTCGTTATCCACGAACTGGTACATACTTGACTGCCTGGTTATCTTCTCTATTTCTCTGGGTCGTCGGGAAGTTCTCCAGTTTGCAGAAAACGGACGATCTGCTGTGCCCATGCCGGAGCCCGAGGCTCAACGGCAAGGACTAAAGGCATGAGGGCCGCTGCGGGGACCTCAGCCTCTACGGCAAGAACCTCTGGCTCCGCCGGAGCTGATGGTCCCCCGGCAAGCTCGCCGGGGCGAGGCTTGTCGGGAACACTTGCTTCAACTGCACAGATCCTCGGATCTGCAGGAGCAGACTGTTCCTCAGCGTTCTGATCGTTGATCTTGGGAACCTTGGCGGCGGTTTCAGGAAGATCCGCCGGTAAGTAGTCGCCGGAGATCAACTTTCTCTTCTTAGACTGCCCAATTGATGGTGTAACGGATGGTTGAGTCAGCTTGAGCAAGAAGGTCCCTGGTTCCACAGGTAACTTCATCGAAGCACACTTTGAAAGGCCATCTGCAATATCATTGTGAGCTCTCGGGACGTGCTCCATTTGCAGACCTTCAAAGTGCTCCTCAAGCTTCCTCACTTCATCTACATAAGCTTCCATCAAAGGGCTCTGGTAACTCTTGTTAACTTGTCGGACCACCAAATGAGAATCTCCCCGTACAATCAGCTTTCTGATCCCAAGTTCGGCCGCAATCCTGAGGCCGGCGAGCAAACCTTCATATTCAGCAGTGTTGTTTGTCGCTTGCTCTCTTGGGAAGTGCATCTGGATAACATACTTGAGGTGCTCCCCGGTGGGCGCGATGAGTACCACGCCAGCACCGGCACCTTGCAGCGAGAAGGCACCATCAAAATACATTACCCATTCACTTGTCGCTTCTTGTACGGGTGCACTTGTTTCTTGGACTTCTTCATCGGGCGTCGGGGTCCACTCAGCTATGAATTCTGCCAAAGCTCGACTCTGTATGGTTGAGGTACTTTCAAACTTGAGTCCGAAGCTCGACAGCTCCAGTGCCCACTCAACGATCCTGCCTGTTGCTTCTGGATTGTGCAATATCCTCTTCAGCGGAAAGCGAGTGACCACTGTTATCTCATGTGCCTGGAAGTAATGGCGCAGCTTTCTCGAGGCCATGAGGAGGCCGAAAAGCAACTTTTGCACCCCGGAGTATCTTGATCTAGCCCCCTGCAAGAGGGAACTCACAAAATACACCGGGCGCTGCACCATCTTCTTCCGCACTTCTTCCTGTTCCTGCGCAGAGTTGTCCTTGTCGGGGCCAGAGCTTGTTGGAGCAGCCCCCTGCTTGTCGCTGGATTCGCTTGCCGGTGGTGCAGATTCCTCGTCGGCCTCCCTCTCCGCTACTAACGCAGCACTAACCACCTGGTTGGTTGCCGCTAGGTATAGCAACAACTTTTCCTGTGGTCTAGGTGCGACAAGTATTGGAGTGGAGGATAGGTATCGTTTCAAATCTTGCAGTGCTGCCTCCGCTTCCGGAGTCCACTTCATGGGACCTGCCTTCTTCAAGATTTTGAAGAAAGGTAGGGCGCGTTCTGCAGACTTCGAAATGAACCTACTGAGGGCAGCTACACAACCTGCAAGCCTTCTGACATCCTTGACGCGCTTCGGGGCCTCGATCTGCTCAATGGCTTTAATCTTGTCGGGGTTAGCTTCAATCCCCCTCTGTGACACGAAGAACCCGAGAAGCTTGCCGGAGGGGACTCCAAAGACGCACTTCTCGGGGTTCAATTTGAGCTGTATCTTGCGCAGGTTCTGAAATGTCTCTTCCAAATCTCGGACCAGGGTATCCTTGCTCTTGCTCTTCACCACGATGTCATCCATGTAAGCCTCTACATTTCTGTGGATCTGTGGCTCGAAAGCAGTGTGCACTACCCTTGCAAATGTTGATCCTGCATTCTTCAGTCCAAATGGCATGCGTATGAAGCAATAAGTGCCGCATGGAGTGATAAATGCAGTCTTCTCTTCATCTTCTTTGGCCATAAAGATCTGGTGGTAGCCTGAGTATGCATCAAGAAAAGAGAGTAGCTCACATCCGACAGTGGAGTCAACGATCTGGTCGATGCGCGGCAAAGGGAATGGATCCTTGGGACATGCTTTATTCACATCGGTGAAGTCTATACACAGTCTCCACTTCCCATTGGCCTTGCGCACGACGACTGGGTTTGCTAACCACGTCGGATGGATCACACCTCTAACTAGGCCTGCTGCTTCTAGCTTCTTCATTTCCTCAGCAATGAATTCTTGGCGCTCCACGGCTTGCTTCCTCACCTTCTGCTTGACGGGCCGCGCATGAGGACAAACAGCAAGCTTGTGCTCAATTACCTTCCTTGGAACACCGGGGATGTCAGATGGTTGCCAGGCAAACACATCGACATTCGCCCGCAGGAAGGCAACGAGCGCGCTTTCCTATTTGCTGTCAAGTGTGGCACTGATGGTGAAGGTACCACCAGTGCCGTCCTCCTTGGCGGACACCTTCTTGGTTGCCGGAGGAGCGGCCATCCCCTTCTTACACTTGCCGGTGGAGCTCGATGGAACGTCCTTGACGGCAGCGCAGCACTCCGAAGAGGTGCGGTTGCCGGAGTGGGCCCCAGAGTACTTGCCGGACTTGGTCTTGGTCTTCTTCCCCCCGGGAGCTTCAGCGGCAAGTGTGTCCTTCTCTGCCGCGGCTGCCGCATCCCGGTAGATCCTGTCGGCGTAGACAAGCGCATCTTTCTTGTCGCCATGGACAGTGATGACGCTTATCGGCCCCGGCATCTTGAGTACGGTGTAGGCATAGTGGGAAGCTGCCATGAACTTGGCGAGGGCGGGACGGCCGAGTATTCCATTATACGGCAATGGAATATCGGCGACGTCGAATGTGATGCGCTCAGTTCTGAAGTTGAGCTCCCCGCCAAAGGTCACCGGCAGAGTTATCTTCCCCTTGGGCTTGCTCCTTCCCGGGTTGATTCCTTGGAAAGAACCGGTCTCTTCGAGCTCGCCATCTGGGATTTGGAGTTTCTTGATCACAGCAGAGGAGATCAAGTTCAGCCCGGCCCCGCCGTCAACCAACATTTTAGTGACCTTGAGGTTGCGGATGGTGGGTGAGACCAGCATCGGCAAGCACCCGACCGCAGTGGTGCGGTCAGGGTGATCCTCAAGATCAAAAACGTTGGGCGTGCTGGACCATTTGAGGAGCCTGCGCGACTCCACCGGCGGCTCTGCTGCATTCACCTCGCGCACCCACTGCTTGAGCTGGCGGTGGGAGGTGTGCAGAGAGGCGCCACCGTCGACGCACAGGACTTCCGTGGCCTTCTGGAACTCCTGCTCACTGTTATCCTCATCCTCCATGTCTTCGTCGTCGTCTTCTTCATCCTTGTCGCGGCCCCGGGGAGGTCGGTCACCTTGCCGCTGCTTTGCCTTGCCGCGGCGTCCTCCCCGGCCATTGAATGGCCGCTTCTTGCTTGGTTCTCCTCCGCCACCTTGGGCCTTCTCCTTGTCGCGCCTCTCGTACTCAGCTTTCTGCTGCTCGACGAGGTACTCGACGCGTTTGCAATTGGAGAGGTCGTGGCCCTTGGTACGGTGGATCTTGCAGTATTGCTTGTCGGAGCCGTCCTACTTGTCGGCTGCCGCCACAGGGGCAGGCTCCTTGCCGGGGCCGCCAGCCTGTGTTTGCTTGGCGGGAGCCTCCTTGCCGGACTTCTCGACGGCAAGCACCTCCTTCTTGTTCTTCCTTCTGTTGTTCCGCCGCCGGCTCTTCTTTGCCGGGGCGGCGTCGTCGCTGTCGCTTCCTCCTCCTGCGCCAGCATCTTCCCCGGGGAGTCTCCTCCCCTCTTCTGTGCGCGCGCACTTATCAGCTAGAGCGTAGAGCTCGCTGACATCCCGTATCTTGGTCATGGCCATCTCTTCACGCATGCGGCGGTTACGCACGTTCAGGTGGAACGCGTTGATAACCGCGGCAGGGTGGACGTCGGGGATGTTGTGCTGCACACGACTGAAGCGTTGGATATACTTGCGCAGGGATTCTCCTTCCTTCTGGGCCAGAATGTGGAGATCGCTCTCCTGGCCGTGGGGTTTGTGGCCGCCCGTGAAGGCGCCAACAAACTGGTGGCAAAGATCTGCCCAAGAAGAAATGGAGCCTTCCGGCAAGTGCATAAGCCACGAACGAACGTTCGGCTTAAGCACGAGCGGGAAGTAGTTCGCCAAAATCTTCTCGTCGCGCCCCCCGGCAGCCTGCACGGCGATGGTGTAAATGCTGAGGAATTCCGAGGGGTGCGTCTTGCCGTCGTACTTCTCCGGTACGTCGGGCTTGAAGTTCTTCATGCTGGGCCACTGGACGCGCCGCAGCTCGCGGGTAAACGCAGGGCAACCTGCCGCGTACGGCAAGTCGCCTGGTTCACCGGGCGCGCGCGTGTCGACAGCGGCTCCAGCTCGTTGATCTGATTGTCGCCGAGCTTCCCGGCGGCGCTCTATTGTTGTTCGAGCGTCTTCTTGTCGCCGGTCGTCAAGGACTTGGCGCTGGTCTTGACGAGCCCGCGGATCCGACGACGCCGTGGAGCCGTCGTCGGCGTTGTTCCGGCGGGGCGACGTCTTCTGCTTCTGCGGCGGGGAGTGCACGGTGGTTGCACCCCCGGCGGTCTTGTCTCCGTTGGCCTTCGTCTTCTCGACTTGCCGTGGCCGCGAGGTCGCCGGCTGCTGCGGCGTATCGTTATTGGCGAAGGCGGTCAGGCTCTGGATGGTTGCCCTCCAGTCTTCGGCCTTGTCTGCCGCTGGAGGGAAGTCGAGGAGCAGTTGCGCCCTTGCGAGCGCCTCTGCTGGAGTGGAGGGGAGCGGGGGCGAGCGGTGCGAGGAGCGAGATATGCTCGGACTCCTAACAACGTTAGAAGGAGCAGGGTCCCGCCCCGGCGACCGCGCCTTGCTCGTGCCAGGACGATGGCCCGGAGCGTCCCGCGAGCCTCCGGTTTGCCCTTGGCCCAGCAAGCGGATGCCACCTCCTGTGGCATGGCGCTGCTGGGTTGTCGTTTGCTGAGATGGACGCGGCGCGTCCACGGAGACCGAGGCTCGGTCGTCCGTCCTGTCCTTGGATTTGGTGGCGCCGCGAGTGTCCTCGCCGGCGACCACCCTCCCGACGGCGTCTCCCCCGCCCACCGTTGGCTCCGGTGGCGGCGGATGAGACGCAGACGGGCCTGCGACCTCCGAAGCCTTCTTCTTCGGGGCCATGTCGCTGTTGCTGATGAGGTTGCTGATGCAACTGGAGAGGTTGATGAAGAATGCGCCCGCGTGAACGTCGGATCAGGTTCGCACAACCTCGACGCCCCCTACCTGGCGCGCCAAAGATGTCGGGGGAAACTGTCCACCACGAGCACCTATGGGACCGGAGCCCCTTGTTTGTGCGGTAAGAGGGCGGAGGGAGCACAAAGAGCAGATCGTAGTGAACACGCGGGCAGTTTACCCAGGTTCGGGCCGCGATGGACGCGTAAAACCCTACTCCTGCTTAGTTTGTATTGAGTTGGAGAGCTCGGGAGCTTGAAGAACTAGCTACACCGAGCGTATGAGCGAACTAGGTTCCGAACCCTTTCTACGTTGTGCATGGGCCTCCTTTTATAGTGCAAGGGGTCACCGACAGGTGTCAACGTAGGAGAAAGGGTAAAAATGTAAAAGAGGTGGTAGTTGTAACAGTGCGGGAATAGTGGAGCTACAGTGTGTGAACAGTGGTCGCTACCTACCTTGACAGTGGGGGACAAGAGCATCTAATGCCCGTCGCCGTCGACCCCAAAAGCGCCCGCCCTTGCGTCTCCGTTTGCCACGGCGATGGCTTTACCACCGTGGAGTGCCACCGTGTCCCCCAGGCTGCACAGCCACCCGCCACGCGTCCCTGAGATGGCCCCAGGGCGACGCGTGGACCGATGAGCTGGAGCGCGGGCACACAGCGCAACTCTCCCCGGCAAGCATCTTGCCGGGGTCTTGACCTTGCCGGGCCCGGGAGCTTGTCGCTCCCCGAGCCCTGCCGGGGCGCATATAGCGCCGAGGCATGTCTTCTGTGATGTAATCTTCTAGTCTTCCTGGCAAGCTCCTCTTGCCAGGGCCTTGCGTGAGTGAGGTAATTTTGAGCCTGGGACGGCCTTCCCGGCAAGCTCCACTTGCCGGGGTCTTGATCTTCTGTCTTGTATACTTTGTTTTTTGAATGGTTTTATATGGAGCAGGAAGGTCTCCGGCCAGCACGTGGTAGGCCCTGCCGCGGGAAGCTGCTACTGCCCGTGCACAAGTTGGGGTACTGAGGTACCCCTACCTTAGTACACCGACACCTTGGCATGACGTCTATACATTTTTTGCTTTGCTCTGCTACTGGATCACCACTGCATTATGCCATCATCTCCTAACTTGAATTTGACAATCGAATGAACTGTCAGCAGCGACGATAAAATATCTTTACCATTCTGAATCCTTTATGGATCAGCTAGAATATGCCATATGATCTCTTCTTTTTAGGTCTGGTAGAATGGTAATAACATACATATCATCTGTGTCTTTCCTTCTTCTTTGTTCTGTGTGTTATTTTTTCAATAACATTATGCACTCATGCGCTTTGGCCCTTTGGGATTCTATTGATTATGCACATATTCAATTGTTCTTTTGAAAGAATTTTCATTTTTAAAATGAGTTAGCCCATCTGCAAAGTGATATGGTGATTACTTCTGATGTTTTGCAGAAGGGGTTCATAGGGAAATAAAATCTTGCATTCTTATAACTCTGTCCATCTTTTCCACAAGTTACATACACATTTTTCAACCTCATATCTCTGTTATGTATTTTACATTTTTATATTTTACTTTCTGGAAATGTTGTTGGTTGTAGCCCTTCCTACCTTCTTGATAGGTTTATCTTTTCCTTGATATTAAATTAACAACCAACAATGGTTTGGATAATAAATAAGTGAAATTCGCCTGATGCATATACCGTAGTTGATCAGCCATAGAACTGGTATGGTTTGCTCACCCTAAATGAATGTTTACACACTTGCACGGTATTGGTAGAAATAAAATTGCTAACATTTATTTACTTTTTGCTTTTGGGAATCTAGAGGAGAAAGATCAAAGAAGTGTAGAAATGGTTTTCCAAATGTACGTGACCAAGCAGCAACACCTCACCTTCAGGTTTGTTATAGCTCACTCTATATGTTTCTCTAAATTGATAAAAGACAGTTTTGGTATACTCCATTGACATGAACAACCTATTTTCTAATGTGTTGGTGAACACGTTCCTTCAGGAATTTGACAAATAGGTTTGTTCTCCATATCTGTGTTGAGTTTTTCATTAGATGTTATAATCTTCAGAGATTTGTAGAGTTTGTATTTTTGCTAAACCTTTGTTCACACACAAGCTTATACCTAAGTATTGTGTTCAGTCTGGAAGTACAATTAATCGATTCGTGTGTTGTATGCATGTAAATGATACATGCCTGACTGCATTGTATCATCTACCATTTTATTTTACTGCCAGGTGCCAGTATTTTTTCCTACTAACCGTGTTTGTTTTTGTCTATTGCTACTCATTCTAATGAACATTACATATTTGCTTAAGCCTGACAATCAATCGTTGCCATTATTTCCCAATTAGCTTCCAATAGTTCATGAATTTTATCCATGCATATATTCCGTAGCAACGCGCGGGGTGTTATCTAGTATGTACCTGTTATAGGACCAAGGATTTCAACTTCATGCCTCACGAGATACTATTGGGAACTTAAATTATTGGAATACACTCTCATTAAGAAAATACCATACTACTTTTTCTCAATTATTAAGGGAATTCATATTTTACTCTTGATATTCCAGGTATTTTCAAAATATCACAGTTTTTTAATAATCATGGTATAAATTATTGTGAGTTGTTAACCCGATAACCAAAAGAAGAAAAAGGGACACTCACCTGAAATTCTAATAGTTGAGGTGGTGTCATTGTATTGAATAAATGAACAAAAGTAAAACAAAAAAATGAAGTAATTCAAGTAAGAATTGATTAGTGGCATTGATACTGCCCTTTAAGGAAAAAAAACAAAACTAGAACAAATATTGACAAAATTTGCACTTGTTTGAAAAAAATTACACTTGTTTTATAATATTATCCACGTTATTTATACCCACGTTATCTAGTACTTGCATGTATACATGTTACACTCACCCAACATTCAAAATATATCCATAAAAATCGAGTAAGAAAAGAAATCTAAAAAAGCATACAAACAGAAGAAACAGAGGAAAGCATCGTCGGCCTATAAACAGCTAACATAAGGAAACACGAAATGGGCTTCAGCCCAATAACAAATCAACTTTCCCAAAGCAGTGGTTAGTCGGAAATTTTAGCCCAAAATATGAAAGCAGACACAATAGAGAAAATAAAACAATGAGCACGAAGCTTGAAGCAGAAATCAGAGGCTAAAAAATACACTAGTCCAAAATTATTTTCCAAGCATCTTAAATATAGCTTAAGTCTAAAAATAACTTTTGAGCACTGTCTCTTGGTTAAGTTATCCCTAGGCGTTTGACCGAGCCATATTTAAGGATTTTCTAATATAGGAGTACCTATTCACCAGCTAAGATCCATCTACTCTATGAGCACGAATCTGAAGAAGAAATCAAAGGCTCAAAAGTCGACTGGTCCAAACTAATACTCTCCGTATTTTAGTACTAATTACATTCGTTGAGCGCCAACTAAATCCGGACGGAGGAAGTATAAAGTTTTACTAAAATGATAGTAAAGTTGCGACAAGTAATATGGATTGTAGGGGGTATTTCTTTTGCCACTAAAAAAGATCTCCTACTCACCTACGCACCTAGTTTGGACACCTTGCCCAGTTTTGATGTCGGGACCGGTCAGTGGTGTGTTAGATATTTCAAAGTGAAAAATGCGCACAATATATAATAGTACTAGCTTACCCAGCAGTGTTGCAACTAAACGTTGCTAGACCCCCAATAAGCTTGCAAACAAGTGTATACCTTTATCTAGCTTTTCGTGAAATAAAGTGTATCCTTTTGGATTTCATAGCACAAAGTGCATTTTAAAGAACTTGCTTGCCACCCATGATGTTGTCACCAAGCCACATATCTTTCATTGGCTAGCCCGCCCGCAAGGCAAAACAACCTGCCCTAAGCACCACTTGTCCGCGGCGGCGGCGGCGCTAGTAGGAACGAATTAATACATACATTGGTCAGTTCTTTTTTAAAGCACCACGGAATAAAAAAAAAAGGGTGATGCAATGAAATGAAAACAAGACTAGGACAACATAAAACTAAAAAATGATTATTTACCAAGCATCGATTTTAGTCCTTTTTTTTTTGATTAATTGGTCAACTCTCTCCTTCTTAATGAAAAGACAAAGCTTCTACGATTGCTTGAGATTTTATACTAAGCAGAGTTTCAACAAAATATCTTTACTCCAATGAGCAGGTCAAGGAGTGTACATGTTTTTTTTTCTAGAACAAAAGTACATCTTTTATTTTCATAAATAAATGACAAAGCACAAAGTGCATCACAAAGAATTTGGGCGGTGCCACCCATCATCATGAATGACGTCACCAAACCACAAGATCTTTTCCTTTGGGGGCAAGTCCTCAAAATCGGCCCGGGGCCCCACCTGTCAATCAGCCACCCCCTACATGTGATCTCCAGTTGGCCACGTTGATGTAAAAGTACGCCTCCTCCCTCAAAGAGAAAAATAAAGTACACCTCCGGCCAACTGCACAGCCTACACTTTTATTTTCTTTGCCTTCTCCCTAATAATATGATAAAGTCCTATTAGGTGAGAGATAATGTGTCTAGAAGTCTGAATAAGATGGAGGCACCTTCGATAGCTTGTTGGACAAGCTAGGGGGACGAATTGGACTTAGAGGAGGACTCCTCCGCAGATCATGGTTAATAGTATAGCCGGCCGCTGGCTATAAGATGTTGCCACCTCATTTATAGCCAATCTTATAGCCGGCAAGTATGATAGCCAGATACAAATAAGTAGTACTTCTTTGATACATGGCACACCTCCCTCTCACAAAGTGTCTAAAAGCATTTGCTACAGCCGGTTGTTAGTTAGTAGCCCGATTCTCTTCTCTCTCTGCCAACTCAGCAATAATATATTATTTTAAGGCTTACAGCCCGTTCACGTCACCTTGGCTGGTCACAATGGGGTGGAACTTAAGAGTAACATCACATATTTCAATACAACGTTGCTTATGTGGCACATATTTAATGAAGAGTGAGGTGCTTGTGGTAACTAGCTAAGTTACCGGAACATCACACACTTCAAGAAGCAATGAGTCTATAAGCTAATAAATGCATCGTTGCATGACACTACCAACATGTTCCTACCCACTATGAAGATAGTAACATAGTCTAGATAAGTGTGTATGTTACTACCTTATGTTCCTGCCCATTGTGTGGGCGGCGTGCCGAGAGGGATCCCCAAGTCGGCTGCCTCCGCTCCCCTCCACCTATACATATTAGATGGAGACACACAAGTCCCTTCTTCTTCTTCTTCTTTTGGTTATGTATGGCGTATGAGACATTTCGGCCGAGTCAGCTGTGGATATGTATGGCGTGCAAATGGCCATGCTTAGGCGGAAGCTAGCTAGCTGGTGTCGTGGCCGTGGTCCAGGTGCGATCATGGCGCTACCCCTATGCCTACGTACGTACGTGGCCGTCCTTGGCGACCGCCACCGAACGAGCAGGCGACCACTCGATCGACGTCCGTCTCCACTGGCCATCTCGAAACCAGTGGACACATACATGTTTGACTTATCTCAATATTGCATGTTCTTTATTACTAGCACGTATAGTAATTACTTTTGCCACTGACAGAATCTGATGCTCTTACCACTAATTTTTCCATGCCACTAGTTTGGACAGGTGGTGTGTTGGATATTTTAAAATGTCCAAATGCCCACGATCCTGTATATACAATAATAGTTTGCCCGGCAAAGTTCAAATAAACGTCGCTAGCTAGACCCCAAAGTTCAAATGCCCACGATCATGCAAACAAGTACTGTATATAACTTGGTTTCCTTTTCACGAAACAAAGTGTATCTTTTAGCTTTTCACAGCACAAAGTGTATCTTTTTTTTCTTTCTAGGGAGCACAAAGTGTTTTTTTTTTAGGTAGCACAAAGTGCATCTTAAAGAAGTTGCACGGTGGCCTGTTCAAGGCACGTCCCAGCTGCTCTGCAGCATGATCATACGATAACTGATCAATCTCCAGTGACACTGCTTCATTTTCCATCTACGTACCCAGCTTGTTGTTGCAGGTCATCATGACGAGAAGGATCAATCGCGTTGCCCGGAGTAGCAATGCAGAGAAATTCATCTCAATCTCCCTCGCTTTCTCTCTTTTTCTCTACCCGATCCTCTTCTTTTCACCGCACAAAGCAGCACACAAAGCAAATTCAGCATGGAAACAGTAGCATCACAAAATTGGGGAGACTGCACCATCGGGGCCAGTTCTTTTGGGCAATTCTCCCAGAATTGACTCCCTCCCCAGCTTCTCCCTTCTGCATCTGAGCTGGTGCCGGACATGTCGATCTTCTTGTCGCGTGTGTTGGGCCCGGCGAACAGCGAGTCGGGTTTTGATCTGCCCGGCTATCTCAGTCGGAGAGCGGCAGGGAGATACGAGCCCATGGAGATCGCAACGCGGCCGCGAGACGACAGGCGTGGCTCGTTTTTGATCTGTCCGGCTATCTAGGTCGGAGCTTAGGTGGCTTTTTTCAGTTTTGGAGGAAAGTAGGAGAGTGGCCCCACCCAGTTGGAATCAGGGGAGGGATTAGTAGTTAGTCTAGTTACATAATATTACGTAGGCTTTTACGTGAATGTAGCATTTTTTTTCTAGTGGCTTGTTTTCTTCTGAAGCGTAGTTTTCCTAGGAGTTAGAACAACCTACGCCGTGTCCGTTCTCTTCATGTTTTATGTATGATCGTCGTGTTGTTTACAGAATTGCACTTGCCCATTCGGACACCGTTTAGGTCTTCTTTGATTCAAAGGATTCTCAAAGTGACCTACATGGGTTGTTTGATTTGTAGGATTGTATACCATATGAATTTTTTTTTCATAGGATTCATTTGCATTAGATTTAATAGGAAATTTTCTATTCACTCAAACATCTTTGAAAGAGTCCTATGTTTTTCCTATGCACAATGAAACACTCATACAATCCTGTAGGATTCAAGATGACATGTCATTCTAATCCCACATTTTTTCTATTCCCGCGTTTTGAAAATCCAACGAATCAAAGAGACCCTTAGATTTACGTCTATGAACGTTCAACGTACAACAGTTAGACATGGGTCAAGCCGCCAAGGCCCAACTCGAGCCCAGCCCAGCAAAGCGGCCAAGAACGCAGTGGACGGCTGATCGGGTCGATAATAAACCCAGACATATAGAAAAGAACTTAATAAATGTAAGAAAGGCTCCTTTCTTTACTACTCCCTCCGGTCCTAAATATTTATCTTTCTAGACATTTTAAACGAACTACAACATACAAATGTATATAGACATATTTAGGAGTGTAGATTCACTCATTTTGTTTCGCATAGTCATTTGTTGAAATCTCTAGAAAGACAAATACTTGAAAATGGAGGGAGTATTAGATAAAGATAAAGATTAAGATGAGGAACAAAGTGCATCACATCGAGCTTGGACGGTGCCACCCAACCCACCATGAGATGCGTCACCAGTGGACATATACATGTTTGACTTTTCTCAATATTGCTTGATCTTTATTACTACCCTTCCTTTCCACAATGTAATGCATGTAGATTCTTTGGAAAGTCAAACCATACAAACGCGCTTGATCAAGTTTGTGAAGATCAACATTTACATCTAGAAATGTCAAATATATATCATATTGTATATGTTTTGTATTGTACATATAAATAATTTTCTTCATAAATTTTATGATGTTTGACCTTTAAAAAAATCTATACACACTACATTATGAAACAGAGGGAGTAATACGTAATTACTTTGGCCACTAACAAAATGTGATGCTCTTGTCACTAAATTTTTATGCCACTAGTTTGGACAGAGGTCTGTTAGATATTTTAAAATACCGAGATGCCCACGCTTGTATACAATAATAACTTGCCCGACATAGTTTCAACTAAACGTCGCTATACCAGAATAGGCGTGCAAACAAGTGTATAGCTTGCTTTCCTTCTCATGAAACAAAATATCCGAAGCCAAAAATAAAAACACGCACGAGGGACTCGGTGCACTGAGACATGCGTGTCATAGTATTATCACTCTGCATCTTTGTTGTTTCTTTTCGACAAAGGATGGATTTTATTAGCCCAATATGAAGCATCAATATATTACAAACACAAATAGCACACACCTGGTCTCTACATAGTTAGGATGCACACAACCAACACGAACACACGCACATAAAAATCACACTAGCAATTAGCAAAGTCATACAAGACCGAAGGCCGAAGCTATGCCAGGGCGGATAGAAAACAAAAGAAACTGGAAAAAAAGAGCAACGATAATCCATATCAAGCATGTGTTGAGCCAAAACAAGATGGTGCAAGCACACATGCTCCATATGTGGACACGACCACTAAACGGGACACAGAGCGGCCTACCAAAGACCGTCCACGCAACCAGAACCTCCATCGATGTCGGAGTGACATCAGCCGTAGCTCAAATGGCGAGAAGAGATGGTGCCGGCAAAATCTCATGGAGACGATTTGCCATTCCCCATGCCTCCGGTGCAAGTGTTTGTCGATGGTAAATCTTGGCATGGCCATTGTCCCCAGACAATACACCACGAGGCTACACTGCGCCATCATGGTTGCAACAAAGCCGTCAATATCGTCGAACATTACCCCGTCATCTGCACCGCCAATCGCATCCATGGACTACCATTGTGCACCATGTTCGCAAGGCCACACTGCAGCAACGGATCATCCCTGCTCGACTGCACACAAGCACTCGGCGAACCACCACCCGCCACTAGTCTCGCTAGGTAGGCCCAACTCCAAGGTGATACCCGCAACGGGGAACACGACCCCAAGTGCGGCCATCATCTGATCTGGGCAAACCCGGACCTAGGGTTTTCCCTCAAGTATTCTGGGAGGGGAGCTGAGGACTACATGTGGACGCCTTCATCAAGGTAGCGACGCCCCATGGGTGCGGTCGTCGTTGGCTCCGAGCACAGTCAAAGTCCGGCTTTCGCCGACAGTCTCCGTCACCTTCGAAAGAATGAGCCTAGCTGCACCACCATGTCCACCTTCATCACCACAGACCACCATAGCTAGAGGATTGGATCCTTCTAGGCCGGTCAGTCCGAGGCAGACCCGATGAGATATGACTCAGATCGGGGGCCGCATCGCCCGAAGAAGACGGCACGCCAGATTCGCCCAAGGCATCCCGTGGCCAGCCGCCGCATGGATCAGCCGAGCCATCCCGTGGGTTGCTGCCATTGAGATTTAGGCCGGGGGAGAGAGGCCGACTCAGGGGAGCGCCCCGGTCCCGCCCCGTCTTCTCTTGTGGGGCCTCAGGCAGCGGCGAGACGATGAGGAGGGAGAGAGAGAGTCTGGCGTCGGCCCGATTGGATAGCCCCCGAGTCGCTTTCGGGGGCATCTATGTTGTTTCTAGGTGTCTTTATAAGTTGGTTCAGTTGTGCTCCTGACCGGTTCGTTGGCTTTGTGAATTCAAAGTCTGGCAAGGTTCAAGGCTTTCCCTCGGCTCGGCATGTGTGGCGGTTTAAAAGAAAAAAGAAAAAAAAAAATCGTCACAGTCCTGCGAATCAAAAGGGCCGTTCCAGACATTTGGTCGAGTCACCTCTGGATATGTATGGCATGCAAATGGCCATACATCCCATGCTAGCTACCTGGCGTCGTGGTGGTGGTCCAAGTGCGTAGTACATACGTGGCCGTCGTTGGCGAGCGCCACCGAGCAGGCGACCACTCGATCGACGTCGACAAGACGTCGTGAGCGCGAGTCGTCTCCACTGGCCATCCCAAAACCAGTGGACATACATATACAAGTTTTGACTTATCTCAGTGTTGCTTGATCTTTATTACTATAGCACGTAATTACTTTTGCCACTGACAGAATCTGATGCTCTCGCCACTGTTTTTTTCTGCCACTAGTTTGGTCAGTGGCCTGTTGGATAATTTAAAATGCCGAAATGCCCACGTTCCTGTATATACAATAATATACACAATAATAGTTTGCCCGGCAAAGTTGCAAACAAGTGTACAGCTTGCTTTCCGTTTTCATGAAACAGAGTGTATCTTGTAGCTTTTCACAGCACAAAGTGTATCTTTTTTTTTTTTTTTGAGGGGGGCACAAAGTGCATCTTAAAGAATTTGCAAGCTGGCCTGTTCCATGCACGTCCCAGCTGCTTGCCAGTTGCCACCCATGAGGCCATGATGTATGGTGTCACCAAAGCCACATCTATGTATTTCCTTGGCGAGCCCAAAAGGTTAGGAATACTTGACCAATGTGCTCAATTTTTTTTTAAAAGTTATATGTTCAAACATTCTTAGAATTTTCGTAAACACACATCAACGGTTGATGCACAACCTCAAATAATTTCAGCTCGTAATTTGACCTACATTAATGGACGTGAATAATGTCAAAGTACTATTCAACCAAAGCTGTCACTATTCATATTCAAATTTGTCTTTTTTGAATCTCCACATGTACATCCAATTATGAGCTGTTTTTTCTCGGAGTTGTAGACATACCTGCCATGGATGTTGTCAAATAATTTCAGATTTAATTCAAAATGTCTAAATATGTTTTTTAGGGTTGATCTCACAATTCTACCTAATGTGAGATCTCATACAAGTCTATCCCACAAAAGTCCAAACGATCTTCCCTGGCCCCCATTTGTTGGCTCTACGTGTGGCTCCATGAATGGTATATATGGACAAAACCAAGGTGAGAATGATAAAACTAAGGCACCTTCTTTGTTCATTATTATAAGGTGTATTAATTATTTTCTTAATCGGATGTATATAGACACTAATTTTTTTATGCCACTAGTTTGGACAGGTGGTCTGTTAGATATTTTAAAATGCCGAAATGCCCGCGTTCCTGTATACAGAATACTCACTCTGTTCCTAAATATAATTTTTTTTAGACATTTTGAATGGACTACAACATAGGGATGTACTCCCTCCATCCCAAATTAAGTGACGCAAAAGTGACTCAACTTTGTACTACTAAAGTTAGTACTCCCTCCGTCCGAAAATACTCGTCATCAAAATAGATGAAAAGAGATGCATCTAGAACTAAAATACGTCTAGATACATCCCCTTTTATCCATTTCGATGACAAGTATTTCCGGACGGAGGGAGCACAAAGTGCATCTTAAAGAATTTGCAAGCTGGCCTGTTCCATGCACGTCCCAGCTGATTGACAGTTGCCACCCATGAGGCCATGATGTATGTTGTCACCAAAGGCGCCACATGTATGTATTTCCTTGGCGAGCCCAAAAGGTTAGGATTACTTGACCAATGTGATCGATTTTTATTAAAAGCAATATGTTCAAACATTCTTAGAATTTTCGTAAACACACATCAACGGTTGATGTACAACCTCAAATAATTTCAGCTCCTAATTCGACCTATATTAATGGAAACAAAGAGATAAAATTCTACGTGAATAATGTCAAAGTACTATTCACCAAAAGCTGTCACTATTCATTTTTGAATTTTTCTTTTTTGAATCTCCACATGTGCATCGAGTTATGAGCTGTTTTTTCTCGAAGTTGTAGACATACCAGCCATGGATGTTGTCAAATAATTTCAGATTTTTTTTTCAAAATGTCTAAATATTTTTTTTTGGGTTGATCTCACAATTCTACCTAATGTGAGATCTCATACAAGTCTATCCAACAAAAGGCCAAACGATCTTCCCTGGGCCCCACTTGTCGGCTCTACGTGTCGCTCCATGAATGGTATATATGACAAAACCTTCCCTGGGGCCCATTTGTCGGCTCTATGTGTCGCTCCATGAATGGTATATATGACAAAACCTTCCCTGGGGCCCACTTG
>LR738713.1:870983013-871100204 GCA_902687465.1 Secale cereale
CTTCCCTGGGCCCCACTTGTCGGCTCTACGTGTCGCTCCATGAATGGTATATATGACAAAACCTTCCCTGGGGCCCACTTGTCGGCTCTACGTGTCGCTCCATGAATGGTATATATGACAAAACCAGGGTGAGAATGATAAAACTAAGGTACCTTCTTTGTTCATTCTTATAAGGTGTATTAATTATTTTCTTAATCACATGTATATAGACACTAAATTTTTCATGCCACTAGTTTGGACAGGTGGCCTGTTAGATATTTTAAAATGCCGAAATGCCCGCGTTCCTGTATACAGAATACTCACTCTGTTCCTAAATATAATTCTTTTTAGACATTTTAAATGGACTACAACATACGGATGTATGTTAGAGTGTGGATTCACTCACTTTGCTTCGTATGTAGTCACTTATTGAAATCTTTAGAAAAACTTATATTTGGGAACGGAGGGAGTTGTAGTTTGCGCCCAGCAAAGTTTCAACTAAACGTCGCTAGCTAGACCCCAATAGGCTTGAAAACAAGTGTATACATTGCTTTCCCTTTTCACGAAACAAAGTGTATCTTAATTGTTTTTCACAGCACAAAGTGCATTTTTTCTTGCGGGGAGCACAAAGTGCATCTTAAGGAACTTTGGGCTGGGGCCTGTTGCAGGCACGTCCCAGCTGGTTGCCACCCACCATAATGTATGTTGTCACCAAAGCCACATGTCTTCCGTCCGCGAGCCCACACGGCCCAACGACCGGCCCTGAGCCCCATTTGTCGGCTCTACGTGTCGCTCCATGAGTGGGACTGATGGGCAAAACTAAGGTGAGAATGATAAAACTACCTTCTTTTTTTTTCTGCTGTAGCTAACAGCTATGGTTTCATAAAGAATCTAAAGAAGGCCTTGTCGCGTCGCTGCTCTGGCGACACGGGCGGATCCCAATCTCGCGCCGCCGGTCACCCCCCTCCTCGCCCCTCCCCTCTCCGCCGTCGTCGCCGGAGGATGCCGCCGGGCAAAGCCCGCGTGGCGGACGGCGGCGGCGGAGGTGCTCCTCTCGCCTGGCGGCTCTCGGTGGGGAGGCCCGGCCCCCTTCGCTGCGCTGCGCGGATGCGCGTGGCCGGCGAGCTTCCGCCGGCGCTCCTCTCCGGCTAGGCGGGGTGGGGTGGCGCCCCCCTTCTTCTCCGGTGCCTGGTGCGTCCTCCTCGCGTTCAGCTCCGAGCCATCGACGGCGGCTCGTCGGATTTGGGCGTTGTTCTCCGGCTGGCAGCTAAGGGTGGCTGCCAGTGCTGCTGTGGTGCGGGCTGCGGTCGGCTTCGGCCCGGTAGCTCGTCCAGAGGGGTTTCGGGACGGGGTGGCAGCCCTCCCCCCGACTCCGGTGTTGCAGCGAGGATCCGCGGCTTCGTGGCAATGCGGTGCAAGGTGGGTGCCAGATCTGCTGGCTATGGCTGCGGTTGCCGGGGCGGCGGCCCCGGATTTGGTGGTGGCGGCTTCGGCCAGGGGGCGGGGCGGTGCGTGTCTGCTCATGGTGGATCGTGGGATCCCGTGGCAGATTGAGGTCGGCCTCGGCAGGTGGTGGTTTGATGGGCGGCGGTCGGTGGCTGTAGGTGGTCATCTCCGGGAGAAATCTTTGCTCCGGTCTTCATTGGAGCCGGTGACGGCGGCGTCCGCGGGTGCCGCGATCTTTCTTGGAAGCGTCATCGTGGATGTGCTTCTACTTCTACCCACGGCTTTGGCTCCGGAGGGAAACCTCAGATCCGCTTGATCGGGCGATGGAGGCGTCTTCGCGTCTTTCTCCTCCTTGGGGGCATCGTCTCGGAGCCGGCAACGACTGGGAGACTGGTGGATGGCGGCATCTTCGCCGTGTGGGTTGCAGCATCTTCGCCGCGTGGTTTGCTGAGGCGGCCTTTTCGGGGGCGCTGAGTTCTGGTTGGCAACGATGATGGCGTCGAGAGGAACTTTGATCGCGGCTCGGACTTCGGTAGTCGGATCTTCCCGGCGTGTCCGAGGTGCTCTTTAGGGCACGGTCGGCGCAAGTCCCGCATATTCTCCTTGTGATGATCGTCGTCAGAGTCGAAGCTGTCGGTTGCTTGCGCGTGTGGCCTTCTGTTGGCATGTGCCGTCATGGTTCCTGTGCAGCTGTTTGCGGGTTGACTTTGACGATGAAGGTCTACGGTGAAGTCGGAGTCGCCCGTTCGGAGGTAGCCGGTGATGACGATGACGCTTGCGACTGTTCGGCGGATGTCTTTTCCCCTTTGTAGCTCTGTGATCCCATGTCGGTGGCCAGGTTGGCCGGTGGTACCCATTTTATGTGGGTTGGAGTGTATCGGTTTTAGCCCGGTTTTCCGTCAATTAACCGGCAATCCTCTCTTCTTAATTAATGAAAATGGCAAGTCTTTTGCCTCGTTTCAAAAAAAAAAAAAACTACCTTCTTATACATACTACTCCCTCCGTTCACTATTAATCTTTTATAAGATGCTTTATTTTTCTTTTTCTAATCAGATATATGTAGACATATTTTAGGGTGATTGGTCACTCGTTTGAGCCAGCATATAGTCCATATTAAAATACCTTATATTTGTGGAAAGAGGGAGTACTACTTATATCACGAGCATAAGTCTCAACAAAACATCACTAGGCTCTAGTGAGCATGCAAATAAGTTGGTTCAGCGAGAGAAAACTTTTCCGTCGACTACGAGGCGCTTGTGACCATTTTGCCAACCATAAAATGTGCCGACTCAATCGTTCAGACATTCTCACATCGATCGATACAATGTGCGTGCGTCTGTAGGAATGAGCATACATGAACACCTAACATACCAACCGTGCTTCACGAATAGAACAAATTACATATACTCTATTATTCTTCCTGACCGATGAGCAGGCACAAAGTGCATCACAAAGGGAGCATGGACGGTGAGAAACACAAGCAAGAGATTGGACGGTGCCACCCAACCCATCATCACGAGCGTCGTCGTCGTCACCGGGCCGCAGATCTTTTCCTGGCCGCCAGTCCGCAAAACCGGCCCAGGGCCCCACCCGTCAGGCAGGCAGGCGGCCCGGCCCTCCAGTCGGCAATCCACCGCGTGGAAATCCCTCGACAAAAAAAAAAACGTAGGCAATGGGGCGGGGGAAAAATATCTGCGCCCGATATTTTGCGCTCCCCCGCGCGGCCACGTCGACGCAAAAGTACGCCTCCGCCCCGAGAGGAAAAAACTAAAGTACGCCTCCGCCCACCTGCCTGCGCTTTTTTCTCTTCTTCTCTCTCTCTCTGCTGGCTTGGCGCAGGGAAGGAAGGAAGATATTTTTCCTCCGATGAGAGTATACATCTCGGCCTCCTCCTCCTCATCTCTCTCCCTCCATCTCCACGAGGAGGACGACGGACCAACAAATCCCCTCTCTTCTCCGTCCATCTGCGCTTCCCCCTGACAAAATCGGCGCAAAATAACCTTGCTTTCTCCCTGACCTGATTTCCTCTCCGGCGAGACTTCTTGGGCGGAGGAGGGACCTCGGGTTCCGTCCATCTGTTCTGTTCTTCCAGCTGCCCGGATCCATGGGGGACGTGTCCACCATTCAACGCCCGTCCGGCACTGCCGCCAAGGTAATAATCTGTTCCAATCCATTCTAATCCATCCACGACACGACAGACTGTTATTTTGATCTGCCTGAAGAAGATGGAGTCTCTGATAAATGAATGAAATTGTTGATTAGCATGGTCTTCTTCTTTTGCAAATCGCCATAGATAGCAGCTAATTCGACTCGATCGAAAAGCAGAGCACGCACATCATGTAGTAGTACTAGTACAATAGTCATCATGGACATCTGGATGTTGTCCACTGGAGTAGTATTATTACTGTGGGATGTCCGATGACTTGATTTTGCACCTGTAAAACTGAAACTGATTTCTACCTTCTTCTTCTTCAGCAGGGTGATCAGGTTGGGGAGCTGGTGTCGGCCGGATGGACCAACGACACCCACAACATGTACATCAGCTCCATGGAGGCCTCCTTCATGCAGCAGCTCCGCGGCCAGCACGCCGCTCCCGACAGGAACATCACCCATGTGGCTCTTCTTGGCCATGGGCTCAAGCCGCACCAAGAGGGAGCCTCCGATAACGCCGGGGCCGAGAGGAACCTCTCTCGCCCGCGTGATGCGGGCGCGAGAGGCCTCCCCGAGGATCCGTGGGCAAGGCGTTTCAAGCCGCGCGATTCCGCTATGAATCGTCGTGGTGACGGGGTTGGTGCTTCCGATGGTGAATCGGGCACCGATACGGTTCAAGGGATGGCTCCCAAGCATGCAAGAGGAGTGACCGGTTCCGTCGGAGGAAATCTTGTTGACAAAACCTCAGGTTGTTACACTTTTCATCTTGTTTGTTCATTGTTTTGTTCAGTTTGACGGAAGTTTAGAATTGTCATGCAGTGTTGGCTGCTAGTCTGATATGAATTCACAAGTTATTGTTTTCCTTGGTATATGTTGTGTTCACTTCTGGCACGAGTTCAGAACTGTTATGCAGTGTTGGCTGCTAGTCTGATATGAATTCGCAAGTTTTTTATTTTCCTTGGTATATGTTGTGTTCAGTTCTGGCAGGAGTTCAGAGCTGTTATCCAGTGTTGGCTGTTAGTCTGATATATGAGTTTAGAAATGTCGATTTTCCTTGGTATATGTTGTGTTCAGCTTTGGCAGGAGTTAACAACTGTTATGCAGTCTTGGCTGTTAGTCTGATATCAATTCACAAGTGTTGATTTTCCTTGGTACATGTTGTGTTCAGTTTTGGCAGGAGTTCAGAACTGTTATACAGTGCTGGCTCTTAGTCTGATATGAATTCAGAAGCGTAGATTAAGAAAAGGGATAAATAATTATCATGTCGTAAGAGTTGTAAGTTGATAAATATTAATTGTGATCCAAGGAATGAGGTAATTTTGCATGCCAGACTGCAGGTATTTGTCAAGATATGTGGAAACAGTAAATGATTATATGGAATTGTTTGTCATATAAAACGGCTATAACTGAATTAGCTATCTTGTCAGACTTCCATGTTTGCTGCATAATTGTTTAGAGTACCTCTTTATATGTTTGGCACAAGTTCAGAAACTGTTATTCATTGTTCGCTGTTAATCTGACAAGCATTTTGTTTCATCTCTCCAGAAGTCTGTGGTCAGAACTTTCCTGAAGACGAGGTTCATTCCGCTGCTCAGCCAAGCAAATCCTGCAAGAAAAGGAGGCCTACCTCTTCCACTGTTGCAGGCTCTTTCATGTCGATGCTCGAATGCAGCGACAAGCGGTGGTGAAGGCCTACGAATGTGTTCTAGATATTCTTGCTGAAGCAGTTGTGATAGGTGACTGGTGCGGCTGCTAATCTTTTTAACTCGCGGATAGCTCTCAATTGGCCTGTCCTTTCGGGGTGAAGGGAAGGCAATTCATTGGTGATTTGTGTCTCTAGTATCCTCTCTGCAGAGCATCAGGCTCAAGTTTGCACATCTGCTAGAGTGGAGGTGTGATGTGATGCCTTGTGGTGGTGTATTTCTTCTGCATCTGCTGTCTGCAAGCGAATCATCGGTTGCTTGCCACGGCAAAATTGTATTGGAGAGTTTATACTACATGACTGTTGATGTCACATGGATGCAATAAACTTGTTTGGTTCAATGAAATTTTTTGCCAGGCGATCTATCTGTTTCTTCTTCTTATTCTTCAGAGGCTGGCTGTGTTGTGCTACAAACTGAATATTGTTTGTGTTTCTGTGACTACTCTGCGCATCGTAGAGCATATTCGGTGAAGATTTTCTTCAACAGTCACGATTCTATTCTCTGTTTTCTTGTATGATTACAATCTCCTTAAGCATTGTCAGGGATCACGTGAGTAAATTCATCTCCATTTATCACATTGTTGTTGTTGCATATTGTCATGGTGACCGATAGCATGGCCGCCAGCAATTTTCTTTCCTCAGATTGTTCTTCATTTTCCATGTGTCAGCACCGTTTGGAGGCTGGCTTTCTACAACCATGTCGACATGAAAACTTTTGCTTGAGCCAGCGCCACCACATCTGTAGCCTTTACCAGATAATAATATTTGATTAGAAACCTGGAAAATTATTTTAAGCATAAAGGAAGTATGAACATTTTTATAACCATATCATCTTTTTGCGAGGCCTAATCGTATCATATATGACTCTGATATAAACGGATGTGATGAGAATAGCGTTCATTCTTCACAAACAGAAACAAGACAGAGTACTGCAGAATTATTTACCAACAAAAAATTTCTTTGGGCATTGAGTGTGTGGCACATCAGTTTGTGTTAGTCATAAAATTGCAACTCATCATCACACAAGTTCAAGTTAGTCATAGAAACAATCTGACAACACAAGTATAATTGATAACGTGAAAAACTGAAACTTTTTGTAGCTTATGTTGACTATTATTCCTTTTCCCCCAGCTTTCTTTCTCTCTTTGCTTTTTTTTGCAGCACAAGTGCAGGTACATTTTGTGCATGCCTGTTGTGCATGTGTGTATATGCATCGCAAAGACAATTTGCTAACTGTTTTACTTGCAACCACCTTAGTTGTTGGGAAATAGTGCGCCAAAAAGTATACTCTAAGCCGACCAACATCGCTTTTCAACTTTAAACAAATAAAAGACGTAACGAAGGGCCTCAATGAAGTTGTTAAACATTGATAAAGATAATTCAATTGGAACAAATACAAACGAATAATACACTCGAATGAAGTTGTTAAACATTTGTACCACAGCAACATAACTCAGCAAGACAAACTCCACAAGCACACCTTTTGCAACAAATACAGATGAATAATAAACTCGAATGATGTCCCCTTTAACATCAGGTAGAGATTATGTCCCCATGCTCTTGTGCCAAGAGCTCCTGTGTCTCTTTCACAAGAGAAGCGAGTGACCTGACAGGCACCTCGCGGTCATTGCCAGCAAATATCATGCAGTTATCGATGCCCGACATGGTCGCAAGAGCCTTGGACAGTGCCTCCTTGAAGTTATGTTGGTTGAACTCTCTGATGCAGTTGGGATTGAGCTGAACCACTGCTGTAACCACCTGACAGACAAGCTTCTGAATTCTCCAGCCCTCAGTCGTGGTAATCATGTTTATTTCTACTATCTCCTTAAGCCTCTTCACGAGTGCTGCATCGTCAGGGACGGAACGAGTAAAATCATCTCCACTGACCACATTTTTGTTGGATATGGCCACGGTAAGGGATAGCATGGCCGCCAACAATTTTCTGTCCTCAGACTGTTCTTCATTTTCTCGAGTGGAAGACTGGCTTGCTCTATCATTGTTTGGACGCTGGCTTTCTACAACCAGTTCTACATGAAAATTATTGCTTAAACCAGCCAACGTCACCACATCCACATCTGCAGCCTCTTCTACTTCACTAGATAATATTTGATTAACAACCTGGTACAGTTTTCAGCACAAATGCTCTATTAGCAGTGTCATAATCATATCTTTTTTCGTGAGGCTTAAGCATATCATGTATGACTCTGATACATATGGATGCCATGGTAATAGCAGGCATTGTTCACAAACTGAAACAAGAACAGAGTACTGCAGAATTACTCATCAACAAGAATAACATATTTGCAGGATCACTCATCTCCAGTCAAAACAGGTTTCTCTCTAGATCAGTAACTCCTAAAACTAAGAAGGATATTAGAGGAGAAATTACATATACAAATGAAAATGACAAGTATTTGCACCCCAGAACACCATTTTGCTTTTTTTTGGAAAAGGAGGCTCACCTCCGGCCTCTGCATAGAACACTCAAGCCTAGCAACCAAAAGCAACGCCATTTTGCTAAAACTACCTACTGTTCTGGCCCTAGAATCACTCAAGCCTAGCAACCAAAAGCAATCCCTGTTGTCATGTATATGTTTGAACTCTTTATCGGAAAAAATGCATGTTTGAACTTCAAAGAAACATATGAGATAATGGAAATTAGATTAAAGCTAGGTAGATGCAGGGCTAGAGAGTTACCCTGGTCAACAGCTTGGTCAAATTTGTTGCGGAAGTCAATGCATCAGTGTTATCTCTTACACTTTGGTCGCCAAGCAATCTGGCCAGTGCTTCCCCTGCTTTTCTCCTCACTGAGTTGCCTTTCTCTTCAACTTTTTTTCCCACTGTAGTTGTCACTATAGCATTGCCATTCCTATCCTCAAGCAAGATGCGTCGCAGCATCTTGACAAACCTCTTAGTCATGCTTGTAGATTCATCAAATGCTAGTTTTCTGAAAGAATCATCAAAGGCTAGCTCTGTAAGAATTTCTATTGCTTGTCCACATAGTTCCGAGAAGGCGCCTTCACTGTCAACCTCCAAGATACACATCAAATTGTGGATAGCTACCTTGTTGCCGGACATATCATGGCGCAGTCTTGTGGTGTCCTCCCCAGGTCCAACTCTGATAGTGATAAGCCTGCTCACAACTGTGAGTGACCTGCTTAGCATCTCAGCCCATGTATGGTCCCATCCATGGCTGAGGAGGTCCTGGTAGCTTAATGGTAATGTGATCTTAGAGAGAAGCCTTTGTTGTCTGATTATCTCTATACAGTTGCCTTCGTCTTGTGTGAGCATCTCAAGAATCACCATGCCTTGAGAGATCAATTCTTTTGTTCCTTTTGATGCATAGGGGTAGTCGCACTTATCGCCATAGCGCAACAATTGAATGCACTTGGTCCTAATCCGTGATCTTGTCTTGGGTACATTGTCTGATGCTAGACTCATGACTTGCTTATGGTCAACTTTCTCTGTGATTGCTAGTGACAAATGGGCATCTTCTTGATGGTGACTATGCTCCAAGGTTTCTACTGACATATTGCGGGCCGTTTTATCCAGAGTTGGCTCAGAATTCTTTGACGGATGGGCAGCTTCTGGATCATTATACTGATTACAGCTTTCAAATAGGCAGCACATGCCTCCCAGTATCTCTGGAAACTGGGTTATACGTAACTCGCTGGCTAGATCTGCTACAATCCTTGTGGCACGCTCCCTGATCTCACGGTCCTCTGTGCTTGTGAGGCCAATCATGTCGATTAGATTCTGAATTGCTTGGCTGGAAGATAGTAGCTCATGTTTTATGGGTATACCTTTGCCAGTGAAAGTGTCTAACAGCCTTGCTCCCCAAAGACGGTCATCCTGAGATGCAGACTCCAGCAACCCAACACCGAACGTGACCAAGTTCCTTCTGATACTTGGATGTGGTTTCATACCAGTATTTCTTTACAATTTTGGGACCCCAATCCTGAAATCCATATTTTGTGCTGACCCACAACGTTAACACCCACACATGAATTAAAACATGAAATCCCCAGTATAAGACAAATAAACCGTGAATGGTAGCTAAAACATACTGTAGAAGATGATCAGTGCCGTGATGAGTTTTGTTTTGTTTGCATCATCTCCACCCGCATCGCCGTAATCCCGTTGTACGAGACGTGCCACTGGGAGCGCCACGGTAACAAATGGCCCAAACCAACTTATAGGCAATGCTATACAGATTGCAAGAATTATCTTCACGATGATCCCTATGCAGATAATAAATAATATAATCACCCAATGCAGCCTTTCATATCTTTGTCCCATAGTGAAACAAAATATGTCCATATCTGCCGCATAATCCCGAGCAGTTCTGACTTTCATTTCCAGCAGAAACCTGTTTTATGTCATGTTAGCGGGGCATAACATAAGATTACAGATGTATACACACAAGGACTTTGATAAAAACCAGAGAACAGACAGAGAGGAGAAATGAACATACTTGGAATAATAGTTCTTTTTTATATATATAAATATAAGAAGCAGGGACGAGAAATGGACATACAGCTGGGACGCCATTAGAAGGCTGAGCACCGAGAGAGACCAGAAGTCCTTGAAGGTTAGGACGCTAACGAAGCCGCCGAGGAGCACAACAGTGCACCACAACAACGCAAGGTACCCTGCGGCGCTTGCAATGTTCCGTGCGGCCAACTTACTTTTGGCGTAGTAGTTGATCACTTCTTCGGGCCTTTCGTCCGCTTCCTCCATTTTATCTATCTATCTATCTATGTATCTAGGAGTAGAGTAATACGTTCTCAACTGTGAATGACTACTGACTCACAACTGGTTTGGCGATGTGATTAGCCTTATCAGGGACAATGAAAGCCAGCCAGGTATATATGTGTAGAAGAGATATTGTCGGTGCCACCTTTGTTTGCAGTGCAAAGCAAAGCAAAGTAGCGCTATCGCTGCGCTGGGGTCTTTGCATATTGAAAAGCATGCATCGTTGCCAGGCCACCACCAGCATCTTGTAGTGCACAAAAGAACATGCATGCTTGGGCACTAACCAGAGCAAGACATCGAATAATCACTAGCTAGGCTGCAGATCCACCGATCGGTCTAGCCATGCAGGCAGGCATCCAGGAGTCAAAGAACAAGCTAGCTAGCGTAGATAGAAACCACGAAACGGTACGTACGCATCTCGAAAAAAAACATCTTCTTTTTCGATAAATGACACTTTATTAACTTAAAATGTACTTCATCCGTTCCGATTTACTCGTCATGGTTTTATTTCAAGCATCCAATGAATTAAATTCATGATGAGCAACACCCAAGAACAATAAGATATGATGGCATGATGTCGTTAGCCGGCCCACTCCTCTCTGCAGCACGCCGGCCGTTGGAACGAGCACCTGGTACTGGTACTGGACATACTCTTCCCGATGGATGCACCTTTATCTTTTCCTTTTTACCAGCATTCCCAGCCTATACGTAAAATAAAGATGAGAGGAATAAAATATAGGACCGCTTTTATACTTGTCTTCGCGGATGGGGTTTGCTAACCTGGGAACCGGTCGTACGCCAAGGACCGGTTCTATATCGAGAGCGTGCGGCAGGCCCAGCCCTACTACTGCCATGCTATTTATGTTTTTTTTTTTTGAACTAGCAAAATGATCCGCTCGATGCACGGGCTAGAAACTTTTAAAATTTATAATATTTTATTTTGTAAATTAAAATTGGATTTCCAATTTAGGCAGGTGGAATGTCTGCTAGGGGTTAGGGTTTATGAGGGGTTTTGGGGCCCTCCGATCTCGATCGGACGGCACCGATCGAGAAGGGATAGGCTGGGCCTAATGGGCTAGGTGTGGCTGTGTACGAGGAGCCTTGGGCTGAGAAGAGAGAGAAGGAGTGTGGCCCGATATCCGTTTCAACAGTCAAAACGTTCGACGAATAAATCGGCTATAGTGTCGCTAGTTCGGGTATCAAACGAACTCCGAATGCGACGAAAGTTGGCAGACGGTCTACCTACACTATAATAAGCCTGCACATCAAGTTTCGCCCCATTCCGAGAATATTTTTATGTCACTTATAAACTAATACTTGCCGTGAGCGCGTGCAAGTGTATCTGGACTCAGAACGAACAATGGAGAGAAACGAAGAGATCATGCAACTAAGAACGGATGCAAGTTTTGAAAAGAATGATGACACGAGTGCCGATTCAATGTGAATGATGCGATGATGAATGTGACAAACAAATGAAACACACGATGACAACATTAATAAATGGAAGGCAACTGGAGTATCGGTCTCGGAGCATCACACAAGCACTGACATGCCCTTTTTCAACAAAAGTTATATTTGTTAACTTAAAATGTAGCATCAAGAGAATACAAAGCATGATGAGAAACACCCGGGCTCTGCATGATTAAGATGCACACAACCAAATACTAACAAAATGGCAAAAGAAAAGAAAACTGACATATCGGCAACAATAGAGTCATATAAGATCTACACTATGCCTATGTCAACGGAGGTGGTGGACAGATCCAAAGATTATGCTGCCATCCATGTATGGTAAAAACCTCCATGGCCACCCGCTCCAACCGCATACACACCACCTTGAATAGCGGTTGGTACTTCGTTCGGTGTAGTGTGGACCACGTACGAAGGAAATGTGTACAACGAAAATAACCTGCAAAGGAGAGGAGTTTTTCCCTCAAAAACCAAATCATTTCTACATAGCCACAACGCCCAAATTAATGCGTATGCTCCCACCCTTATTAGCATTTTGAACCTATTTGGAATACCATCCAATCAATGACCAAAAATATTGGCACCACTTGAGGACAGATACAAACTGGACGCTATTTGGATGACTGACCACGTAAAACGTCCAAACTTGCATGGGAAAAAGAGGTGTTTAATTGTCTCATCATGAGTACAAAAACTACACTTCTTACTTCTTTGACAATTGCGATGGGCAAGGTTCTCTTTGGTTAGGACAAATCCCTTTTGAAGATACCACATGAAGAGTTTAAATTTTAGAGGAATCTTTAATCTCCAAATTTTCTTGTTATTATCCATTGGAACCTCTGAATGTGTAAGCGCACAATACATAGAGTCAGCTGTGAAGGACCCAGATGTAGTTAGTTTCCAGCAAAACACGTCCTATCCTTGTGTCAAGTTAATTGATTCCGAACGGGATAACAGATTTTGCCATGACACAAGACGAGGGCCAATCAAATCCAGCCTAAACGAAATATCCAGCAGGAATGAACTGAGCACCTGCGCAAGAGTATCGTTCTTAATTATCACGAACAATGTGGTACAAAACTAGATATTGTTCTCGCAAGCTAGCATTACCTAATCAGTTGTCCTGCAAAAAATGAATCTCCGGCCCGTCTTTTATCGTGAAAGACACAAAACAGAAAAGATGTTTCTTCGTCGCCCAAAAGTGCGAGTCACTAAGTTTCCAATAAGCCTGGGACACCGCTTTTTGACCAAAATACTTATTTCGCAGGAGGGTTTGCCAAACGCCATTCTCAATAAGAAGTTTGAACAACCACTTACTAAGTACGACATCATTCTTGATCTGCAAGTCATGACTGCAAAGTCCACCTTGGTCTTTAGCCTACAAACCACGTTCCATTTGACTAGCCTATACATTTTCTTTTCGTTATCCACTTGCCAAAAGAATCTGGATCTGGAATAATCCAGCCTCTTCAAGACCCCTTTTGGGAGTTGGAAAAAAGAAATCATATAGAGACCCATATTTGTGAGAACAGAGTTGATCAGGATCAGTCGTCCTTCAACAGAGAGCAACTTGCCTTTCCAACTACTCAAGCATTTCTCTAAGCGCTTCTCTACATGTTTCTAATCCGCATTAGTGAGGCGTCGATAATGAATCGGAATTCCTAAATATTTAATCGAGAATTGACCTTGCGCACAACCAAACATGTCTGCATAATTAGCCGCCGCCTCCCTAGCTTCTCCAAAGCAGAATAATTCACTTTTTTGGAAGTTGATTTTTAGGCCTGACATTTGCTCAAATGCTAAAAGCAATAGTTTCAGGTTTCGAGCCTTATCCAGGATTACATAAAAAAAGTATCATCAGCATATTGCAGAATAGAGAGGCCACCACCCACAAGGTGTCGCACCACTCATGTAATCTGATCATCCTACTTAGCGCGATCAATTAGAATAAACAATATGTTAGCAACAATGTTAAATAACATTGGAGACATGGAGTCACCCTGTCGTAGTCCTCGTTTCGTCTGAAAGTAATGGCCTATGTCATGGTTGACTTTGACAGCCACACTACCTCTAGTAACAAAATTTTGGGTCCACTCGCGCCATGTATCGGAGAATCCCTTCATTATTAGGGCCTGTCGAAGGAACGACCATTTGACCTTGTCATAGGCCTTTTCGAAGTCAATCTTAAAAACTACTCCACTCATGTTTTTTCTGTGCATCTCATGGACGGTTACATGCAAGATTACTACTCCGTCGAGTATATTTCTACCTTGCATGAACGCCATCTGAGATGGCCGGACAACATGGTCAGCAACCGAATTGAGCCTATTTGTAGCCACTTTGGTGAAAATCTTGGGGCCGACATTAAGGAGACATGTGGGCCTATGAGCCTGTTTGGGACTGCTCTGCTCTTTAAAATTCCGCTTCACTCCAGAAAATTCAAGCCAAACGGGGTAGCTCCACGATATGCCGCTCCACATAAAAACTAGAATCTGGGGTACAACTCTCAGTTTTTTATGAAGCTCGTGAGGGGGTGCTGCAAAAAATCCTAGAAGCTAGAGTTGGGGGGAAATTACCCACCACTGCCACCAGTAAGTGGATACCCCTTCGTTTCTCCCCTCTCATCCAATCAAAAAGATCCTTTCCACCAATTTTTCCATTCTTGAAGCTGGAGCTACATGGAAGCCAAACATTATCTTTGGTAGTGCTACAACTTCTGTATGAAACTGCTCCAAAGTGGATTTGGTGGAGTGAAGCTGATTTTGGTGAAGCGAAGCAGTCCCAAACAAGCCCTATATTGCTAGATCCGCTCAGCATCCTTAATTTTCGGCAACAAAACGATCTCGCCAAAATTAAACCTGAATAGGTCAAGTTAGCCAGCATGAAGACAATTGAAGAACTCCAATAGGCCAGTCTTGGGAAGCCATCAGGGACGGGAGCTTTATTATGTTTCATTTGGAACACCGCAACTCTTGTCTCCTCTCTAGAGAAAGGTGACGTGAGGATATCACTCTCTTCTGCCGTGACTTGTGGAATATCATCTATTCGGGTCTCATCAAGGGCGAAATTCCATTCATCTGGCGCCCCAAACAGAGTTTTATAGTATTTGGTGATATAACTTTTGAGCTCTCTCTGACTTTCGATTCGCCCCTTGTCTTGTCCACCTCTCAAAAAGTTGCCAATTTTTGGTAATTTTTGGGTTTGCCAAATATTGACTTGCCAAATATTGGCAATGTCAAACTTTGGCAGCGAACCAATTAGCCTCTAAAAATACACTTCTTCCTATGCCAACCATTGGCGACCAGTTGAAAGTATCGTGTATTACTATCTCCCTTCAAGATGGTGTCAGCTTTGGATTTCCATGGTGCTATTTTGCTGTCCATAGATCCAACATACGGCGAGGCTAATCTGAAGGAAAGAGGTGCCATCAAATATGATTAAATACCGTTTCAGATTAATTACACGAAGTCAGTGAACTTTGATGAGTTTGCTTTCGTCATCTTGTGCTAGTAACTACGTCTAGCAGAACCATCTTGTTGGCACGTTGCATACGGATCGCATCTAAATATTTGTTTGGCTCATTCAGTAGTACTTTTACTAGTTGGTAGATGCTCTGTTTTGGTTACTAGCTACGTCTTTTGGTCTCTAGAAATTGGGAGCTATGCTCCTCTAGTCCTTTTGGTCTACATTATGTATTTTCTCTTATATTTGCATGGTTAACACCTATTTTGGGACGGAGGGAGTATATCTTTTGTACGAGCACATTTATTTTTTCAAAACATGCACATTTAAAAAGAAAATGAAAAACAGTTTTGAAGATGGTAGTCTAATTTTTGAAAAATACAGAAACATTTTTTCCACGTGCATTTTTTCCTTGCGATGCATGAACACTTATTTTTGTAAAATAACGCAAACAGTTTTTCAACAATATGTGAATATTATTATTTTCTTTAAACTGGCTATGTAAAATCGGTGAAATAAATTTATAAAAGGAAAATGCTGTACTTAATTTTTTTCGAACAACTAACTTATTTAATGAGGCACACCAAATGGCCGCTTCTATTTGAAAACGGTTGTAGCCGAGCTGGGCTTTGGTACATTCAAGTCATCCAGATGAGAAGGACTTAGCACAAACGACAAAATATGCCCTTGGTGGCCCATAGACCGAGGAGGAAGGAGGGGACGACGACTCGCCTCAGTGGACTAGCCTAGTCATTGGTGGTTGGATTGCTCCTTTCGTTTATTTGTTCCTCTGTGTTTAGTTGTTTTGTTTCGTTTTCTTCTTTTTTCTTCATATTTTGAAATATATATATATATATATATATATATATATATATATATATATATATAAGTTGCTTTACTTACTTTCCAAAAATATAACACCGTGCAATACAAATGTTCATGTAATGTAAACAAGTTGTTTGTGTAATATGTAAAAAAAAGGTTCATACCATTCAAAAAATGTTCACGCATTTTACAAATATGTTCGTTACAATAAAAAATAGCTTATACAATGAAAAAATATGTTCATTTAATTTTGGAAAAACAAATCGTACCATTTAAATTTGCACCCGTCCGACCCTGCCATTCCGATGAAACCTGGAGCACAGGGATGATTACGGTCATGTTAGGCACGCGGCTGTCCATGGGATACACAAGCGCTCATATACACGCGCATACACTCATTCCTACGAACGCATACACGCACACCCTACCCCTATGAGCACCTTTGAAAGACTGAACCGGCATATCATATTGAAATTTATGAAGTCATCGTAGGCACCTCGTCGTCGACGGGAATGTCTCCTCCCACTGAATACACATCGCCGGAAATCCTGAAATAAATTCAGGAATAAATACGAGCACCAGGATTTGAACCCTGATGGGCTGGGATACCACAGTCCCTCTAACATCCTTTTTTTTTTTGCATGGTAATACATGTCTCATTCATATCATATAGATTAAAGTACAAGTCACGTAAGTACCGACATGACAAAACTGAAAATATAGCAGAACATGTCTGAGCTTGACACCAACGCCCGTCACCTGCTTCCAGCACCACCACAGCAGCCACCGAAGAAAATAATGTGAGAAGCTGCATTGTAGCCCGCGTTAACCATGATGTATCTTTGATGGAGTATTTAACAAAAAGCTACCATAATTTGTGGAACCGTACCTACAAACTATCAGTTTACAAATATGTGCTGAAAACTACAAGTTTTTCATTAATCTTTGACTAAAAACCACCATGTATGAAAAGTGTCCGATTCGACTCGTTTAAACTCGTTTATGACAGAGTTGGCCCACACGTAAAAACTGAAAAAGTTAGCACCGTTAAGTTTGACCGTCGACATATAAGGCCCACATGTCGTTTCTATCGCCTTCCTCTAAAATTCCCCATGGAAGAAGACCCTGTCGCCGGCGGCGAATGATGGCAAGAGGGACGACGAAGACCAACCATCGCCAGCAGCTCCGGCCACACCAGCTCCTCCATGAACTGCAGAAGAGGCACAACGGTCACCGGAGAAAGAGATCGAGGCGGCGGCGGCCTTCAACGGAGGTGGAGAAGATGAAGTACTCCGGCAGCGCAATCGCATCTGGAGGAGACGACGCGACCTGCAGGCGAGGCGAGCGACCGCGCGGCGGCTTGGCTTGGGGCCTCCCCGCGGCTGGCGAGCACGACATCGACATGCCCGTGCAGCCTGTGCGCCGGGGTGGGCGGGCGTCACGGCGGTGGCAGGGTGGAACAGGCGCGCGCCGCGGCGTGCGCGGTGACGTGGCTGCTGGCCTGCTGCTCGCGGTCTACCTGTGGCTCGTGGAGGCCGCAACAGGGAAAGGCAGTGGGTGCTGCTCGCGGCCAGCCGGCTACCCGCCGGTCGTAGGAGAGCGTCGCGTGGACACCGGTGAGGTATGGCTGCTGGCCACGGCGGACAGCTATGGCTGGGTCGGCCGAATTCGTGCCTGCACGGTTAGATTAGCCTAAGTAGTAATTCGTATATTTCATGATTAGATGGGACATTGATCACTGGGCCCTACATGTCATAATTGTCATTTTAATGGTCAATGCTTATGTGTGGGCCAGCCCTGTCATAATCGAGTTTAATTTCGTCCAAATCAGTAGCTATTGTTTTTTGGAAAGAATTAGTGAAAATGGTAGTTTTCGACACAAATTTGTAAAGTGGTAGTTTTTTGTTATATACTCATCTTTGGTGCGTCTCTGGAGGAGCCGTTGGTGAGAGGGGCGGCGAAATAGGTACCACGTGCGAACCAACCTTTGGTTTAGATGGTTAGGTGGACAGTGGTATCCCCAACCCACCAGGGTTCAAATCCTGGTGCTCGCATTATTCCTGGATTTATTTCAGGATTTCCGGCGATGTGCATTCAGTAGGAGGAGACGTTTCCGTCGACGACGAGGCGCCTACGGTGACTTCGTAAATCTCAAGATGATATGCCGGCTCAGTCTTTCGGAGGTGCTCACAGGGGTAGGGTGTGCGTGTGTGCGTTCATAGGGGTGAGTGTATGCGCGTGTATATGAGCGCTTACGTCTGTACCGATGTTAAAAAAAAATAGGTACCACGTACAAGCAAAAGCAACAACCTTATTTAGAGAATTAACTGCGGATGAGTGAGTGACTGACCGATGTTATCAGCTCAGAAGGATTCATCAATTTTAGGCACTGTACTAGTTATCCAATAATGAAGCCAGGCATGCTAAACCAGTTCTTTACTTGTATGATCATATGACCATAGGCAATCTCGATCTACACGCTAGTTTTAAGCCATGGCAATCAATCCTGTGAGGCTCGGTGACCATGGCCACCACCCCACCTTCGTTCAGTTACTACGGATCACCAGGAGAGCGGAGCTTCAGAAGGAGGCTGGATTTATCCATGATAGCATAGTCCGCCACTGTGCGGCTGTTATCCGACAGCTGCAGCCCTTCGTAGGAGAGATATTGCTCGTTCAGGGGTATGCCCAAGTTAACCAGAATCATCGCCTTGATTTCGCCAATGGTAGTATGTGAGGACATAACCGTAGGACTGATAATGCTTAGGCCGGCCTGCGTCTTCACCCAGATATATACTCCTACTACCTCCCGGATACAATGTGGGCACACAGCGATGGATAAGAAAAATTTATCATCCTTTCTCACGTTGTAGTCAGCCAAGGTGTGGCCATCTGCCATCCGCTTGCCAGCAAACACGAGAAGCTGAGCAAATGGAGGGGACGCCGTCTCATCAAAAATCTTTGCCTTGACAGAGTAGACGGTATCTGCGCGGTAAACGGAAAGACTGATGTTCGTGGAACTTTGGGACTTGATGAAGATACGCATCCATTCAGAAGAATGATGAACCTTCCTGCGCTTTTCACCAGTCTCCTGTGACAAAATAAACCCTGACCCATCAGAATTAGAAGGGTTTGGTCCGATATTATTGATAGCAGATATCATAGAGAGGAAACCTAATTCCTCATTTCATTGTTGGTCTATGTTTCCATAACACAATGATAGTGAGCACATAAGAAAAATACTCCCTCCGGTCCTTTTTACTCGGACTATAAGATATGTGTCAAGTCAAACTTCATAAAGTTTGACCAAATTTATATAAAAAATATCAACATTCACAATACTAAATGTATATAACATGAAACATTCTGTAATGAATCTGATGATATTGTTTTTAACCACAAATATATATATATTCTTTTGTCATTGGGAAATGTTGATACTTATAAGTGTTGTTAAATTGTGATCCAAATTCTAGTACCGTATTGGACTAGACGTAGTACATACGGTGTGGGCCTTTGCATTGGTACCGACGTGTACGAGTACAACTCGTTTACTTGTCCTTCAAGGACTCTTATGTATTGCCCTCAATATATACCCCATGTAGTCGCACCTAAGACGGCCTGTCGTCTCGTGCTTGTAATAAATAGTCCTCATAGTGATTGCGCCTTCGTGCGTCCGTGGTTTTCTCCCGCAAGGGTTTCCACGTTAAATCCGTGTCTCTCGTGTCTCGTTTATTCTCGTTATTATCTAACAAGTGGTATACAGAGCTGAGGTTGCAGATACGAGATTTGAGACGAGAGAAATTAGGGTTGGCGTCTGTGACGATCCGCGGGATCGGATCGATTCCTATAGCAGCCGAGACCGACAAGAGTTCGACTTCCGCTGCTGAGCCGCCCTGCAAAGCTGTGCACTTGCCTGATCTGCCGCTGCTCCTCGTCGTACACGCTCCAAGTGAGGCGATCTGCACATTGCTGCTTCTACGTCTTTCCACAAGGAAACAAATCGCCGAGTTGCCGCTGCTCCGTACGCAGCGCCCAGTGTGCTGCTCCCGCATACAGGCTTCAAGCCCCGAGGCTACTTCCACTAGTACTACGTGACGTGAAGGCTACTAGTACTAGTTTATCTCTACTAGTTCACCTCCAATTGCTACGTCTACCAGAGGCTTATCAGGTGGTATTTACTCAATACTTTTTCGTCTGCACTGCAAATTAATTTTGCGAGGATTATTTCTTTGGACTTGTACTACTTTGTGAACACAGATTTATCGACTCATGGCATCCATGAAGTACGATCTTCCGCTGTTAGACCGTGACACAAGATTTACTCTATGACAAGTCAAGATGCGGGCGTTGTTGGCACAGGCCGACTATGATGATGCACTGGATAGTTTTGGGAAGGACCGAATTCAGGACTGGACTGCTGATGAGAAAAGAAGGGATCGTAAGGCTTTGTCACAAATTCAACTCCATTTGCATAATAATATTTTGCAGGAAGTTTTGAGCGAGAAAACTGCCACCGCTCTATGGTTAAAGTTGGAAAGCATTTGCATGACAAAAGATCTTACCAGCAAGACGCATCTGAAGCAAAAATTATTCCTGCACAGGTTACCCGAGGGAGGTAATGTTTTAAATCATATTTCTGAATTTAAAGAGATCATATCCGATCTAGCTGCAATGGAGGTTAAGTATGAAGAGGAAGATACTGCTTTAATGCTACTTTGTTCATTGCCAAGTTTTTATACAAATTTTAGAGACACCATATTATACAGTCGTGATACTCTCACACTTAATGAAGTTTATGAAGCTTTGAACTCTAGGGAGAAGATGAAATTAATGGTGCCTCATGATGGTTCGAGTTCATCCCAAGCCGAGGGATTATCTGTTCGTGGCAGGACAAAGGAGAAGAACTCCAATAATGGAAACAGAGGCAAAAGTAAGAACGGCCACAGGGGCCGGTCGCAATCCAGAGACAAGAAGTATTGCAGATATTGCAAGAGAGACGGGCATGACATCTCCGAGTGTTTCAAGTTGCAGAACAAAGAAAAGAGAAAAGGTAACAAACAAGGTGAAAATTCTGCTAACGTTGCTCGTGATGATAGTTCCGATGATGCTCTTGTCGTTACTGCTGGATGTGCTGAGACCAATGATGAGTGGGTACTTGACACTGCATGTATTTTTCATATGTGCCCGCATAGAGATTGGTTTACTACTTTTGATTCCACTACTGCTGCTGGTTCCGTTTTGGGTTTTGATAATTCACCATGCAAGATTGAAGGCATAGGTTCCGTTCGAATCAAGATGTTTGATGACACAATCAGAACTTTGACAGATGTTCGGTATATTCCGAAGATGAAGAGAAATCTTATCTCTGTGAGTGCCCTTGATGCAAAGGGGTACAAGTATTCAGGTGGAGATAGTGTTTTGAAGGTCACCAGAGGTTCCCTTATTGTGATGAAAGGTGACTTAAGTTCGACCAATGGTCTTTATTACCTTCGAGGTTCTACCGTTTCAGGTAATGCTACTCCAGTTATTTCAAAGAATTCTGATTGTGATGCTGCTAACCTTTGGCATATGCGTCTTGGACATATGAGTGAACTTGGTTTGGCAGAGTTAAATAAGAGAGGTCTTCTGAAAGGATACGAAACTGGTAAATTGAAATTTTGTGAGCATTGTATCTTCGGCAAGCACAAGAGGGTGAAGTTCAATACTTCGACTCATACAACTAAAGGTATTCTTGATTATGTGCATTCTAATTTATGGGGACCATCTCGCAAGAAGTCATTAGGTGGTGCTAGTTACATGCTGACTATAATTGATGATTATTCAAGAAAAGTTTGGCCTTATTTCTTGAAGCATAAATGGCAAGCATTCTCAGCATTTAAGGAGTGGAAGATTATGATTGAGAGACAAACTAAAAAGAAGGTAAAAATACTTCGCACTGATAATGGTATGGAATTCTGTTCTAAGCAATTTAAGAATTATTGCAAGTCTGAAGGCATTGTCAGACATTACACAGTTCCTTATACTCCTCAACAAAACGGTGTTGCTAAGCGTATGAACAGAACCATTATTTCCAGAGCCCGTTGCATGTTGTCCAATGCAGGTTTGCATAAGCGTTTTTGGGCTGAGGCTGCTTCCACTGCATGTTATCTCATTAACCGTTCACCATCTATTGCTCTAAATAAGAAAACTCCAATTGAGGTATGGTCTGGTTCACCTGTTGATTATTCACAGTTGAGAGTTTTTGGTTGCACTGCTTATGCTCATGTTGATAATGGAAAATTGGAGCCTAGGGCTGTTAAGTGCATCTTTCTTGGTTATAAGTCTGGTGTTAAAGGTTTTAAATTGTGGAATCCAGAAACCCAGAAGGTTGTTATTAGCAGAAATGTTATCTTTAATGAATCTGCTATGTTACATGATGTTTCATCTACTAATGTTCCTGTTGAGAGTGAACAGCATGCTACTATTCAGCATCCTACTGTTCAGGTGGAGCATGTTATTGATTCAGGTGATACATATGGTAATGAAATTGTTGATGCACATGATGAACCCGTCTTTGATGATGAACATGTCACTCCCACTCCAAATCAGCCTATTGTTCCACCCAGTTGGAATCTTGCACGTGACAGAGTTAGGCGGGGTATTGATAAACCTAAAAGGTTAATTGAAGAGTGCAATATTGTTTCTTTTGCTTTATCTGTTGCAGAAGAAATTGAAGGTAATGTTGAGCCTTCTTCATATTCCGAGGCTATTATTTCTGGTGATTGTAATAAGTGGATGACCGCTATGCATGATGAGATGGAATCACTTGAAAAGAATGGCACTTGGGATTTAGTAAAATTACCGAGAGAGAAGAAACCTATTCGTTGCAAGTGGGTTTTCAAGAGGAAAGAAGGTGTTTCTCCTAATGATGAGACAAGATATAAAGCAAGGTTAGTTGCTAAAGGTTACAGTCAGATTTTAGGTATTGACTATAACGAAGTCTTTTCTCCTGTTGTGAAGCATAGCTCTATTCACACTTTACTTAGTATTGTTGCCATGAATGATTTTGAACTTGAACAATTGGATGTTAAAACCGCATTCTTACATGGAGAATTAGAAGAGGATATTTATATGGAACAACCTGAAGGTTTTGTTATTCCTGGAAAAGAAAAGCTTGTCTGCAAGTTAAAGATATCTCTTTATGGATTGAAGCAATCCCCTAGACAGTGGTACAAGAGATTTGACACCTTTATGCTCTCTCATGGTTTCAAAAGGTCTAATTATGATAGTTGTGTTTATTTGAAAACTGTCAATGGTTCAACTATTTACTTGCTCCTTTATGTTGATGATATGCTAATTGCTGCAAAGAGTATGTCAGATATTAATGAACTAAAGAAGCAATTGAGTAGTGAATTTGAGATGAAGGATTTGGGTGCAGCAAAGAAAATTCTTGGCATGGAAATATCCAGAGATAGGCCGTCTGGAAAGGTATATCTAAGTCAGAAGGGATATATTGATAAAGTTCTTCGTCGTTTTAATATGCATAATGCCAAGCCAGTAAGTACTCCGTTAGCTGCACACTTCAAATTATCATCAGCTTTATGTCCTAAGTCAGATGAAGATATTGAGTACATGTCTAGAGTTCCCTATTCGAGTGCAGTTGGTTCACTTATGTATGCCATGGTTTGTTCCCGTCCGGATTTATCATATGCATTGAGTGTTGTCAGTAGATACATGGCTAATCCTGGAAAAGAGCATTGGAAAGCAGTTCAGTGGATTTTCAGATACCTGCGTGGTACTTCTAATGCTTATTTAAAGTTTGGAAAAACTGGAGATGGACTTGTTGGTTTTGTTGATTCTGATTTTGCTGGTGATTTGGATAAGAGAAGATCGCTCACAGGTTATGTTTTCACCATTGGAGGTTGTGCTGTGAGTTGGAGAGCAACTTTGCAGTCTATTGTGGCTTGTTCCACTACTGATGCCGAGTATATGGCTATTTCTGAGGCATGCAAAGAAGCTATCTGGTTGAGAGGTTTGTATACTGAGCTTTGTGGAGATTCATCTTGCCCTACCGTATTTAGTGACAGTCAAAGTGCTATATATCTTACAAAGAATCCAATGTATCATGAGAGAACGAAGCACATTGATGTCAGATTTCACTATATTCGAGATGTTGTTGCTGAAGGTGATTTGAAGGTATGCAAGATAAGTACTCATGATAATCCTGCTGATATGTTGACAAAGCTATTTCCGACCAATAAGTTTGAGCTTTGCTCAGGCTTAGTTGGTATTTCTCACTAGTCCTATGGACTTTGACGCACAAGGTATTTATGCTGATTTGGATGGAGTTATTCACTTTCTTCGACTACTGGAGGGAATTTGGCTCAAGGTGGAGATTGTTAAATTGTGATCCAAATTCTAGTACCGTATTGGACTAGACGTAGTACATACGGTGTGGGCCTTTGCGTTGGTACCGACGTGTACGAGTACAACTCGTTTACTTGTCCTTCAAGGACTCTTATGTATTGCCCTCAATATATACCCCATGTAGTCGCACCTAAGACGGCCTGTCGTCTCGTGCTTGTAATAAATAGTCCTCATAGTGATTGCGCCTTCGTGCGTCCGTGGTTTTCTCCCGCAAGGGTTTCCACGTTAAATCCGTGTCTCGTTTATTCTCGTTATTATCTAACAAGTGTGATCAAACTAGACATAATTTGACTTCACACAAAACTTATATACAGGAGTACTGGAGAGTACTATTCTTGACCTGGAAAAATGAATCAGCCAATCCACCTATGCATTTATCGTGCAGCATGATGTGTGATGTTTTCAAGTAAACCGCAGGTTCGGATAACCAGCGCACTTTACCAAAATGTAAACTATCATACAGGTTCATACTTAATAAACATTACATCCTCCAAAGACTATACATGTATGCATGTCAAAA
Organism: Secale cereale; assembly: GCA_902687465.1. Lineage (NCBI taxonomy): Eukaryota > Viridiplantae > Streptophyta > Magnoliopsida > Poales > Poaceae > Secale > Secale cereale. The sequence continues at coordinate 871,007,732 of LR738713.1, forward strand.
TAAGAGCTCACTAACCAAGTCACGCATAGCAAATGCTTAAGTAACCAAGAAATAGTACCTTGTTTTCTGCGGCGGAAGCTCCTTGCACTCCACGAATCTCGGCGAGGTTATTTCTGGCAGCCACCTGCACCCCTCGGAGAAAAATTCTATGAGACCAGATCTCACGGATTAGCAGGTGAGACCCATCCTGATGGATGACATGTGGCATTCACAAATCACAAAGCACCCACCACACCCCCACCTGAAATCAGGGGGGAGAGAAATTAGATGCTTTGTGATTTGTGAATGCCACGTGTCATCCATCAGGATGGGTCTTACGTGCATTATATGAGACCTGGTCTCATATAATTTTTTTCCGCACCCCTTCTATGTTCGGCTGAAGCTTGTGTGTTGCTTCCATAGCTTTTGCTGCTTCTTCCATGTTTTGTATCTTAACTAGTGCAGCATGTTCCTTCTCCAGTGTCTTCAACTCGTTCCACATAACTATCTGCAAGTAAAGTAGAAAACTCGCTATCCTTGTTTGAGCGGATCCTCTTGGGGACCATACAGGGCCATGGCCTGGTCTTCCGAAAATGCAAAATATAAGTAGCAGTGTAACAGGCCCATTAGATCAATTCCATTCGGTTGTTTTTACTAGGCCTAGGCTATTTTTGCTGCGTGGCGGGCAGTGCACTGCGGCCGATTTCTTCCCGAAACTTTCCAAGAAAAATCCCGAATTGGATCCAAAATTGACGGGTTAATGTGAGCTTATCCATGCGGTTAGGCACTCTTCAAATAGGAATCCATTTTCTAACTGGCTTTCGTGCAGTGCAATGCACCAACAAGTACCTACCACTTTCCAATCTGACATGCCTAAAAAAGACTTTCCAGTCTGCCACGTAAAGAATTTCTCCAATCAGGAAAAATCCCACCTGGTTCTCTAATTCTTTTGATTCTAAAACAAAGTCTCCAATTATTTTCCCTCCTAAAATCTCTACTCCTAATGTCTGAGTTGGTGAATAGTCCCCATAGTTTATTTTCGCCTGGCTTTTTTTCGTCTGGTTTTTCTTCGTCCCACCTCCCACCACCACCCTCTCACCGGTTTTCCTCTTTTCTCGTCTAACCGGCAATACCCAATGTATTTATGGTAATCAATCACAATTAATCCATGTATGGTAAGGCTATAAACTGAGAAATCTCAAATATGATTATTATATGGTAATAAATCAATCCAGGTATGGTAAGGCTATAAATATAAAGGAAAACTCTTCCTATATGACGTCTGATACATGGATTTCGTCAGACCATCATCTCACCAATCGTTTTGGAGCCATGCATCCAACAATGCCTAGCTGTACTATATAACCCCTCCGAATCATCCTCACATCCACCATCAAACCCTAATCAACTACCTCGCCACCCTCTCTGCCACACCTGCCATCTGGATCCTCCTCGCTTCAACCTCGCTCTTATCGCACCACCGCATCTACGTTCGACCAGCAAGTCCTCCAGCAAGAACGCACACACCATGTCGCCTTGATGGCTAAGCATGTGCATGTGTGCTTCATGCCCCCCACAAGGCTCCTTGTGATCCGTTCGTCACGCTGCATCACCAATCTGGCCGGTGTGGCACTGTAATTTTGCCGGTGTGCAGACCTTCATTTCCTTTGCTACTCCTCGTCAGACATTTTGTAGTTGCTGCTTTAAGTGGTATGGTCGTGCTCTGCTCGTTGAAGCCTATAATTGGGGCTGCATGCTATAGACTCATGAGGTCCCTTTTCAATGTGGCTGCGTGGTAGCGATGCTCTCATGCGTGCTACGTCGGTTGTGCTCCAGCAGTCTTGCATTTGGCCGGGTTGAAGGATACCATATGTGCAGTAGACACACGTGATTCAGATTTTGTTCACATTGGAAGTACAAGTGATTGTTGTTGGAAACAAATTTGCACTCTTTTGGAAGCATAATTTTCTTCGGTCAAAATGTATATGTAAAATTATTGGTATACTTTCTACCTGTAATTCAATTACCTATCAATGGTGTATCCCACATTGCTCTATTTTTCTTCCTACACATAAGAAAAAATGCTTCTGTAATGTATGATGCAACTTCCACCAAATCGAGATGCTTCTACAGCATTGAACAGAGTTTCGGTTACCATTTTTGTTCCGAAGCATCAAATGGTGAGCCATGAAGCTTTATTAAACATGTAAGGAAGCATGTGTCATTTTGTGTTTTTCATATCAAAGCATCAATGAAAGGGCAATGAAGCAACTAAATGCCACATGGAAGGATCGCCACATGGAATTTGTTAACAGATTATGGTAATATTATTAGTGACATCTGCATATTTTCAATATGTATTTGAGAACCTATATGATGCTTCCTGATTTCTATCGCATGAAAAATGCTTCCATTGAAACAACCGGGGAGCGATTTGTTACCAGAAATAATGCTTCCATTGAAACAACCGGGGAGCGATTTGTTATTAGAAGTAAAACGTGATTTATAGGATTTATTATATCCTACTAAAAATCAGGGATCAGTTTCCTAAAATGTTGGATGCGTCAACATTTGTAATTGTGCCCCTGATTAAGGAACGTACTAATGCCCAAGCCACGTTTACAAGCCCATCACACGTATCGACATGAAATCCATCATACAAGGAATCAGATTCCTAGCGCTTCCCCTTAAACAAACTTAAATTACCCCAAAGGCCGGCCAGATTAGCGTACACAGAAAAATCAACACCCTATGATCTGTCATCCAATTTTTCCTCCACGATCAACCATCCTATTCAAGGTCCCCGATGCAATGTTCTGCCAGCAATCCATGCGCACGTCCTACCTAGCGATTGACCGGGATCAAAATCTCCCTAGCCAAACACCGGTTGCCACTGCACTTACATACTCCGCCCATGACGCCGTCCCACCAGCGGCAATGACGCTAGCGATCGTACCGAGACATCGCAGGAGATGGAGCTCCAGGCCATCGAGGACACCTACACTGGCGTGTCCAAGCCGCCTCCACGATGGAGCCAAACCGCCGTACCCATTCGGACTCAAGAACATGGTGCGCCTCGCCGGTATGGATCATCTCGCCTCCCACTTGCCAAGGTATAGCAGCCCTCTTATTTTTCCCTTTCCCAAGAACACATGGATGCACTTTTAACCTCTATAATCCATCTACCCGATGTACTTGTGTGTCGCTCGCCGGGAAACAAGCTACTTGGTGAATTCCTGATGCAAACAATTTTATTCGGTGCTAACTAGGAGCTATTGTCTGCATGTGCATCAGGTAATACAATTAGTTGTACGGGGTTCATAAAGATAAATCGAGCTTCTCATCTTTGATGATTAACGGATGAGGCATAGGGTACACATGACGGATCTACGAACTACAGCTGACAACACATGGACGGCCAAAGGCTGTTGCATCCGCCGACCAACCACTACCCTTAATCAAGCACAAGGTACCTAGAACAACTCCCAAACACTCAATTCTTTGTAAGATTTTCAGTAGAAGCTTGTTGCAAAGTCAGGAATTTAGTCTATTTAATTATTAGTCAATGTTTGCCACAAAAAAATTCAGATTTTTTTTATTTTTTTATCATTTTCTAAATTTTACTATTCATGCTGAGATCATATGAGGTCAAACTAAGATGGGGGCTTTTGAACACTTTTTTCATGAATGCAAATGACATGCACATATAGGTGATGTTGTTCTGAACATTTTGATATCTTATTTCTATTTTTTGGAGTTAGTATGAATTCGTTATGAAATTTTCAAAGTGTCGGTCAAACGGTGAAAGGGCAAAAGTATAAGAGGATGGAACGAGGTGGACAAAAACGAGGGTTTTTTGAATTTTGGGGAAAATCAAACAGGTGTGACACAACTAAGGGCTCAAATGTAGTTGTCCCTAAAAAATATATATTAGACAAAATTAATGTTGAATACTAGAATATATATGCCCCTTTAGCAATGCACGGGCAACGCACAACAAAGGTGAGGTGAGCGTCACCCGTTTCTAAAAGTAAGGGCTCCAGCTAGCGAGAAATATCCCGCTGCAGCCGGAAGCCGTGCGGGAAAGATAGGGTCCGACAGAAAAAGGAGAAGGGTGTGTCATGGGATAGGTTTTTGTGTTCGGCCTGCGTATCGGAGATATATAGCATGGCCCATAGTCCGGACAATCACATTTCTCCCCACATATAATCTGGATTGGGGGATCTCCGACTGTCTAGATGGTTGAATTTCGAGGAGCCTCAAACACGCCATAATGTATGAGGGGGAAATAATCTTCGACCTTAGAGGCGACCTTAATCATTTGTTTGATTCATTTATGTATGCATTATAGCCCGTGGCAACGCACGGGCATTCTACTAGTGTCTCTTTAGTTCTTCCATTCCATATTGTTATTTCATTAGACACCTATTTAGTATTAGTGATCTAAACGCTCTTATATTTGTTTACGGAGAGAGTATTTCTCTAATTACTCTATGTTTACGAAGTCTAAGAGACCATGTTATTTATTTGCACTTGAATATCGTTGCACCGCACTGTAAACCTTCGGCCCCTCCTATGTTTTGTGTCACGCTCCGCCTCTGAGCAGAGGGTCTCATAAGCTCTCTTTAAGTTTCTTAGTTGTGTTTTCAAGTCCCTTGCAGTGTGCTCATGGTCCGCAGTGTTTTCGCTGCCCTCTACATAACTTTCAATTTCTTTCAGCTGTTTCTAAGATCAAAAAAATACATGCAGAGATGCACAACATTGCTTTAGAAAATTTAAGGATATTCCAAAGATGTACCTTCAGTTCTGAGTTTTCCATGTTAAAAAGAGCTTCACGGGAACTTAAATATTCCAGGTCACACTTGTGGAGCTCTGCATATTGAACGCAAAGGCAATGATATCAGTAGCAACATAATTTAGCAGAAACTGATTGCCTCACTCTAAATGTTAAACTCCCCAAATGCTCATATTAAAAAAAAACACTATAAAAATTAATAACTTCTGATGTAAATCAACAGTGAAGATTAGAAGATACCCTTTTGTTAAAAAAAAGGTAGTTTGGTACATTCATGTTGTAAAAATCAATATGCCTTATCAAAATCGAAGTTCTTGTCAGCTCAAATATAAAATTTTCGGACGACCTGTTTGTATCCAAAAGTCATTGATCTGTTTGACTTATATATATGAGTAGTTTTTATCCCTGGTAGTCTATCCTGATTCTGATCTAATACAATGACAAATCTCTCCTTTCTTTTCTAAATAAGCGCCGCAGCCTTCAAAGCTTCTTCCAAGTTGGGGCATTCAAAATAGTCTTCTTGGCGAGTGTCTGCGCGTCCTTTTAAAAAAAGAAAAGAAAACCATGGTGTTCTTCACAAGATGTATAATTGCAGTGCTCAATTTGTGCTCCAAGAAACCAGGAATTGTCTCAGATTCTCCATCAAATAACAGCATCCAGCAATTTTTGTGCTATTAGGCTTCCTACCGCTGCCAAAATCTACATCTTGGTTTTCAGTTTTTTTCTAGTTATTAATGCACCGACCTCAAAGTAAAGCTCTAAACCTAAGTAGACCCCTCCAAGAGAAATCAACGCAAGATATGGCATCCGTTGGCCAAAAAATCCTCACAAGCGAAGGCATATGAGCACCAAGAAAAGGTGACGGAGATGGATACCGGTAAGCTTTGGATGTAGGCCATCTTCCACTTCCTCCTGCTCGCCTCCACCTTCAACCGCCAACACCAATATATAACCAGCATCATCAGCCGCCATGAGAAACTCATGGTTAGTTCAGTGGAATCACCTGCTGGAGGCGGGCCTCCCACGACTCGCGCTGGGCCTTGTTGAGCTCTTCCAGGCGCGCGCGCGCCGCGGAGAGCGCCTCGACCTGCGCCGGCATCGCCTCGAGACGGTCGTAGATAGGCCGCCACTCGGCCGTCCCGCCCTCCCTGGAGATGTCCGCCGATGTGGCCACCTCGACACCCGTGCCGCCGCCGCCGCCGCTCATGATTTCCAAACTGAGGGTGGGTTGCCCGACAAGTGCTAGATGGGAAAGCGAATCGTTTCAATAGGAAAAACAAAAATACATCGTTGGGTCATCAATCTTATTTGATATGATATGATTGATTTTGTTTCCATAGATCGTCGCCTGAAGATTTTCTGCAACGTTATTTTTTTGTACCAATGTTTTCTTGCTTCATCAGAGTATCATATAATATTTTACCTGGATTTTTCCCCCTTTATTGCATGGTGTTTATAATGTTTCATTGCTGAAAGGCGAGTGATACGCGCCGGCGCGCCGGCCCATATTTGGGCCGGTCGCCCCGCAACCACCCGATTAGGCCGCGTACAGCCGTACGATTTGATTATCCCCTCGCACGTCATTTGCTTTCCCCACGCCACACGCGCTCACCATGGTAGAGCGCCGTCCCCCCACCCCCACCCTTTCCCGTGCTCGCCGCAGGTAGCGTCTGGTCGCCGTCGTGGCCGTGGTGGACGAGCACCGGCAAGGGCTCGCCCCCGCCGCCGGGCTTGCAACACGGCTGCCGGTGGATCTCCAGGGCGTGGTCACCATAGATGTAGCTTTGACGACTGCTGGTTCCAGCTCACGGGTGCCATGATTGCAGCAAGTCTCACGCCACCGGCTCCAGCTTGCCGTCCTCGTCCAACTAGCACCAGCGTGTTCCCAGCAAAAAATTCTAGCAAAATAGAAAATCTCGGTGGTCAATTGAAGCAAAAAAAAATCATGGTTCCAGCTAGATTCAAGAAAGGTTCCAGCAAAAAAAGACACACCAGCAAACTCCAACAAAGTTCCATGTAGCAAATGAACCAGCCGGTTCCAGCAAAAAATTGTGCTGGTTCCAGCAAAAAATGTCGCCATCGTGTTCCTTGCGAAAAATCTTAGCGAGCAAAAAAACGCAGTGGTTTATTGAAGCAAAAAAATTGGCCGATTCCAGCCAAAATTTATCAAGGTTACAACAAAAAGGACATGGCAACAGGGCCGGTCCTGAGATTTCGGGGGCCCGGGGCGAGACTAAACCTAGGGGCCCTTATTTTACATAAATATAAATAATTATTGCAAAAATAATGTTGAATCGCTTGTCAAAGGAAATACACTAATTTTCTTTCATTAGTCTCTTCCTTTACTAATATATGTCTGATAGCTTTATTATTAAGTTTACACTGATTTCTTTGTTCATAATCAGCTATAGTAAAATCTCATACCTTGTCAAGACTCACAGATGATTTAAATGCCCATGATCACTCACACGTCATCCATTTAGATGTCAGCATTGTATTATGTATAGGCTATAGCCCCTACCTTATGGATTACCATTAGTTCATTCCTCCATGTCAATTACCGGCAAGTCCCCAAACATAAATTTGATAGCGTCAATAATATATATCCAATACCAATACTCATACGTCTGATTATTAGTGCCGAGATGCAAACAACGCAGAGACCATGTTGATGATCATTTATAAATTTTAATCACAATGATGGAAAAATTTCATAGCCTATATAGACTACCTATACAAATAGAGATTAGACAACTAAAAAATTATTAGAAACATACCTTATCTTCTGTAATCATGCCCTAACAGTATAATCTCGCCTCCCGGCGAGTTGGTATGGTCTCATGGGAGGCAGCGACTGGATGTCTCCGGCAGTCCAGCCCTCCTCTGACTCGAGGCGGCACCATGCACGCACGGTAGATGGATATCAAGCATCACCATCTTTTATCTATTTTCATCCGAGTGTAGCATAGTCGCTGTCTCCTATTTTTCTCACAAATTGGTCGCATAGTTATTGGCTTGTGGATTAAGGAAATTAAGATCTCGCAAAAGAAGGAAGGAAATTAAGAGCAGATATTTTCATAACTACGCCTAATTAATTACATGCAATACTATGGAGTATTGATCAATGGCAAGGGCCCTCAAATAGTACTAGCTGGCACGGAGGAAAGCCGGGAAATCAGGAAAACATTGTAGGACCCCCCTTTTTTTTTGAGACAAACCAACAAAGCTTTATTCACCCGTCACACAGTTTACAGGGACGAAAACAAGGTTGCCGGGGTGACCTAACCATACATGGCGGCCAACCCCGAGCGTTAATGCATGCTTTGCTAGTCTGTGAGCCTCAACATTCGAGGTTCTGAATTCATGTCTAAAAATACTAGAAAGAAAAGATGAAGCTCTAGCCTTGATCTCTAGCACTATAGCTCCATAAGATGCTGATGTTCCGCACTTAACCGCTTCAACAGCTGTGCGGCAGTCTGACGCCACATGAATTTTCTGGATGTATAGGTCATCAGCCAAGGCTAAAGCCTCTCTGAAAGCCAAGGCTTCAAGCACTTCTGGATCATCAATGTTCCTGAAAATTAGAACAGAAGCTCCCTGGAAAGTCCCCGTTGAATCGCGGGATACTGCACTGACTGCCCCGTAACCTCCCACTCGCGGTATGGCTGCATCGACATTGATCTTCGAGTGGCCGGACTCTGGAGGAATCCACTCCGATGGGCGCGGAGGAGCCTGTTCAGTTCGGACTGCTGGCTTCTCTATCACTTCCAGTTCAGATATGAAACTTGTAACAAAGTTGTGCGTCGCAAAAGGAGTTTGGAAAATCCCCTCATGTATTACCTTGCGGCGTGCATACCAAATCGCCCACAAAGTAACAATTAGGACAGTGAACTCATCATTTGGGAGAGATTCGCTCATTGCAAATAGCCATATCTTTGCACTTTCCTCCCTGTTCGCGCACATGTGTTGCACCATCTCCTCGTTAGATAAAGCCCAGACACTCCTTGACATAGTGCAGTCAAGTAGCGCGTTTCTCCAGCTGTCCTCAGCTCCACAAATTGCACAGACATGGGTCGTCGACATATTCCGATGATGGAGCACGTCTCCCGTCGGCAGTGAATGTTGTGCAAGTCGCCAAGTGAACACCTTTAGTTTTGATGGTACCTTCAAAGACCAGATAGAGGACCAGCCCTTCTTCTCATTAGATACATCTGAGACGTTCCGATGACCCTCCAGCCAGGCCTCCCTGGTAGCTTTAATGTGTGATAACATTTTGTAAGCCGATGATACAGAGAATAGGCCGCGAGGGTCTCCCGCCCAAGCCCAGAAATCGTCAACCTGTCTTGTGCATAAGGGTATCTTGAGAATAGTTTCTGCATCCACAGGTACAAAGACTTCCCTCACCAGTTCTTCCTTCCAAGTGGCAGTAGTGGGATTGATTAGTTCAGAAACAAGTTGCGGAGGATCCGCCACTCTAGCTGTGATAGGCCTCATTAATCCGTCCCTGGGTAGCCAATTGTGATCCCAAATATGAGTAGTAGAGCCATCACCTATCCTGCGTATGACTCCGTTTATCAAAGTATCCCGGCCATCAACAATGGCACGCCATATCTGAGACGGCGATGATCCAAGTTCTGCCTCGATGATCGAAGTGTCCGGATAGTAAAGTGATTTTAGAACATGGGCGCTCAGAGATTCCGGTTCTTGGAGAAGGCGCCAAGCTTGTCTAGATAGAAGGGCGAGGTTGAATAATTCCATGTCGCGAAAGCCCATACCTCCCAGATTTTTTGGATTAGTCATGACATCCCAAGATACCCAACATGGCTTCCTTCTTCCCCGCTTACTTCCCCACCAAAACTGGCGAATGAGTGAAGTTATGCTCTCACAAAGGCCCCTGGGAAGGCGGAAGCAAGACATTGAGAAAACCGGGATAGCTTGTGCCACTGACTTAATTAACACTTCTTTCCCTGCTGCCGAGAGGAGCTTTTCCATCCAACCTTTGATTCTTTCCCAAACCCTGTCACGGAGATATTTGAAAGTGCCGTTCCTCGACTGACCAACCTCTGTTGGCATCCCCAGGTACCTCTCGCTTAAGGACTCATTCTGCACCCCCAGGGTATCTTTCACTTTCTGCCTCTGAATGATAGGACCCCCATTTTATCGAGGGATTCTGGTCCTAGGCGCTACTGCAGGATTTGGGGCCCCTTGGTACCTGGGGGCCCGGGGCGGCCGCCCCGTTCGCCCCCCCTCAGGGCCGGGCCTGCATGGCAACAAACTCAAACGAAAATCTGATGTAGCAAATGAACTAGCTGGTTCCAGCAAAAAAGGAAATCGCCGAGGCGAGTTCCCGTTCCAGCAAAAGTGAAAGTTGGTTTCAGCCCGTAGCCTTGCTAGTTGTAGCAAAAATCAATGCCGGTTCCAGCAAAAGTGCTGGCCGGCCCCTCCGGCGTCGTCGCACAACTCCGGCACAACATCTTTGTCGCGCCGCCGCCGGTGGTTTGTCCCCATACTATCTCTGTCAAACCGATGTTGGTGGTTGTAGCAAAACGCACGCCGATGGTTGCAGGAAAATGGACGCCGTGGCGCCTCTGTCGCAGCGCCGCCGGTGATTCGCTCGCAATGCCTTACCGCGTTGGTCGCCGTCGCGCAACAATAGAGATCGGAGGTTACTAGCGGAAAGAGAAAATAGAACAAGTGGTGGAGAATGGAGTAAGCGACCCGAGCGAAGGGATAAGGCTGCGTCCAAAAGTGGTGGTGGGCCCTGCCAGCGCATGGGTGCGAGAGCGATTGAGAAGGAAAATTGAGCGTCCGATTTAACGCATCACACGATGCACACGAGACCGGCCCGGTGCTTCGGCCGGCGCGCCGTTTAGAAACATTTCCCTTGCTGAAAAGCTTATTACCGTCGTATATTTATTGAATTTTATGAGGTTTCACCTTACTTGGATGTGTTACAATGTTAGGTCCCGGATTTACTCCTCCGCATGCGCGCGTTGCGAGGCGCGAACAGACCGCGGTTAGGCGGTATATCTCTCCCGGCACTTTGCTAGACATACGGAAGGATTCTCATATGGTAGCTTTTATGGACTGATATGTGAACTTATGGTTGGAGAAGATTAGGGAGGAGGGGGACCCACCCCTGAAAATCAGGGATCGATTGGTGAGAAAGGTGTCCGTAAAATTAATCCGTGCGAGTGTTCCCGTAAGTGTAACATTTTTGATTTCTCCCGTGAATTTAGTCACACACATGCAAGCACATGGGCCCACCCCCTAATCTCTCGCCCCCCTATTTCATCGGGGGTGGGGGCCGGCAAGTCCCCCCTCTCTCTCTCTCATTAGTTTAAAAAGAAAACTCACCTCGTTAAACCGTACTCCATCCGTCCGGAAATACTTGTCATCAAAATGAATAAAAGAGGATGTATCTAGATGTATTTTAGTTCTAAATACATCACTTTTTGTCCGTTTTGATGACAAGTATTTTCGGACGGAGGGAGTACTTAATCGAGGAAGCCAACTTTGTCCGAGACCGAGCGCTGCAACGCGCACGCGAGTTAGTCGCCCCGTTAAGTCATATATATAATAAAAAATGGCTCCATGAATCTTTATCAAAATTAACGCTAGAACAAACATACATGCATGATGGATAATCGTTTCTCCAATGCAGAGCAACTCTAGTGGACCCTCTGAAAACTATCACTATAAGTACAAGATAAACTCACACCTTAAAAGGAAACATCCACTAGTTCAAAACATGGCTTTGGTTCTAGCCGGATCAGAGCAATAGTCCCGGTCGCGTTATGAACCGGGAATAATGTGAGCATTAGTCCCGGTTCGAGCGGGTAGGACGCCGGACGGGGCTTAGCAGGCAACAGTTTCGGTTCGAATATGACACTTGAGTTCACACAAAACAAACATGATATGAGGTGCCCGAGCCACAGTTAAGCTTTCTCATTTCTTCTCCTCAGTTCTTCCTCCAAGCTCCATTTTTCCTACGATTTGACTAGATTTGACGGTGCACCAACTATCCAAGTGTTCTAAAAGTTCAGCAACTTTATCCTTTCATCTCTCATTGCTAGTTTAGCTCATTTCATGCTCTAGAAGTAGCGTGATTTGTGGGTTTTAGTGGAGGAGTGTAAGTGGGCTTTATTTGATTTTGATGCAATTTGAGCTCAAATTAACTTCTTAGTTTGCACATGTGTAGGGCGTCATCCCGTCTGCGTCACTGTCCTCACTGCCGTCGATCGCCCGCGCCGATCTCGTCGCTGACACCACCGTGATGAGCCTCTTGTTCTTATCTTCGTTTAAAAAAAAAATCTTACTTGTATGATTTAGATAGTTACTTGTATAATTTTATAACTTATATTATTGTTTTTTATTATATAGTGCCATGGTTTTCATATCCGCCCCAGACAGCTCTCATCCGGTCTATGATTCGGATGTGGTATATTATCTTTTATAACTATTTGTTTTATTTAGTGTTAATGACAATTACCCGACCAACTTGACATAGATATTTTTATCTAGACGTAATGACTTTGATTTTAATGTGATGAACTTGTATTAATTTGGTCATTTCTCTATTCATGATGTTCTGTAATGGTTTTTGATATACTTCATTATATAATGTTGATGAACAGACAATGGATGTACGGTAACCGACACATCGTCGAGTACATTACGAACATGCATAATTTTATCGGTGTGGCTCAGTCAAACAGTCTAAATGGTTTTGTGTGTTGTCCATGTGGTGTGTGTCGGAATAATACGGATTACTCTTCCTCGAAAATCCTTCAGACCCACCTGCTCTAGTCCGGTTTCATGCGCAGCTATAATTGTTGGACCAAGAACGAAGAAAGATGGGTTATGATGGAAGACAATGAAGAAGAAGAGGATGATGAAAACTATCCTATGTTCCTTGAATATGGTGATAATGCAATGGAGAAAGCTGAAGATTAAGAGGCACCAGATGTGGCCGCTGATGATATTCGCCGGGTCATTGTTGATGCACAGAGAGAATACGAATGTGAAAAAGAGAAGTTGAAATTGCAGCGCATGTCAGAGGATCACAAAAAATTGTTGTACCAAGATTGCGAAGATGGCAACACAAAGCTCGGTACCATACTGGAATTGCTACAATGGAAGACAGAGAATGATGTATCTGACAAGGGATTTGAAAAGTTACTGAAAATGATGAAGAAGAAGCTTACAAAGGATAACAAATTGACTGACAGTACGGTGTCCAGGAAAAGGGTTCCTGCAAAGGTGATGTGGTATGTTCCTATAATACCACGGTTGAAATGTCTGTTTAGAAACAAAGAGCATGCCTAGTTATTGCGGTGGCACAAAGAAGACCGTAAAAAAGATTGGATGTTGAGTGGACCCGTTAATGGGTCGTGTTTGATGAGATTTGCACTATAAATGGTACGAAATAGATAAATGAAATTTGTTAACAAAGAATGGTCCGATGATAATTCGCACAAATAACATATATGTTTGTGTGCATGGAGCAGTTTTGAAGTGCCCATGGATTGTACGCGGACACCCTAAAAAATGCTGCTACAGTGGGTGTGTACTAGTTGAGCTTAATTAGCTCAGCACGCGTGCATGCATGCATGCAAAACCCGGACGAGCGCGGCCGTACGGGAGAGCTCGCGCACGCGGCCGAGACTCCCGTATACGGCAGGACGAGGATCACCGGAGCCACTGAGGAAGATCGCCATCATGCCGATCGTTTTCTCGCAAGGTGATGACCGGAAGTAATCTCTCCCTTGAGTTAAATTGCAAGGAACTACCAAACTTGGGGCAGCTGTAACGGATGAGTGTCACTATTCAGATTTTTTGCAAGTCAGTACCAGGTTTGAGACTAGGCGTTGCAATACGGACTAAGTGGTGTATAACTCTGTATTGACACTGTATCTGACAACCCGGCCCTACCTGTCAGGTGACAAGCTGGCGAACCGGCTCGGTCGGTCTATACTTGTGGTCGAACCCAACTCAGTCCCGCTCGAACCCTAGCCCTCGCCCCGCTCGAGCTCTCGCCCTTCGATTCGCCGCTGACCGCCGCGCAGTCCCCCGCCGCCACCGTGCCATGGTGCAGGAGGATGAGAGCAGAGACGACTTCTCCAGCCCGCAGTACATGAACTCCTCCTCCGACGACGGCATGCTGTACCGGGTGAGTGGTGTATCTAGGGTTAGGGTTTCTGCTTTGGGGATTTGATCTTTGATTTGGGGGTTTTAGTTCATTTTGGCCCTGTAGATCCCTGCCAGCATTGAAGACGAAGACTACATGGGCATTGATACTGGATCCATTGTTACTTGTGAGCAGCATGGGCTGCCATGTGAGAGGCGTGTAGCCTTTGAGGGATTTGAGACGGGAAGGAGGTTCTTAGCCTGTCCTCTTAAAGTAAGATTCTGCCCTTTCCATGTTCTTTGTATTAAAATGGGTTGGTAGTAGCCCCACAACACGATATTAAAAATTGAAGAAGTTTGGTCCAAGTAAGATTCTGTTCTAGTAATTGCCAAGTCTTTAGCCAATTAGTAGTACTGATGCATTGATTTTGATCATTGGAGTATGCGTTTGTTAATTTTCTGTGTGGCCAGGAGCTAAGTTTCCAGCGCACATCATTTTTTAAGCAATGATGGTGATCATTGGAGTAGGCATGTGTTAATTTTATATGTGGCCAGGAGCTTAGTTTGCAGTGCATATCTTTGTTTAAGAACTGACGCTGATTGTTTAGTGCTTTATGAGCTCTTTATAGTTGTTGTACTTTTTGTAACATGTTGTGTTGTTCTTTAGGTCATTGATAATTGTAGTATTTGATTGAAATTCAGTTAGTTAGTTATGTTGTTCTTTAGTGCAGCTATGATGTTCTTTACATTCATATTCTACAACAAATATAGGTGCTAAATATATTGCAGGCAGGTCAGAACTGTGGTCTGTTCAATGGGTTAACCCAGAGTGGCCTCCTACAATGCATAATGCATTGTTGAAGCTATGGGAGATGTATCAAGACAGCAAGAGTGACAGGAGGAAGGATAACCTAGAGAGTTCACTCACTATTCACCATTTGACAGAAGGAAAAAATAATCTGGAGGCCAACTATGACAAGTTAGTTGAAGATGTTCTCCAACTTTTCAATGCCCAAGAGGATAGGGTGCTGCATTTCAGATATTTACAGTCTAAGATGGAGAATGGAGAGGAGAGGATAGCTGAGATGACCAACTCAGCTCTGTCAGATATGAAGACAGAGATGGAGAAGAAAGAGGCAGAGATCTTCAGGATGCAAGAGAGGTATGCAATCCTTATTAACCCAACAAAAGCTCAAGCCACTGTCATCAGGAACATGAAGTTCAACCATTTGAAAGAGAAGGAAGTGCTTAGTGCAGCCAGGAGGAACTTGCAGTTCCAGGTTGATGAATTCACTAAGTCTCAGGAAAAGCTCACCCAAGAGAATCTGCAGCTAAAGGCCCACATTGGTGATCTGGAGAAGGGACATGATAAGCTCAACCAAGAGAACCTGTAGCTGAAGGCCCACATGGGTGATCTGAAAAAGGGACATGAGAAGCTCACTAAAGACAGGGCTCAGTTCAAGCTTTAGATTGCTGGTCTATTGAAGGCAGAGGAGAAGAACAAGCAGAAGATGAAGGGGCCCCTAAAACTTTGGCTTTTTTGGGTTCCGTCGATGCCGACAACCCTAAACACACTTATTTGGCTACTCTGGGTTCCGTCGATGCCGACAATCCGAAACACACTTATTTGGCTACTTTGGGTTCCGTCTGTGCCGACAACCCAAAACACACTATTTTGGCTACTTTGAGTTCTGTCGATGCCGACAACCCCTAAACACACTTTTTTGGCTACTTTGGGTTCCGTCCATGACGACAACCCCAAAACACATCTTTGTTTGGCTACTTTGGCTTCCGTCGATGACGACAACCCCTAAACCATAGAACTTTGGCTTTTTTGGGTTCCGTCGATGCCGACAACCCGAAACACACTTATTTGGCTACTTTGGGTTCCGTCGATGCCGACAACCATAAACATAACTTGTCCCCTCATCTCTTGGGCATCACTGACATAGTTTAGAGACATAACCCATGACACTTAGATATTTCCACTTGCAGTAAAAAAGGCCATCCATCCAGTATGACTAGTTGGTCCAGTAGAAGTGGAAGCACCAGAAGTAGAAGCTCTAGCAGCAGATCTTGGTGCAGAGAAAGGCCTTGAAAACCTTGCAGCAGCATGCCTTGCAGATCTTGGAGGAGCAGCATGTGATCCTGGAGGAGCACCATATGATCTTGCAGCTTGTGAACTTTGCAGGTGTAGCATGTGATCTTGCAGCTCTAGCCCGTGATCTTGCAGGTGTAGCTTGTGATCTTGCATGTGTAGCTTGTGATCTTGCAGGTGCCTTGCAAAAATGAATGAAACATGATGCTAGTTAACAAGTTGGTGGCTCTATGAAGAATGAAACATACAAAACATTGTACTAGTTAACAAGGGGATTACCACATGCTTATTTTTCCTCAAAGCCTACTCTGGTTTCAATTGTTTGTTGCAGCTGGTGTACGTATGGCCTTGGAGCCCACAATTGCTGCATGTTATAGTGGCCATTCTTGAACTCTCCTTTGGCTTTGGAACCTCATATCTGTCCTTTATCCTCTTCTCTTTCTTTGTTCCCTTCTTCACATGAAATTTAGGTGGCTATATGTCTGGTTCAGTTGTCTTTGTCCAATCATGTTCACCAGGAACATGATATATCATTGGTTGATATGCTGCTAGGTAAAAAGGTTTTTTGAAGAATTTGCACACATAGTCCTCTAGAAACCTTTTTGCCTTATTAATGGCTGATATTGCATGGTTGCATGGTGTGCCACTTAGGTCCCACTTTCTGCAACCACATGTATGAAGTTCCAATTTGACAGCATGTGTTTGCTGCCCACTGGTTACTTGCCATAGATTAACACCATCTTGAATGGGTTTACAGAATCTGGCCCTTTCCTTTTCCACCTCTAGCTTCTCAGCATAATGTTGGGGAACGTTGCATGGGAAACAAAAAAAATTTCCTACGTTCACAAGATCAATCTAGGAGATGCATCTACGAGGGGAGAGTTGGATCCACATACCCTTGTAGATCGCTAAGCGGAAGCGTTCAAGAACGCGGTTGATGGAGTCGTACTCGCCGCGATTCAGATCGCCGAAGATCCTAGCACCGAAGCAACGGTGCCTCCGCGTTCTTCACACGTACAGCTCGGGGACGTTTCCTCCTTCTTGATCCAGCAAGGGGGAAGGAGAGGTTGATGGAGACACCGGCAGCACGACGGCGTGGTGGAGATGGTGGTGGAGGATTCCAGCAGGGCTTCGCCAAGCACCGCGGGAAAACGAAGATGGATGTGGGAGAGGGAGGGCAGCACCGAGGCACGAACGTGTGTGGCTGCCCTCCCTCTGCCTCTCTTTATATAGGGGGAGTAGAAGGGAGGGGGCGCCCTAGGGTTTCCCCTAGGGGCCGGCGGCCAGGGCAGATGGGAAGGGGGCGGCGCCCCCTGGGGCTAGGGTTTCCCCCCCCAGGTGCCTTGCCCCCCAAGCCTTAGGGGGTGCGGCAGCCCTAGGGGGGGCCAGCCCCCTTGGCGCACAAGGAGAGGGCCCAGGGGGGGCGCACAGCCCTATGAGGGCTGTTGTGTCCCCCTTTGTGGCCCATTAGGCCCGAAACTCCTTCCGGGACCCCCGAAACCCCTTTCGGTCATCCGCCGACTTCCCGATGCTCCCCGGTACACTTCCGGACTCCGATCACTTTCATCCTATATATCAATCTTCGTCCCCGGACCATTCCGGAGACCCTCGTCACGTCCGGGATCTCATCCGGGACTCCGAACAACCTTCGGTAACCATGCACTGTTCTCACTAACAACCCTAGCGTCACCGAACCTTAAGTGTGTAGACCCTGCGGGTTCGGAAACCATGCAGACATGACCGAGACACTCCCAGGTCAATAACCAATAGCGGGATCTGGATACCCATATTGGTTCCCACACGTTCCTCGATGATCTCATCGGATGAACCACGATGTCAAGGATTCAGGCAATCCCGTATACAGTTCCCTTTGTCTCGTCGGTATGTTACTTGCCCGAGATTCGATCGTCGGTATCTCTATACCTAGTTCAATCGTTACCGGCAAGTCTCTTTACTCGTTACCGTAATACATAATCCCGTGACTAACTACTTAGTCACTTTGAGCTCATTGAGATGACGTATTACCGAGTGGGCCCGGAGATGCCTCTCCGTCACACGGAGTGACAAATCCCAGTCTCGATCCATGTCAACTCAACAGACACCTACGGAGATACCTGTAGAGTACCTTTATAGTCACCCAGTTACGTTGCGACGTTTGGCACACACAAAGCACTCCTACGGTGTCAGTGAGTTACATGATCTCATGGTCATAGGAACTTATACTTGACATGCAGAAAACTATAGCGATAACTGATACGATCAAAAGCTATGTTTAACGTTTGGGTCTCGTCCATCACATCATTCTCCTAATGATGTGATCCCGTTATCAAATGACAACTCATGTCAATGACCTGGAAACCGCGGTCATCTTTGATCAACGAGCTAGTCCTGTAGAGGCTTACTAGGGACCTCAAGTTTGTCTATTTATCCACACATGTATTTGAGTTTCCAATCAATACAATTATAGCATGGATAATAAACGATTATCATGAACAAGGAAATATAATAATAACTCTTTTATTATTGCCTCTAGGGCATATTTCCAACAGTCTCCCACTTGCACTAGAGTCAATAATCTAGCATTACAAGGTAATGAACCTAACACCCATAGAGTCTTGGTGTTGATCATGCTTAGCCCGTGGAAGAGGCTTAGTCAACGGATCTGCAACATTCAAATCCGTGTGTACTTTGCAAATGCTTATGTCCTCCTCCTTGACTGAATCGCGGATGGAATTGAAGCGTCGCTTTATGTGTCTGGTCCTCTTGTGAAACCTTGGTTCCTTGGCTAGAGCAATGGCACCAGTGTTGTCACAGAACAGAGTCATTGGGTTTAGTGCACTAGGCACAACTCCAAGATCTGTCATGAACTCCTTCATCCAGACACCTTCCTTTGCCGCCTCCGAGGCAGCTATGTACTCTGCTTCGCATGTAGAATCGGCTACCACGCTCTGCTTGGAACTGCACCAGCTCACCGCTCTCCCGTTGAGAATATATACGTATCCGGTTTGAGACTTAGAGTCATCCGGATCAGTGTCAAAGCTTGCATCGACGTAACCCTTTACGACGAGCTCTTGATCACCTCCATAAACGAGAAACATCTCCTTAGTCCTTTTCAGGTACTTTAGGATATTCTTGACCGCTGTCCAGTGATCCATACCAGGATTACTTTGAAACCTTCCGGCCATACTTATGGCAAGGCTGACATCTGGTCTTGTGCACAGCATTGCATACATGATAGAGCCTATGGCTGAAGCATAGGGGACGACACTCATCTTTTCTCTATCTTTCGCAGTCACTGGGCATTGAGTCTTACTCAACTTTGTACCTTGCAATACCGGCAAGAACCCCTTCTTGGATTGATCCATTTTGAACTTCTTCAAAACTTTATCAAGGTATGTACTTTGTGAAAGTCCTATCAAGCGTCTTGATCTATCTATATAGATCTTGATGCCCAATATGAAAGCAGCTTCACCGAGATCCTTCATCGAAAAACTCTTGTTCAAATACCCCTTCACGCTATCCAAAAATTCTATATTGTTTCCAATCAGCAATATGTCATCCACATATAATATTAGAAACGCTATAGAGCTCCCACTCACTTTCTTGTAAATACAAGCTTCATTATAAACTTGTACAAACCCAAACGCTTTGATCACCTCATCAAAGCGAAGATTCCAACTCCGAGATGCTTGCACCAGCCCATAAATGGAACGCTGGAGCTTGCATACTTTGTCAGCATTCTCTGGATCGACAAAACCTTCCGGTTGCATCATATACAACTCTTCCTTAAGAAAACCGTTAAGGAACGCCGTTTTGACATCCATCTGCCAAATTTCATAATCGAAATATGCAGCTATCGCTAACATGATTCGGACGGATTTAAGCATCGCTACGGGTGAGAAAGTCTCATCGTAGTCAATTCCTTGAACTTGTGAAAAACCCTTTGCCACAAGTCGAGCTTTATACACGGTGACATTACCGTCAGCGTCCGTCTTCCTCTTAAAAATCCATTTATTCTGAATGGCCTTCCGCCCTTCAGGTAATACTTCCAAAGTCCATACTTTGTTTTCATACATGGATCCCATCTCGGATTTCATGGCCTCTAACCATTTGTCGGAATCCGGGCCCACCATCGCTTCTCCATAGCTCGTAGGTTCACCGTTGTCTAACAACATGACCTCCAAGACAGGGTTACCATACCACTCAGGTGCAGTGCATACCCTTGTCGACCTACGAGGTTCGGTAGTAACTTGATCAGAAGCTTCTTGATCATCATCATTGGCTTCCTCTTCAACCGCTGCAGGCTCCACAAAAAACATCTTTCTGTGCTGCGCAACTCTCTGGTTGAAGCAGAGGTTCAATAACCTCATCAAGTTCTACCTTCCTCCCACTCAATTCTTTCGAGAGAAACTCTTTCTCGAGAAAGGACCCGTTCTTAGCGACAAACACTTTGCCTTCGGATCTGAGATAGAAGGTGTACCCAACAGTTTCTTTTGGGTATCCTATGAAGACACATATGTCCGCTTTGGGTTCGAGCTTTTCTGGCTGAAGCCTTTTGACATAAGCATCGCAACCCCAAACCTTGAGAAAAGACAACTTAGGTTTCTTACCAAACCATAGTTCATACGGTGTTGTCTCAACGGACTTAGATGGAGCCCTATTTAAAGTGAATGCAGCTGTCTCTAACGCATATCCCCAGAACGATAGTGGCAAATCGGCAAGAGACATCATAGAACGCACCATATCTAATAGGGTTCGATTACGACGTTCGGACACACCATTACGCTGTGGTGTTCCAGGTGGCGTCAACTGTGAAACGATTCCACATTTTCTTAAGTGATTGCCAAACTCATAACTCAGATATTCTCCCCCTCGATCAGATCGTAGGAACTTGATCTTCTTGTTACGATGATTTTCAACTTCACTCTGAAATTGCTTGAACTTTTCAAAAGTTTCAGACTTATGCTTCATTAAGTAAATATACCCATATCTACTTAAGTCGTCAGTGAAGGTGAGAAAATAACGATATCCACCGCGTGCCGTGACACTCATCGGACCACACACATCAGTATGTATGATTTCCAATAAGTCACTTGCCCGTTCCATTGTCCCTGAAAACGGGGTCCTCGTCATCTTGCCCATGAGGCACGGCTCGCATGTGTCAAGTGATTCAAAATCAAGAGACTCCAAAAGTCCATCAGCATGGAGCTTCCTCATGCGTTTCACGCCGATATGACCCAGACGGCAGTGCCACAAGAAAGTGGTATTATCACTATCAACTCTACATCTTTTGGCATCAATGTTATGAACATGTGTATCATTACTATCGAGATTCAATAAGAATAAACCCCTCACTTCGGGTGCATGACCATAAAAGATATTACCCATATAAATAGAACAACCTTTATTCTCTGATTTAAATGAGTAACCGTCTCGCATCAAACAAGATCCAGATTTAATGTTCATGCTTAACGCAGGCACTAAATAACAATTATTCAGGTTCATAACTAATCCCGATGGTAATCGAAGAGCGAGCGTGCCGACGGCGATCACATCAACCTTGGAACCATTTCCCACGCGCATCGTCACTTCGTCCTTCGCCAGCCTCCGTTTATTCCGCAGTTCCTGTTTAGAGTTGCAAATGTGAGCAACCGAACCGGTATCAAATACCCAGGCACTACAACGAGAGTTGGTAAGGTACACATCAATAACATGTATATCACATATACCTTGCTTGTTGTTGTTGGCCCCCTTCTTGTCTGCCAGATACTTGGGGCAGTTCCGCTTCCAGTGGCCGTTCCCCTTGCAATAGAAACACTCAGTCTCTGGCTTGGGCCCAGCCTTGGGTTTCTTCACTGGATGAGCAACTGCCTTGCCACCCTTCTTAGAGTCACCCTTCTTGCCCTTGCCATTCTTCTTGAAACTGGTGGTTTTATTGACTATCAACACTTGATACTCCTTCTGGATGTCTGCCTCAGCGACTTTCAGCATCGAAAACAGCTCGGCGATGGTTTTGTTCATCCCTTGCATGTTATACTGCTGTACAAAGCTCTTGTAGCTAGGCGGGAGTGACTGGAGAATTCTGTCAATGATAGCCTCGTCCGGGAACACAAGTCCCAGATCAGCTATGCGGGTATAGTACCCAGACATCTTCAGTAAGTGCTCACTGACAGACGAATTCTCCTCCATCTTGCAAGCAAAGAATTTATCGGTGGTCTCATACCTCTCGATCTTAGCATTCTTTTCAAAGATGAACTTCAACTCCTGGAACATCTCATATGCTCCATGACGTTCAAAACGCCTTTGAAGTCCTCCTTCCAAGCTATACAATATGGCACACTGCACTATTGAGTAGTCATCCGAACGCGACTGCCAGGCGTTCATAACGTCCGCAGAGGCCTGAGGAGCGGGGGGTTCACCTAGCGGTGCATTTAGGACATAAACCTTTTGGGCAGCTGTGAGGATGATCCTCAGATTGCGGAGCCAGTCCACAAAGTTGCTCCCATCATCTTTCAGTTTAGCTTTCTCTAGGAACGCATTAAAATTCAGGGGAGCTACTGCGCGAGCCATCTACAACAAAAGATTTGCAAAGACATTTTAGACTATTGTTCATGATAAGTGAGTTATTACCTAATCAAATTATTTATAACTCCCACTCAAATTGACATCCCTCTGGTCATTCGAGCGTGACATGATCCAGATCCACCAACCCAAGTCCGGTCATCACGTGAGATGAGGTGGTGTCAATGGTGAACATCTACATGTTGATCATATCTACTATATGACTCATGCTCGACCTTTCGGTCTTCTGTGTTCCGAGGCCATGTCTGTACATGCTAGGCTCGTCAAGTCTAACCCGAGTGTTCTGCATGTGCAAAACTGGCTTGCACCCGTTGTATGCGAACGTAGAGTCTATCACACCCGATCATCACGTGGTGCTTCGAAACGACGAACCTTCGCAACGGCGCACACTCGGGGGGAACACAATTTTATCTTGAAATTTTAGTGAAGGATCATCTTATAATGCTACCGTCGTCCTAAGCAAAATAAGATGCATAAAAGGATTAACATCACATGCAAATCATAAGTGACATGATATGGCCATCAACTCGTGCTTTTGATCTCCATCTCCAAAGCACCGGCATGATCTCCATCGTCACCGGCGTAACACCATGATCCCCATCATCATGATCTCCATCATCGTGTCGCCATCGGGGTTGTCGCGCGCCCGCCATGCTCTTACTACTATTGCTACCGTTTAGCGATAAAGTAAAGCATTACAAAGCGCTTAATGATTGACACGCAGGTCATACAAAAATTAAAGACAACCCTATGGCTCCTGCCGGTTGCCGTATGCATCGACATGCAAGTCGATATTAACTATTACAACATGATCATCTCATACATCAAATATATCTCATCATGTCATTGGCCATATCATATCACATACATACCCTGCAAAAACAAGTTAGACGTCCTCTAATTTGTTGTTGCATGTTTTACGTGGCTGCTATGGGTATCTAGCAAGAACGCTTCTTACCTACGCAAAGCCACAACGGTGATATTTAAGTTGCTATTTACCATTCTAGAAGGACCGCCTTGTTCTGTTCCGATTCAACTAAGATAGGAGAGACAGACACCCGACAGCCATCTTATGCAACAAAAGTCACATGTCTGTCGATGGAACCGGTCTCATGTACGTGGACATGTAAAGTTGGTCCGGGCCGCTTCATCCCATAATACCGCTGAATCAAGAAAGACTAAGGAGGGAAGCAATCTAAACATCAACGTCCACAAACCCTTTTGTGTTCTACTCGTGAAAGCATCTATGCAAGATCCTAGCTCTGATACCACTGTTGGGGAACGTTGCATGGGAAACAAAAAATTTTTCCTACGTTCACAAGATCAATCTAGGAGATGCATCTACGAGGGGAGAGTTGGATCCACATACCCTTGTAGATCGCTAAGCGGAAGCGTTCAAGAACGCGGTTGATGGAGTCGTACTCGCCGCGATTCAGATCGCCGAAGATCCTAGCACCGAAGCAACGGTGCCTCCGCGTTCTTCACACGTACAGCTCGGGGACGTCTCCTCCTTCTTGATCCAGCAAGGGGGAAGGAGAGGTTGATGGAGACACCGGCAGCACGACGGCGTGGTGGAGATGGTGGTGGAGGATTCTAGCAGGGCTTCGCCAAGCACCACGGGAAAACGAAGATGGATGTGGGAGAGGGAGGGCAGCACCGAGGCACGAACGTGTGTGGCTGCCCTCCCTCTGCCTCTCTTTATATAGGGGGAGTAGAAGGGAGGGGGCGCCCTAGGGTTTCCCCTAGGGGTCGGCGGCCAGGGCAGATGGGAAGGGGGCGGCGCCCCCTGGGGCTAGGGTTCCCCCCCCCCCAGGTGCCTTGCCCCCCAAGCCTTAGGGGGTGCGGCAGCCCTAGGGGGGCCAGCCCCCTTGGCGCACAAGGAGAGGGCCCAGGGGGGGCGCACAGCCCTATGAGGGCTGTTGTGTCCCCCTTTGTGGCCCATTAGGCCCGAAACTCCTTCCGGGACCCCCGAAACCCCTTTCGGTCATCCGCCGACTTCCCGATGCTCCCCGGTACACTTCCGGACTCCGATCACTTTCATCCTATATATCAATCTTCGTCCCCGGACCATTCCGGAGACCCTCGTCACGTCCGGGATCTCATCCGGGACTCCGAACAACCTTCGGTAACCATGCACTGTTCTCACTAACAACCCTAGCGTCACCGAACCTTAAGTGTGTAGACCCTGCGGGTTCGGAAACCATGCAGACATGACCGAGACACTCCCAGGTCAATAACCAATAGCGGGATCTGGATACCCATATTGGTTCCCACACGTTCCTCGATGATCTCATCGGATGAACCACGATGTCAAGGATTCAGGCAATCCCGTATATAGTTCCCTTTGTCTCGTCGGTATGTTACTTGCCCGAGATTCGATCGTCGGTATCTCTATACCTAGTTCAATCTCGTTACCGGCAAGTCTCTTTACTCGTTACCGTAATACATAATCCCGTGACTAACTACTTAGTGACTTTGAGCTCATTGAGATGACGTATTACCGAGTGGGCCCGGAGATACCTCTCCGTCACACGGAGTGACAAATCCCAGTCTTGATCCATGTCAACTCAACAGACACCTTCGGAGATACCTGTAGAGTACCTTTATAGTCACCCAGTTACGTTGCGACGTTTGGCACACACAAAGCACTCCTACGGTGTCAGTGAGTTACATGATCTCATGGTCATAGGAACTTATACTTGACATGCAGAAAACTATAGCGATAACTGATACGATCAAAAGCTATGTTTAACGTTTGGGTCTCGTCCATCACATCATTCTCCTAATGATGTGATCCCGTTATCAAATGACAACTCATGTCAATGACCTGGAAACCGCGGTCATCTTTGATCAACGAGCTAGTCCTGTAGAGGCTTACTAGGGACCTCAAGTTTGTCTATTTATCCACACATGTATTTGAGTTTCCAATCAATACAATTATAGCATGGATAATAAACGATTATCATGAACAAGGAAATATAATAATAACTCTTTTATTATTGCCTCTAGGGCATATTTCCAACACATAATGGGGTGTGATGACCCATAGATCTGCCTTTCCACTCTCTCTATTCCTATGGATTTGGATCCATATGTTTCATGCTATGGTTACGTTTACCTTAATACTATTTTTGTAGTTGCAGATGCTCACAATGGAGGTTAATCATAACTGGGATGCTTGTCCAAGTAAGGGCAGCACCCAAGCACCGGTCCACCCACATACCAAATTATCAAAGTAATGAACGCGAATCATATGAGCGTGATGAAAACTAGCTTGACGATAATTCCCATGTGCCCTCGGGAGCGCTTTCCTTTATATAAGAGTTTGTCCAGGCTTTTCCTTTCCTACAAAAAGGATTGGGCCATATTGCTGCACCTTATTTACTTTTACCGCTTGTTACTTGTTACAAATTACCTTATCACAAAACTATATGTTACCGATATTTTCAGTGCTTGCAGAGAAAACCTTATTGAAAACTGCCTATCATTTCCTTATGCTCCTCGTTGGGTTCGACACTCTTACTTATCGAAAGGACTACAATAGATCCCCTACACTTGGGTCATCACCAATCTAGGGCTCCGGCGGAGCTGTTCTGGCTGGGAAACATCCCTCCGGGAGGGGGAAATCGTCACCATCGTCATCACCATCAATCCTCTCATTGGGAGGGGGTTAATCTCCATCAACATCTTCACCATCACCATCTCCGATCAAACCCTAGTTCATCTCTTGTATCCAAACTTTGTCCCAAAACCTCAGATTGGTACCTGTGGGTTGCTAGTAGTGTTGATTACTCCTTGTAGTTGATGCTAGTTAGTTTATTTCGAGGAAGATCATATGTTCAGATCCTTTATGCATATTAATACCCCTCTGATTATGAACATGAATACGATTTGTGAGTAGTTACGTTTGTTCGTGAGGACATGGGGGAAGTCTTGCTATAAGTAGTCATGTGAATTTGGTATTCGTTCGATATTTTGATGAGATGTATGTTGTCTTACCTCTAGTGGTGTTATGTGAACGTCGACTACATGACACTTCACCATTGTTTGGTGATACGTCCAAAACGTATCTATAATTTCTGCTTGCTCCATGACTCTTTTGGGTGATATTGCTATGATATTTATACACTTCCATACACCTTTGATCATATTTGGACTAACCTATTAACTCAGTGCACCCCAGTGCCAATTTCTGTTTTCTGCTGTTTTTGTATTTCAGGTTTTCCCATTACGAGAACTGCCAGAAAAATCCCGGAAAAATTATATAAAAAATCAGCGTTCCAGAAGCTTCCCGGCACCCGAAGTACAGCCGGAGGGGGGCCACCAGGGCTCCAGGCGCCCTGGAGGCGCGGCCCCCCAGGCCTCGTCTGATGCCCCCCTTTGGCATATATTTATATCGTGTCTCGAAACCCTCGAGACGGGAACCCTTTTTCGCGATCTCATCTCTGTTCCGCCGCCGCCGCGCTTCCAAGATCGGGAGCACCAGGAGAACTCTTCCCGGCACCCTGCCGGAGGGGAGGATCACCACCGGGAGCTTCTCCACCACCATGGACGCCTCCCGGATGAGTTGTGAGTAGTCTCCCTTGGACCATGGGTCCATGACCAGTAGCTATGTGATGTTCTCCTCCCGTTCTTGTGCTTCACTAATTAGTCCTCGTGAGCTGCCCTACATGATCGAGGCACATATGTAATCCTTATGTTGTTGCTATGATGAGTTTGCTGGGATCCGATGGATTGTGAGATTATGTTCAGATTGTGTTTGAGTAATATATTTGATTCACCTCTTTTATATTTATGTTCGTAAGTAATTCTTGCATGTTCTCCGTTGTTATTTATTGCTTTGGCCAAGTAGTAGGTAGTGACTCCAAGAGGGAACGTTATGCTTGATTGTGGGTTCATGCCCCTCGATGACTTGCTTGAGTGACAGAAACATGAGTCTTGGGGATGTGCTGTTGCCACAAGGGGGAAAACAACGGTGCTTGTGCCCGCGGGTGCAAGGATTGTTTACTTTACGCAAAGTTCTTTTAATGCAGTTGTCTGTTGCTTTGAGTTTACACTATGGGTGGGACTCGCAACTTAATACCAGCGAGATGTTCTGGATAGATATCTCAAGGTGGATGATTAGTAGTAGATGCAGATGGATTTCGGTCTACTTGCCTTGGCGTACCGCCCATGCTTTGAAGCTCTACCTTTCTTGCAACTTAGTCAGCATTGGTTTGCGCACATGGTCCTGTCAATTGCCTAGCTGTAATTCGTTTACCTCACATAGCTGTTTTATCGTCTTTTGGGAGAGAGACATCAGTAGTGAACATCATGGGACCCCGGTCCATATTACCATCATTGATCACATCCGCTATTTACTTTCCGCTTTTATTTACTATTTGCAGCAATACCTATCACTATTATCACTTGCGTTTGATACTTTGTAAACGACAAGGCCGGAGGGATTGACAACCTCTCTATACTCGTTGGGAGCAAAGTTATTTGTATCTGTGTGCAGGTCCACGTTGATTGCTAATATCTAGCGCCGTTAGCAGTTGACACCTTCTTGTTGAAACTGGGAGTCTTAGGGAAATCGATCCTTGGTATCTTTGCCAAGGGAAAACTTCCGCTACACTGCATCTCAAACCTTCCACTTGGGGTAACCAACGAGGGGCGAGAAGCCATCAAGCAAAGTTTTCTGGCGCCGTTGCCGGGGACTCCACTCTTCAAGATAGGGGAGTTGCACGCTATCTTTTACCTTTGCTTTATAGTCTTGTTAGTTTACCTTTCAGTTTTTGCTTTAGTATCTTTTATCGAAAATCACAAAAATAGTTATCTTGCTTGCTTGCTGCTATGGGTTCCACTAAGAACACCAAGTTGTGTGACTTCACTAGTCACAACAACGATGACTTTATCTGCACACCTATCACTACACCTGCCACTTCAGCACCTTCGTATGAAATTAAACCTGCTTTACTGAACTTAGTCATGAAAGATCAATTCTCCGGTGCTGGAGATGATGCTGCTTTACACTTAAACAATTTTGTTGAACTCTGTGATATGCAAAAGTACACTGAAATAGATGGTGATATTGTTAAGCTTAAGCTTTTTCCTTTCTCCTTGAGAGGAGGAGCAAAAAATTTGGTTTCAGTCTTTGCCTAGAAATAGCATAGATTCTTGGGACAAGTGCAAAGATGCTTTTATTGGAAAATACTATCCACCTGCTAAAATTATCCAACTAAGGAGTAACATAATGAATTTTAAACAATTGGATAATGAACACGTTGCCCAAGCTTGGGAACGTATGAAGTCTCTTATCAAGAACTGCCCTATTGATGGTTTGACTACTTGGATGGTTATCCAAACTTTTTATGCAGGCTTGAACTTTACCTCGCGGAACTTGTTAGATTCGGCCGCGGGAGGAACCTTTATGTCAAGTACACTTGGTGCTGCCACGAAGCTTCTCGATGAGATGATGACCAACTATTCCCAATGGCACACCGAACGCGCTCCAACAGGTAGGAAGGTAAACTCTGTCGAGGAGATTTCCTCCCTAAATGAAAAGGTTGACTTGATCATGTCTCTACTTTCCAAGCAATCTTCTATTGATCCTCGTGATGTTCCTTTAAATTCTTTGATTGCTCAAGAACAAGTAGATGTGAACTTTATCTCTAGAAACAATTTTAATAACAATGCTTATAGGAGTAATTTTGGTAGCAATCCTAGACCGTTCCCCTCTAATTCTTATGGGAACAACAATGCTTATCCTGTTGGGGAACGTAGCATAATTCAAAAAATTTCTACGTCTTCGCCAAGATCCAACTATGGAGACATCTAGCAACGAGTAACTAAGAGTGCATCTACATACCGTTATGAAGATTGCGTGCGGAAGCTTTCAACGAAGCAAGGATGAAGTAGTCGTACTCTTCATGTTCTTCGTCACAGATGATATAGCGCCGAACGGACGGCACCTCCGCGTTCAACACACGTACGGTGCAGCAACGTCACCTCCTTCTTGATCCAGCAAGGGGGGAGGAGAAGTCGTCAGAGATCCGGCAGCACGACGGCGTGATGACGGATGCAGTGGAGATCGCAGCAGGGCTTCGCCGGGCTGCCCTGGAAAGGAGTTGGGAGGTGTGACGGGAGGGGGAGAGGCGCCAGGGCTGAGGTGCGTCTGCCCTCTCCCCCCCCCCACATATATATAGGGGGCCAGGGGGGGCGCCAGCCCCTTGCAGATCCAATCTGCAAGGGGGGCGGCGGCCAGGGAGGAGTCCCCCTCCCCCAAGGCAAGTGGTGGCCCCCCTCCCCTTAGGGTTTATCCCTATGCGCATGGGGAGGTGGGGCCCCCTTGTGGTGCGCCAGCCCAGGGGGCTGCACTCATCCCCTTGCGTCCTAGGGGCCCCACCGGGATGGGTGGCCCCACCCGGTGGACCCCCGGGGCCCCTCCGGTGGTCCCGGGACGCTCCCGGTGACCCCCGGAGATCACCCGTTGGCCGAAACTGGACTTCCCATATATCAATCTTTACCTCCGGACCATTCCGGAACTCCTCATGACGTCCGGGATCTCATCCGGGACTCCGAACAACTTTCGGGTTTCCACGTGCATTAATCTCTACGACCCTAGCGTTACCGAACCTTAAGTGTGTAGACCCTACGGGTTCGGGAGACACGTAGACATGACCGAGACCACTCTCCGGTCAATAACCAACAGCGGGATCTGGATACCCATGTTGGTTCCCACGTGTTCCTCGATGATCTTCATCGGATGAACCACCGTGTCAAGGATTCACTTAATCCCGTATGTTATTCCCTTTGTCCATCGGTACGGTACTTGCCCGAGATTCGATCGTCGGTATCCCCGATACCTTGTTCAATCTCGTTATGGCAAGTCTCTTTACTCGATCCGTAATCCATCATCCCGTGACTAACCACTTAGTCACATTGAGCTCATTATGATGTTGACTTACCGAGTGGGCCCAGAGGTACCTCTCCCTCATACGGAGTGACAACATCCCAGTCTCGGTTCGTACCAACTCAACAGACACTTTCGGAGATACCCGATGCGTACCTTTATAGCCACCCAGTTACGTTGTGACGGTTGGCACACCCAAAGCACTCCTACGGTATCCGGGAGTTGTACAGCCTCATGGTCTAAGGAATAAATACTTGACACCGAAAAGCTTATGCATTACGAACTATACGATCTCGTGTTATGCTCAAGTTTGGGTCTTGTCCATCACATCATTCTCCTAATGATGTGATCCCGTTATCACCGACATCTCATGTCCATGGTCAGGAAACCATGACCATCTGTTGATCAACGAGCTGGCTACTAGAGGCCTACCAGGGACTCATTGTGATCTGTGTATTCACACATGTATCGCTGTTTCCGTACAATACAATTCAAGCATGAATAACAGACAATTACCATGAACAAGGAGATATAATAATAATGCTTTTATTATTGCCTCTAGGGCATATCTCCAACAGTCTCCCACTTGCACTAGAGTCAATAATCTAGTTACATTGTGATGAATCGAACACCCATAGAGTTCTGGTGTTGATCATGTTTTGCTCGTGAAAGAGGTTTAGTCAACGGGTCTGCTACATTCAGATCCGTATGCACTTTACAAATATCTATGTCTCCATCCTGAACATAATTCCGGATGGAGTTGAAACGGCGCTTGATGTGCTTGGTCTTCTTGTGAAACCTGGGCTCCTTGGTAATAGCAATAGCACCAGTGTTGTCACGGAAGAGAGTCATCGGGCTTGAAGCGCTTGGAATGACTCCTAGGTCGATGATGAACTCCTTCATCCAGACTCCTTCCTGCGCTGCTTCAGAAGCAGCTATGTACTCCGCTTCACATGTAGATGCTGCCACCACGCTTTGCTTGCAACTGCACCAGCTGACTGCCCCTCCATTCAAAATATACACTTATCCGGTTTGTGACTTAGAGTCATCCAGATCTGTGTCGAAGCTAGCATCGACGTAACCCTTTGCGACGAGCTCTTCGTCACCTCCATAAACGAGAAACATATCCTTAGTCCTTTTCAGGTACTTCAGGATGTTCTTGACCGCTGTCCAGTGTTCCATACCGGGATCACTTTGGTACCTCCCTACCAAACTTATGGCAAGGTTCACATCAGGTCTGGTACACAGCATGGCATACATGATAGAACCTATTGCCGAGGCATAGGGAATGACACTCATCTTTTCTCTATCTTCTGCCGTGGTCGGTGACTGAGTCTTACTCAATCTCATACCTTGCAAAACAGGTAAGAATCCTTTCTTTGACTGATCCATATTGAACTTCTTCAATATTTTGTCAAGGTATGTACTTTGTGAAAGACCAATGAGGCGTCTCGATCTATCTCTATAGATTTTGATGCCTAATATGTAAGCAGCTTCTCCAAGGTCCTTCATTGAAAAACTTTTATTCAAATAGGCCTTTACATTTTCCAAGAATTCTATATCATTTCCCATCAGCAATATGTCATCCACATATAATATGAGAAATGCTACAGAGCTCCCACTCACTTTCTTGTAAATACAGGCTTCTCCATAAGTCTGTATAAAGCCAAACGCTTTGATCACCTCATCAAAGCGAATATTCCAACTCCGAGATGCTTGCACCAGCCCGTAAATCGAGCGCTGGAGCTTGCATACCTTGTTAGCGTTCTCTGGATCGATAAAACCTTCCGGTTGCATCATATACAACTCTTCCTTGAGGAAGCCATTAAGGAATGCTGTTTTGACGTCCATTTGCCATATCTCATAATCATAGAATGCGACAATAGCTAACATGATTCTGACTGACTTCAGCATCGCTAAGGGAGAGAAAGTCTCGTCATAGTCAATCCCTTGAACTTGTCGATAACCCTTAGCGACAAGCCGAGCTTTATAGATGGTCACATTACCATCCGCGTCTGTCTTCTTCTTAAATATCCATTTGTTTTCTATGGCGTGCCTATCATCAGGCAAGTCCACCAAAGTCCATACTTTGTTTTCATACATGGATTCTATCTCGGATTTCATGGCTCCAAGCCATTTATTGGAATCTGGGCCCGCCATTGCTTCTTCATAGTTCGAAGGTTCACCGTTGTCTAACAACATGATTTCCAGTACAGGGTTGCCGTACCACTCTGGTGCGGAACGTACCCTTGTGGACCTTCGAAGTTCAGTAGTAACTTGATCTGTATCTTCATGATCATTATCATTATCTTCCTCCCTTGTCGGTGCAGGCACCTCAGGAACAGTTTCCTGCGTTGCGCTACTTTCCGGTACAGGAGTGGTGACTATCACCTCATCAAGTTCTACTTTCCACCCACTCACTTCTTTCGAGAGAAACTCTTTCTCCAGAAAGTATCCATTATTGGCAACAAAGACTTTGCCTTCGGATCTGTGGTAGAAGGTGTACCCAATAGTTTCCTTTGGGTATCCTATGAAGACGCATTTTTCCGATTTGGGTTCGAGCTTTTCAGGTTGAAGTTTCTTGACATAAGCATCGCAACCCCAAACTTTCAGAAACGACAGCTTCGGTTTCTTGCCAAACCAAAGTTCATATGGAGTCGTCTCAACGGATTTTGACGGAGCCCTATTTAAAGTGAATGCGGCAGTCTCTAAAGCATAACCCCAAAAAGATAGCGGTAAATCGGTGAGGGACATCATAGATCGCACCATGTCCAATAGAGTACGATTTCGACGTTCGGACACACCGTTACGTTGAGGTGTTCCGGGCGATGTCAATTGTGAAACAATTCCACAGCTCCTAAGGTGTGTGCCAAATTCATGACTTAAATATTCACCCCCACGATCCGATCGCAAGAACTTTATTTTTCTGTCACGTTGATTCTCAACCTCATTCTGAAATTCCTTGAACTTTTCAAAGGTCTCAGACTTGTGTTTCATCAAATAGATATACCCATATCTACTCAAGTCATCCGTGAGGGTGAGAACATAACGGTAGCCTCCGCGAGCCTCAACACTCATTGGACCGCACACATCAGTATGTATGATTTCCAACAAGTTGGTTGCTCGCTCCATTGTTCCGGAGAACGGAGTCTTGGTCATCTTGCCCAAGAGGCATGGTTCGTACGTGTCAAATGATTCATAATCAAGAGACTCTAGAAGTCCATCTGAATGGAGCTTCTTCATACGTTTGACACCAATATGACCAAGGCGGCAATGCCACAAGTATGTGGGACTATCATTATCAACTTTACATCTTTTGGCATCTACACTATGAATATGTGTATCACTACGTTCGAGATTCATCAAAAATAAACCATTGACCAGCGGGGCATGACCATAAAACATATCTCTCAAATAAATAGAACAACCATTATTCTCTGATTTGAAAGAATATCCATCTCGCATAAGACGAGATCCAGAAACAATGTTCATGCTCAAAGCTGGTACTAAATAACAATTATTCAGGTTCAAAACTAATCCCGAGGGTAGATGTAGAGGTAGCGTGCCGACGGCGATCACATCGACCTTGGAACCATTCCCGACGCGCATCGTCACCTCATCCTTTGCCAGTCTCCGTTTATTCCGCAGCTCCTGTTTTGAGTTACAAATGTGAGCAACTGCACCGGTATCGAATACCCAGGAGCTACTACGAGTGCTGGTAAGGTACACATCAATAACATGTATATCATATATACCTTTGACGTTGCCGGCCTTCTTGTCTGCTAAGTATTTGGGGCAGTTCCGCTTCCAGTGACCCGTTCCCTTGCAATAAAAGCACTCAGTCTCTGGCTTGGGTCCATACTTTGGCTTCTTCCCGGCAACAGGCTTGCCAGGCGCGGCAACTTGCTTGCCGTCCTTCTTGAAGTTCTTCTTACCCTTGCCTTTTTTGAACTTAGTGGTTTTATTGACCATCAACACTTGATGTTCTTTCTTGATGTCTACCTCCGCTGATTTCAGCATTGAATACACCTCGGGAATGGACTTCTCCATCCCCTACATATTGAAGTTCAGCACGAAGCTCTTGAAGCTTGGTGGGAGCGACTGGAGGATTCTGTCAACGACCGCTTCATCTGGGAGATTCATTCCCAGCTGAGACAAGCGGTTGTGAAATCCTGAAATCTTGAGGATGTGCTCACTAACAGAACTGTTCTCCTCCATCTTACAGCTGTAGAATGCGTCGGAGACATCATATCTCTCGACTCGGGCATGAGCTTGGAAAACCATTTTCAGCTCTTCGAACATCTCATATGCTCCATGATGCTCAAAACGCTTTTGGAGCCCCGATTCTAAACTGTATAGCATGCCGCACTGAACCAGGGAGTAATCATCACTACGCGACTGCCAGGCGTTCAAAACGTCTTGGGTCGCCGGGAGAGCGGGTGCATCACCTAGCGGTGCTTCTAGGACATAAGTTCTCTTGGCAGCTATGAGGATAATCCTCAGGTTACGGACCCAATCCGTATAGTTGCTACCATCGTCTTTCAGCTTGGTTTTCTCTAGGAACGCGTTGAAGTTGAGGGAAACCTGAGCGTGGGCCATTTGATCTACAAGAGATATTGTAAAGAATTTAGACTAAGTTCATGATAATTAAGTTCATCTTAATCAAATTTTAATGAACTCCCACTCAGAATGACATCTCTCAAGTCATCCAAGTGATACACGATCCGAATCGAGTAGTCCGTGTCCAATCATCACGTGAGACGGACTAGTCAAAAATGGTGAACATCTTCATGTTGATCGTATCTTCTATACGACTCGTGTTCGACCTTTCGGTCTTCCGTGTTCCGAGGCCATGTATGTACATGATAGGCTCGTCAAGTGAACCCTAAGTGTATCGCGTGTGTAAATCTGTCTTACACCCGTTGTATGTGAACGTTAGAACCTATCACACCCGATCATCACGTGGTGCTTCGGAACAACGAGCTTTAGCAATGGTGCACTGTTAGGGGAAACACATTACTTGAAATTTTAGTGAGAGATCATCTTATTTACTACCGTCGTTCTAAGTAAACAAGATGCAAAAACATGATAAACATCACATGCAATCAATTATAGTGACATGATATGGCCAATATCATCTTGCTCCTTGGATCTCCATCTTCGGGGCACCATGATCATCTTGTCACCGGCTCGACACCATGATCTCCATCATCGTGTCTTGAGGAAGTTGTCACGCCAACTATTACTTCTACTACTATAGCTAACGTTTAGCAACGAAGTAAAGTAATTACATGGCGTTATTCAGTGACACGCAGGTCATACAATAATAAAGACAACTCCTATGGCTCCTGCCGGTTGTCAAGTTCATCGACATGCAAGTCGTGATTCCCTATTACAAAAACATGATCAATCTCATACATCACATATATCATTCATCACATCTTCATTCTTGGCCATACCACGTCACAAAACACATGCTGCAAAAACAAGTTAGACGTCCTCTAATTGTTGTTGCAAGTTTTACGTGGCTTCTATAGGATTTCTAGCAAGAACGTTTCTTACCTACGCCAAAACCACAACGTGATTTGTCAACTTCTGTTTACCCTTCATAAGGACCCTTTTCATCGAATCCGATCCGACTAAAGTAGGAGAGACAGACACCCGCCAGCCACCTTATGCATCTAGTGCATGTCTGTCGGTGGAACCAGTCTCACGTAAGCGTACGTGTAGGGTCGGTCCGG
This sequence comes from Secale cereale, assembly GCA_902687465.1. Taxonomy (NCBI): domain Eukaryota; kingdom Viridiplantae; phylum Streptophyta; class Magnoliopsida; order Poales; family Poaceae; genus Secale; species Secale cereale. Next base: position 871,043,950 of record LR738713.1, read on the forward strand.
GCCGCTTCATCCCACAATACCGCCGAATCAAGATTGACTAGTAACGGTAAGAAAGTTGAACAAGATCATACGCCCACAACTGCTTTGTGTTCTACTCGTGCCAAGATGCTACGCATAAAACCTAGGCTCAGATGCCACTGTTGGGGAACGTAGCATAATTCAAAAAATTTCTACGTCTTCGCCAAGATCCAACTATGGAGACATCTAGCAACGAGTAACTAAGAGTGCATCTACATACCATTATGAAGATTGCGTGCGGAAGCTTTCAACGAAGCAAGGATGAAGTAGTCGTACTCTTCACGTTCTTCGTCACCGATGATCTAGCGCCGAACGGACGGCACCTCCGTGTTCAACACACGTACGGTGCAGCAACGTCACCTCCTTCTTGATCCAGCAAGGGGGGAGGAGAAGTCGTCAGAGATCCGGCAGCACGACGGCGTGATGACGGATGCAGTGGAGATCGCAGCAGGGCTTCGCCGGGCTGCCCTGCAAAGGAGTTGGGAGGTGTGACGGGAGGGGGAGAGGCGCCAGGGCTGAGGTGCGGCTGCCCTCTCCCCCCCCCACATATATATAGGGGGCCAGGGGGGGCGCCAGCCCCTTGCAGATCCAATCTGCAAGGGGGGGCGGCGGCCAGGGAGGAGTCCCCCTCCCCCAAGGCAAGTGGTGGCCCCCCCTCCCCTTAGGGTTTATCCCTATGCGCATGGGGAGGTGGGGCCCCCTTGTGGTGCGCCAGCCCAGGGGGCTGCACTCATCCCCTTGCGGCCTAGGGGCCCCACCGGGATGGGTGGCCCCACCCGGTGGACCCCCGGGGCCCCTCCGGTGGTCCCGGGACGCTCCCGGTGACCCCCGGAGATCACCCGTTGGCCGAGACTAGACTTCCCATATATCAATCTTTACCTCCGGACCATTCCGGAACTCCTCGTGACATCCGGGATCTCATCCGGGACTCCGAACAACTTTCGGGTTTCCACGTGCATTAATCTCTACGACCCTAGCGTTACCGAACCTTAAGTGTGTAGACCCTACGGGTTCGGGAGACACGTAGACATGACCGAGACCACTCTCCGGTCAATAACCAACAGCGGGATCTGGATACCCATGTTGGTTCCCACGTGTTCCTCGATGATCTTCATCGGATGAACCACCGTGTCAAGGATTCACTTAATCCCGTATGTTATTCCCTTTGTCCATCGGTACGGTACTTGCCCGAGATTCGATCGTCGGTATCCCCGATACCTTGTTCAATCTCGTTATGGCAAGTCTCTTTACTCGATCCGTAATCCATCATCCCGTGACTAACTACTTAGTCACTTTGAGCTCATTATGATGATGTATTACCGAGTGGGCCCAGAGGTACCTCTCCGTCATACGGAGTGACAACATCCCAGTCTCGGTTCGTACCAACTCAACAGACACTTTCGGAGATACCCGATGCGTACCTTTATAGCCACCCAGTTACGTTGTGACGGTTGGCACACCCAAAGCACTCCTACGGTATCCGGGAGTTGTACAACCTCATGGTCTAAGGAATAAATACTTGACACCGAAAAGCTTATGCATTACGAACTATACGATCTCGTGTTATGCTCAAGTTTGGGTCTTGTCCATCACATCATTCTCCTAATGATGTGATCCCGTTATCACCGACATCTCATGTCCATGGTCAGGAAACCGTGACCATCTGTTGATCAACGAGCTGGTAACTAGAGGCCTACCAGGGACTCATTGTGGTCTGTGTATTCACACATGTATCGCTGTTTCCGTACAATACAATTCAAGCATGAATAACAGACAATTATCATGAACAAAGAGATATAATAATAATGCTTTTATTATTGCCTCTAGGGCATATCTCCAACACTTTTACCTTTGCTTTTTAGTCTTGTTAGTTTACCTTTCAGTTTTTGCTTTAGTTCCTTTTATCGAAAATCACAAAAATAGTTATCTTGCTTGCTTGCTACTATGGGTTCCACCGAGAACACCAAGTTGTGTGACTTCACTAGTCACAACAACGATGACTTTATCAGCACACCTATCACTACACCTGCCACTTCAGCACCTTCATATGAAATTAAACCTGCTTTACTGAACTTAGTCATGAAAGAACAATTCTCCGGTGCTGGAGATGATGCTGCTTTACACTTGAACAACTTTGTTGAACTTTGTGATATGCAAAAGTACCAAGAAATAGATGGTAATATTGTTAAGCTTAAGCTTTTTCCTTTCTCCTTGAGAGGAGGAGCTAAAATATGGTTTCAGTCTTTGCCTAGAAATAGCATAGATTCATGGGACAAGTGCAAAGATGCTTTTATTGGAAAATACTATCCACCTGCTAAAATTATCCAACTTAGAAGTAACATTATGAATTTTAAACAATTGGATAATGAACACGTTGCCCAAGCTTGGGAACATATGAAATCTCTTATCAAGAACTGCCCTACTCACGGTTTGACTACTTGGATGGTTATCCAAACTTTTTATGCAGGCTTGAACTTTACCTCGCGGAACTTGTTAGATTCGGCCGCGGGAGGAACTTTTATGTCAACTACACTTGGTGCTGCCACGAAGCTTCTCGATGAGATGATGACCAACTATTCCCAATGGCACACCGAACACGCTCCAACAGGTAGGAAGGTAAACTCTGTCGAGGAGATTTCCTCCCTTAATGAAAAAGTTGACTTGATCATGTCTCTACTTTCGAAGCAATCTACTGTTGATCCTCGTGATGTTCCTTTAAATTCTTTGATTGCTCAAGAACAAGTAGATGTGAACTTTATCTCTAGAAACAATTTTAACAACAATGCTTATAGGAGTAATTTTGGTAGCAATCCTAGACCGTTCCCCTCTAATTCTTATGGGAACAACAATGCTTATCCTAGCACCAAGAACTCCACTACTGAACTAGAGATTATGCTTAAAGATTTCATCACTACCCAAAAAGCTTTTAATAATAGTGTAGAAGAAAAACTAAACAAACTAGGTGATCTCTCTTCGAAGGTAGACAATTTAGCCAATGAAGTAGAATTGCTTAAAATTAGAACTTCTCCTCTTGAGGAGAGGAAGGTCACTCCTATGAATGCTATTCAAGTGCAAATTAATGAAAACATTAGGATGATGGCTAAACTTAAAGAGAGATGGGCTAGAGAAAGGGAGGAAGAAGATAGAATTAAGAGCCTTCCTACCCACCACACTGTTGCTACTATCCAAGTTGTTGAGGATATCAAAACTCTTAGCACCCAATGCACTCCTGGTCCCAATGGACCTATTAATGGTGATGCTATGACTATAGAAACTACCAAACAAGTGAACCTAAAGGACACTACTACCACCTTACTTGATAGTAGTGACCTTGATTTTGATAATTGCACTCTTACCGAAGTTATTGATTTCCTTCACAAGATGTCTAGAGATCCCCGCACTAGCACGCTTAACCTTGCCTTCACAGAGCATATCACTAATGCTCTTATCAAAGCTAGGGAGGAGAAACTTAGAGTAGAAGCCTCCATACCTAGAAAGCTAGAAGATGGTTGGGATCCTATGATTAAAATTAAGTTGAATAACTTCTCTTGCTATGCTTTATGTGATGTTGGTGCTAGTACCTCTGTTATGCCCAAAAGAATATATGATATGCTTAAACTGAAACCTTTTGATTCTTGTTCTTTTGGTGTTCGTCTCGTTGATTCTTCCATAAAGAAACCTTTGGGGAGGATCGACGATGTTCTTATCATTGTCAATGACAATTATGTTCCCGTTGATTTTACTATTATGGATATTGAATGTGAACCTTCTTGTCCAATTATTTTGGGACGTCCTTTTCTACGCACCGTTGGTGCTATCATTGACATGAAAGAGGGGAATATAAAATTCCAGTTTCCTCTCAAGAAAGGGATAGAACACTTCCCTCGAAAGAAGATTAAGTTACCTTTTGAGTCCGTTATACGGGCTAGCTATTCTTTTACTCTTGATAAAACTTGATCTCTATGCATTATGCCTAGCTTAAAGACATAAAAGAAAGCGCTTTTGGGAGGCAGCCCACATGAATAAAATTTTATTTTGCTTTTGTTGTGTCTTGATGTTGTTACTACAGTAGCATCATCATTGTATCTTTGCTTTTCAATTTTGTGCCAAGTGTAGCCTCTGATTGCAAGAAAGTTCAAAAGTTGTGACGTGCTGTCCAGGAAACAGATTCTGTCCTTGGATAGAAAAATTCGTATAAAATCACCAGATCATATTTTTGGTCTGAATTTTTTCGACAGCGTGCTCTATATAATTGTCTTTCGTGCGTCTGTTCTGAGTTTTTTTATTAGAGTTGCAGAAGTGCCCCGAAAAAATCATTTACTACCTGCTGTTCTGTTTTTCACAGATTCTGTCCTGTTTTGCCTTTCCTTCATTTTGCAAACCTAGAGCTTGCTTTTTCTTTGCAAAAACCTTTTGGCAATCTTGAGAAACAGTAGACCTTCACGAATATCTTTATTTCCAGCAAGGAACAATTATTTTATTAAGGGTACTAACCTCGCTAATCAGATTATGATGAGTTATGTATGAAGGGAGTTTTCAAGTGTGCGAGGGAAGATGATAAAAAGATCCAGGAGTGTCAAACGCTCAAGCTTGGGGATGCCCCCATGCACCCCCAAGAAATATTCAAGGATACTCAAGCGTCTAAGCTTGGGGATGCCCCCGTGCATCCCCTTCTCCATCAACATTATCAGTTCGTCTTTCGTTCCACTATATTTTTATCACTTCATGTGTTATGTGCTATGCTTGGAGCGTCTTTCTTTTAGTTTCCTTTTTAGTTTTCTTTAGCTTTTCATAACGAGTCAGAACTCAGCTTTCTTTATGTGGGAGAGAAACACGCTCCACTTCTACCTAGAACATAACATAGAATTTTCATGTCTATCCTTGCTGTGTGTGTTCTTTGTCCTTTAATAGCTACTATCATGTTCAGCTCTTAGCATTCATGCTTATCTTTTTAAAGAGCTTTCGTTTAGTTGGTTGATTGAACTCTTTTTAGTTATCATGCTTATCTTATTAAGAGAGTTTGCTTCCGTTGCATTGGTTGGTATGTCTATGATAAAGATGCTACGTGCATAATGGTGCTTAGTAGTTCATGTTTTCTTATGGTTAGTCTCAAATAGCTGGGGGGTTCCCAATGTGTTATTGGAGTACCAACATGATTTGTTTGCCTATGATGTGGTATGGTTTAGTAATATCTTCCTTCGAGAATTTATTTTGATTGACTTGGCGTATGCTCACGCATATTTAAGACTGTAAAGAAAGTCTGTCAAGCCTTGATGATCTTTTGTTTCTGAGTAGCGATATAACTTCCATGCCTGATTCAATGTTGCTTTGTCGCTCTGCATGATTATGACCGTCATTGCTCTCTTAGTTGGTCGCTCCCAGTCATTTGCTAACCTCCACCTGTACTAAGCGGACTGACTGCTTGTGCATCCAAAATCCTAACGGAGACTTGCATGTACCAGTTATGCCATATGAGTCCACCATACCTTCCTACATGGTATTTACCTGCCATTCCTAACGGAGACTTGCATGTACCATCTCGAAATTATTCAAAGAAAAGCATTCCTATTTTGTGCCTCTGTTTTAAGTTCATGAGGAAGTAGTAGTTAATTCACGATCTTTTTAAGTTGGACAAGCTTCACCCCGGGATTGCATGTATAATGTGCAAACCCATAATACGAGAAGGAACTGGCATTGAGTGCGCCCGACTAAAAAATAATATAACAAACAAACCCTCCTTCACGCTTTGTTCATGAGAAATCAGAAAACTTTGGCAGTGATAAACAAAGGAGATTAAGAGGATGTGATCGTCCTCATTCGGGAGCCGTTCCTCGAAACTTGTCCATCTCAAGAAGTGATTGAGTTGTCTGCTAGCATTCGTTGACGGAACATGCATAATCTAAAAATAATAATTATTACCTCTGTTTTTAAAACCAAGAGCTCTGGTACATGTTTTGTCTTTGTTTCCGACTACGGGTTTTCAACCTTGCCAACAAAAACCACGGTTCGAGAGTCTCCACCTTCTTTTAAAAGCACCAACTACTGAGAGCATGATTGTCATTATGAGTGTAATGTGCATTGTCCCAAAGTAGCATTGTCTTTTGCATGATTGTGATATCATTTTTTTTGAAATCATTGTATCTAGTCATCACTTAAACCTTGGAGGTGCCCCTGCATTTATGTTTTGCTTCACTAAAGGGGGCAAGCGAGATATCACTTTATCATATTTGCACACCATGCTCATTGCAAATCTATTTGATGTTTCAGTATCATATTGTAAAACTTTCAGTTCTTTGTGATTTTCTCATGAGGCAACTGAATTACTACAGATTCATTGTCTCAGTAAGCTTTTGTCATGTGACTATGAAAAAGTCCTATATGGTTAATAGCATGTCACCACAGAAATTATTCTTGTTATCATTTACCTACTCGAGGACGAGCAGGAATTAAGCTTGGGGATGTTGATATGTCCAAAACGTATCTATAATTTATGCTTGCTCCATGCCTCTTTTGGGTGATATTGCTATGATATTTATACACTTCCATACACTTTTGATCATATTTGGACTAACCTATTAACTCAGTGCACCCCAGTGCCAGTTTCTGTTTTCTGCTGTTTTTGTATTTCAGGTTTTCCCATTACGAGAACTGCCAGAAAAATCCCGGAAAAATTATATAAAAAATCAGCGTTCCAGAAGCTTCCCGGCACCCGAAGTACAGCCGGAGGGGGGCCACCAGGGCTCCAAGCGCCCTGGTGGCGCGGCCCCCCTCCTGGCCGCACCGGGGGGGGCGCCTAGGCCCCCTAGGCCTCGTCTGATGCCCCCCTTTGGCATATATTTATATCGTGTCCCGAAACCCTCGAGACGGGAACCCTTTTTCGCGATCTCATCTCTGTTCCGCCGCCGCCGCGCTTCCAAGATCGGGAGCACCAGGAGAACTCTTCCCGGCACCCTGCCGGAGGGGAGGATCACCACCGGGAGCTTCTCCACCACCATGGACGCCTCCCGGATGAGTTGTGAGTAGTCTCCCTTGGACCATGGGTCCATGACCAGTAGCTATGTGATGTTCTCCTCCCGTTCTTGTGCTTCACTAATTAGTCCTCGTGAGCTGCCCTACATGATCGAGGCACATATGTAATCCTTATGCTGTTGCTATGATGAGTTTGCTGGGATCCGATGGATTGTGAGATTATGTTCAGATTGTGATTGAGTAATATATTTGATTCACCTCTTTTATATTTTTGTTCGTAAGTAATTCTTGCATGTTCTCCGTTGTTATTTATTGCTTTGCCCAAGTAGTAGGTAGTGACTCCAAGAGGGAACGTTATGCTTGATTGTGGGTTCATGCCCCTCAATGACTAGCTTGAGTGACAGAAACATGAGTCTAGGGGATGTGATGTTGCCACAAGGGGGAAAACAACGGTGCTTGTGCCCGCGGGTGCAAGGATTGTTTACTTTACACAAAGTTCTTTTAATGCAGTTGTTTGTTGCTTTGAGTTTACACTATGGGTGGGACTCGCAACTTAATACCAGCGAGATGTTCTGGATAGATATCTCAAGGTGGATGATTAGTAGTAGATGCAGATGGATTTCGGTCTACTTGCCTTGGCGTACCGCCCATGCTTTGAACCTCTACCTTTCTTGCAACTTAGTCAGCATTGGTTTGCGCACATGGTCTTGTCAATTGCCCAGCTGTAATTCGTTTACCTCACATAGCTGTTTTATCGTCTTTTGGGAGAGAGACATCACTAGTGAACATCATGGGACCCCGGTCCATATTACCATCATTGATCACATCCGCTATTTACTTTCCGCTTTTATTTACTATTTGCAGCAATACCTATCACTATTATCACTTGCGTTTGATCCTTTGTAAACGACAAGGCCGGAGGGATTGACAACCTCTCTGTACTCGTTGGGAGCAAAGTTATTTGTATCTGTGTGCAGGTCCATGTTGATTGCGAATATCTGGCGCCGTTAGCAGTTGACACCTTCTTGTTGAAACTGGGAGTCTCAGGGAAATCGATCCTTGGTATCTTTGCCAAGGGAAAACTTCCGCTACACTTCATCTCAAACCTTCCACTTGGGGTAACCAAGGAGGGGCGAGAAGCCATCATTTGGGCCTAGGGGAAGGCATTGGGAAGTAATAAGTAGATGATGGGTTGCTAGAGTGACAGAAGCTTAAACCCTAGTTTATGCGTTGCTTCGTAAGGGGCTGATTTGGATCCACATGTTTCATGCTATGGTTATGTTTACCTTAATACTTATTTTGCAGTTGCGGATGCTTGCACTAGGGGTTAATAATAAGTGGGATTCTTTATATAAGAGTTTGTCCAGGCTTGTCCTTTGCTACAAAAAGTATTGGGCCATATTGTTGCACCTTATTTACTTTTATTTCTTATAACTCGTTACAAATTACCTTATCACAAAACTATCTGTTACCGGTAATTTTAGTGCTTGCAGAGAATACCTTACTGAAAACTGCCTATCATTTCCTTCAGCTCCTCGTTGGCTTCGACACTCTTACTTATCGAAAGGACAACGATTGATCCCCTATACTTGTGGGTCATCAGCCACCAAGGCGGAATTTTGTTGAACTGTGTAGTGTGCTTGAGTGAGAGAATGCCCATCCATCCATATTATTTGTTTCGGTCCAAGCGTGACATTTTCACCCAGTCTGCCCTTATGCCGCGATTCAGGAGCACCAATCGGCTTATGGTCAGGAATAAAGTAAATACAAAAATCAATGACCTTCTCATTTTCATGGCCCTTGGAGATGCTTCCTTCTGGCCTAGCACGATCATGAACATATTTCTTTAAAACTCCCATGAACCTCTCAGAGGGGAATATATTGTGTAGAAATAAATGACCCAGAACATTAATATCTTTGCATACATGAACTAGGATGTGCGTCATGATGTTGAAGAAGGATGGTGGGAACACCAACTCGAAACTGACAAGACATTGCACCAAATCATTCTCTAACCTTGGTATGATTTCTGGATCAATTACCTTCTGAGAGATTGCATTGAGGAATGCACATAGCCTCACAATGGCTAATCGAACGTTTTTGGGTAGAAGCCCCCTCAATGCTACCGGAAGCAGTTGCGTCATAATCACGTGGCAGTCATGAGACTTTAGGTTCTGAAACTTTTTCTCTGCCATATTTATTATTCCCTTTATATTCGACGAGAAGCCAGATGGTATCTTCATACCGAGCAGGCATTCAAAGAAGATTTCCTTCTCCTCTTTGGTAAGAGCATAGCTGGCTTGACCCTGATGTATGACTTCTTTTCCGTGCATACGTTGGTGGTCCTCCCGTGCCTCCGGTGTATCTTTTATCTTCCCATACACGCTCAAGAAGCCAAGCAGGGCCACGCAAAGATTCTTCGTCACGTGCATCACGTCGATTACAGAGCAGACTTCTAGGTCTTTCCAATAGGGCAGGTCCCAAAATATAGATTTCTTCTTCCACATGGTTGCGCGTCCGTCAGCGTCATTCGGAACAGATTGTCCACCAGGACCCTTTCCAAAGATTACCTTCAAATCCTTGACCATGTCATGTACATCATCACTAGTACGGTGGCGAGGCTTCGTCCGGTGATCTGCCTCACCTTTAAAATGCTTGCCTTTCTTTATTAAGGGGTGCCTACTCGGAAGAAATCGACGATGTCCCAGGTACACATTCTTCCTACAATTGTCAAAACATATATTGTCAGTATCATCCAAACAGTGCGTGCATGCGCGGTATCCCTTGTTTGTCTGTCCTGAAAGGTTTTTGAGAGAAGGCCAATCATTGATGGTCATGAACAGCAATGCCTGTAGGTCAAATTCTTACTGTTTGTGCTCATCCCACGCACGTACACCTTTTCCATTCCATAGTTGTATCCGTTCTTCAAACGTCCTTAGGTACACATCAATGTCGTTGCCGGGTTGCTTAGGGCCTTGGATGAGCATTGGCATCATCATGAACTCCTGCTTCATGCACAACCAAGGAGAAAGGTTATACATACATAGTCACAGGCCAGGTGCTATGGTTGCTGCTCTGCTCCCAAAAAGGATTAATGCCATCTGCGCTTAGACCAAACAATACATTTGTTGCGTCACCTACAAAGTTCTCCCAGTACTTTCTCTTGATTTTTCTCCACTGCGAATAGTCAGCGGGTACTCTCAACTTCCCGTATTTCTTACGGTCTTCTCTGTACCATCGCATCGACTTGGCATGCTCTTTGTTTTGAAACAAACGTTTCAACCATGGTATTATAGGAGCATACCACATCACCTTGGTATGAATCTTCGTCCTGGGGCGCTCGCCCTAGACATCACCTGGGTCATCGCGGCTGATCTTATAGCGCAATGCACCGCATACCGGGCACGCGTTCAAATGCTCGTACTCACCGCGGTAGAGGATGCAGTCATTAGGGCATGCATGTATCTTCTGCACCTCTAACCCTAGCAGGAAGACAACCTTCTTTGCTTCGTACGTACTCTCGGGAAATTCGTTATCCTTTGGAAGCATCTTCTTTAACATTATCACCAACTTTCCAAATCCCTTGTCAGATACACCATTCTCTGCCTTCCATTGTAGCAATTCCAGTGTGGTGCCTAGCTTTTTCTTGTCAGCTTCGCAATTCGGGTACAGCAATTTCTTGTGGTCCTCTAACATGCATTGAAACTTCTTATTCTCATTTTTCACTTGCGCAGTTTCTCTTTGCATGGGCAATGGCCCGACCTAGATCATCAGCGGGCTCATCTGATGCCTCTTCTTCAGCTTCTTCCCGCATTGCCTGCTCAGCTTCTTCCCCCATTGTTGTACCATCGTATTCAGGGAACCCATGGCTGGGATAGATGTCGTCGTCCTCTTCTTCTTAATTATATTCCATCATAACCCCTCTTTCCATGTGCTTGGTCCAAACATTATAGTGGGGCATGAAACCAGACTCAAACAAGTGGACCTGAATGGTTCCTGACTTAGAGTAATTCTGATCATTCTTACAGCCATCACATGTAAAAGGCATAAAACCATCCGCCCGCTTGTTTGCCTCAGCCGCAAGCAGATAAGTATTTAAATGCAAGTTCATACATAAAGTTCATACAACACTTATTGTCATAAAACAAACATACAAATAACTCTCTAGCTAAAGCATTTAAATGCAACAACAAATTCGATCAAGCTCGCAACTAAGGTAAGAATTGATCCAACATCATAATGATACCAAGCCTCACTATCAATGGCATATTTTCTAATCTTTCTAATCTTCAAGTTCATTTTCTCCATCTTGGTCTTGTGATCATCTAGGACATTGGCAACATGCAACTCCAATTCCATCTTCTCCCCCTCAATTCTTTTCAATTTTTCTTTCAAATACTCGTTTTCTCTTTCAACTATATTTAACCTCTCGACAATAGGGTCGGTTGGAATTTCCGGTTCACATACCTCCTAGATAAAAATATCTATGTCAACTTGATGGGCATAATTTGCCATAAACACGAAATGCAACAAATAGTTATAAAAGAGAATATGCCACCACTAGTAGAAAACATGGCTTTGGTTCGGGCCTGGAAAGCCCATTAGTCCCGGTTCACTCACGAACCGAGACCCATTGGGGCATACGTCCCGGTTCGTTTGCTCAGGGGGCCCGCCGGGCCTCGTTGGGCATCTGTCACGGTTGGTCTGGACCCATTTGTATCGGTTCCAGGCATGAACCGGGACCAATGGGCCTTGCTCCTGGCCCACACCCATTGGTCCCGGTTCGTGTCTGGAATCGGGACTAAAGGCCCCACTTCTTTCCCGGTTTCTGTAACGAACCGGGACCAATTGGTTGCTTATATATACCCCATCGCCGGCAAGCAGAGCACTCCACACTGCTCTGTTTTTTCTGGCCAGCGAGTGGAGAGCTCTAGCTCACCTCCCATGCATATATATATGGACATGAGGTGTTCGATGAAATGCCCGAGCCACACTATTTAAGCTTTCTCCTCTCGAAGCTCAAACTCCAAGCTCAATTTTCTCCGAGATTTAGCTAGGTTTAGCTGTCTGTCACGTCCCGTCCCCGTCTTCACCGTCGTCGATCATCCGCGCCGATCTTGTCGCCGGCACCACCGTGGTGAGCTATGCATGTACTTTGAATATAATGTGATGATGAACTTATATTAATTTGAGTGGAAATGTATCCATGATGTTCTGTAATGGTTTTTGACACTTAATTATATATAAATGCAAGAAGATGAACCGGCAATGGATGCACGGTGATAGACGCACCTCCGAGTACATTAATGTCATGCATAATTTTCTCGAAGTGGCTAAGGCAAACAAGCAGAATGGTTTTATGTGCTGTCCATGCACTATCTGTGGGAATATGAGGTCTTACTCCGACTCGAAAACCCTTCACACCCACCCGCTTTATAACGGTTTCATGCCACACTATAATGTTTGGACCAAGCACGGAGAAATAGGGGTTATGATGGAAGACAACGAAGAAGAAGAGGATGATGACAACTATGTGCCCCAAGAATACGGTGATGCTGCAACGGGGGAAGCTGCTGAAGGTCAAGAGGAACCAGAAGTTGTCGTGCCCGATGATGATCTCCGCCGGGTCATTGTTGAAACAAGGAGACAGTGCGAAAGCGAAAAGGAGAACCTGAAGTTCGATCGCATGTTGGAGGATTACAAAAAAGGGTTGTACCACAATTGCGAAGATGGCAACACGAAGCTCGGTACCGTACTGGAATTGCTGCGGTGGAAGGCAAAGAATGGTGTGCCTGACAGGATTTGAGAAACTACTCAAAATATTGAAGAAGAAGCTTCCAAAGGACAACGAATTCCTGACAGTACGTACGCAGCAAAGAAGGTCATATGCCCTCTAGGATTGGAGGTGCATAAGATACATGCATGCCCTAATGACAAGCATCCTGTACCGTGATGTCTACTACGCAACCTTCTTCTTGTAGACGTTCCTGGGCCTCCAAGTGCAGAGGTTTGTAGGATAGTAGCAAATTTCCCTCAAGTGGATGACCTAAGGTTTATCAATCCGTAGGAGGCGTAGGATGAAGATGGTCTCTCTCAAACAACCCTGCAACCAAATAACAATGAGTCTCTTGTGTCCCCAACACACCCAATACAATGGTAAATTGTATAGGTGCACTAGCTCGGCGAAGAGATGGTGATACAAGTGCAATATGGATGGTAGATACAGGTTTTTGTAAACTGAAAATATAAAAACAGCAAGGTAGCAAGTGGTAAAAGTGAGCATAAAACGGTGTTGCAAAGATAGAAAACAAGGCCTAGGGTTCATACTTTCACTAGTGCAAGTTCTCCCAACAAGGATAACATAATTGGATCATATTACTAGCCCTCAGCATGCAACAAAGAGTCACTCCAAAGTAACTAATAGCGGAGAACAAACGAAGAGATTATGGTAGGGTACGAAACCACCTCAAAGTTATTCTTTCTGATAGATCTATTCAGGAGTCCTTAGTAACGTCCAATCTATCATAGAGTTTGTACTAGAATAACACCTTAAGACACAAATCAATCAAAACCCTAATGTCACCTAGATACTCCATTTTCACCTCAAGTATCCGCGGGCATGATTATACGATATGCATCACACAATCTCAGAAACATCTATTCAACCAACACATAGAACTTCAAAGAGTGCCCCGAAGTTTCTACCGGAGAGTCCAGACGAAAACGTGTGCCAACCCCTATGCATAGATTCCCAAAGTCACGGAACCCGCAAGTTGATCACCAAAACATACATCAAGTGGATCACATGATATCCCATTGTCACCACAGATAAGCACGTGCAAGACATACATCAAGTATTCTCAAATCCTTAAAGACTCAATCCGATAAGATAACTTCGAAGGGAAAACTCAATACATTACAAGAGAATAGAGGGGAGAAGCATCATAAGATCCAACTAAAACAGAAAAGCTCGTGATACATCAAGATCGTGCCATCTCAAGAATACGAGAGAGAGAGAGAGAGAGATCAAACACATAGCTACTGATACATACCCTCAGCCCCGAGGGTGGACAACTCCCTCCTCATCATGGAGAGCGCCAGGATGATGAAGATGGCCATCGGTGAGGGTTCCCCCCTCCGGCAGGGTGCCAGAACAGGGTCTTGATGGCTTCTCGCCCCTCGTTGGTTACCCCAAGTGGAAGGTTTGAGATGCAGTCTAGCGGAAGTTTTCCCTTGGCAAAGATACCAAGGATCGAATTCCCTGAGACTCCCAGTTTCAACAAGAAGGTGTCAACTGCTAACGGCGCCAGATATTAGCAATCAACGTGGACCTGCACACAGATACAAATAACTTTGCTCCCAACGAGTACAGAGAGGTTGTCAATCCTTCCGGCCTTGTCGTTTACAAAGGATCAAACGCAAGTGATAATAGTGATAGGTATTGCTGCAAATAGTAAATAAAAGCGGAAAGTAAATAGCGGATGTGATCAATGATGGTAATATGGACCGGGGTCCCATGATGTTCACTAGTGATGTCTCTCTCCCAAAAGACGATAAAACAGCTATGTGAGGTAAACGAATTACAGCTGCGCAATTGACAGGACCATGTGCGCAAACCAATGCTGACTAAATTGCAAGAAAGGTAGAGGTTCAAAGCATGGGCGGTACGCCAAGGCAAGTAGACCGAAATCCATCTGCATCTACTACTAATCATCCACCTTGAGATATCTATCCAGAACATCTCGCTGGTATTAAGTTGCGAGTCCCACCCATAGTGTAAACTCAAAGCAACAGACAACTGCATTAAAAGAACTTTGCGTAAAGTAAACAATCCTTGCACCCGCGGGCACAAGCACCGTTGTTTTCCCCCTTGTGGCAATAGCACATCCCCTAGACTCATGTTTCTGTCACTCAAGCTAGTCATCGAGGGGCATGAACCCACAATCAAGCATAACGTTCCCTCTTGGAGTCACTACCTACTACTTGGCCAAAGCAATAAATAACAACGGAGAACATGCAAGAATTACTTATGAACATAAATATAAAAGAGGTGAATCAAATATATTACTCAAACACAATCTGAACATAATCTCACAATCCATCGGATCCCAGCAAACTCATCATAGCAACAGCATAAGGATTACATATGTGCCTCGATCATGTAGGGCAGCTCACGAGGACTAATTAGTGAAGCACAAGAACGGGAGGAGAACATCACATAGCTACTGTTCATGGACCCATGGTCCAAGGGAGACTACTCACAACTCATCCGGGAGGCGTCCATGGTGGTGGAGAGGCTCCCGGTGGTGATCCTCCCCTCCGGCAGGGTGCCGGGAAGGGTTCTCCTGGTGCTCCCGATCTTGGAAGCGCGGCGGCAGCGGAACAGAGATGAGATCGCGAAAAAGGGTTCCCGTCTCGAGGGTTTCGGGACACGATATAAATATATGCCAAAGGGGGGCATCAGACGAGGCCTGGGGGGCCCAGGCGCCCCCCGGCTCGGCCAGGAGGGGGGCCGCGCCACCAGGGCGCCTGGAGCCCTGGTGGCCCCCCTCCGGCTGTACTTCGGGTGCCGGGAAGCTTCTGGAACGCTGATTTTTTATATAATTTTTCCGGGATTTTTCTGGCAGTTCTCGTAATGGGAAAACCTGAAATACAAAAACAGCAGAAAACAGAAACTGGCACTGGGGTGCACTGAGTTAATAGGTTAGTCCAAATATGATCAAAAGTGTATGGAAGTGTATAAATATCATAGCAATATCACCCAAAAGAGGCATGGAGCAAGTAGAAATTACAGATACGTTTTGGACGTATCAACATCCCCAAGCTTAATTCCTGCTCGTCCTCGAGTAGGTAAATGATAACAAGAATAATTTCTGTGGTGACATGCTATTAACCATATAGGACTTTTTCATAGTCACATGACAAAAGCTTACTGAGACAATGAATCTATAGTAATTAAGTTGCCTCATGAGAAAATCACAAAGAACTGAAAGTTTTACAATATGATACTGAAACATCAAATAGATTTGCAATGAGCATGGTGTGCAAATATGATAAAGTGATATCTCGCTTGCCCCCTTTAGTGAAGCAAAACATAAATGCAGGGGCACCTCCAAGGTTTAAGTGATGACTAGATACAATGATATTAAAAAAAATGATATCACAATCATGCAAAAGACAATGCTACTTTGGGACAATGCACATTACACTCAGAATGACAATCATGCTCTCAGTAGTTGGTGCTTTTAAAAGAAGGTGGAGACTCTCGAACCATGGTTTTTGTTGGCAAGGTTGAAAACCCGTAGTCGGAAACAAAGACAAAACATGTACCAGAGCTCTTGGTTTTAAAAACAGAGGTAATAATTATTATTTTTAGATTATGCATGTTCCGTCAACGAATGCTAGCAGACAACTCAATCACTTTTTGAGATGGACAAGTTTCGAGGAACGGCTCCCGAATGAGGACGATCACATCCTCTTAATCTCCTTTGTTTATCACTGCCAAAGTTTTCTGATTTCTCATGAACAAAGCGTGAAGGAGGGTGGGTCTGTTATATTATTTTTGAGCCGGGCGCACTCAATGCCAGTTCCTTCTCGTATTATGGGTTTGCACATTATACATGCAATCCCGGGGTGAAGCTTGTCCAACTTAAAAAGATCATGAATTAACTACTACTTCCTCATGAACTTAAAACAGAGGCACAAAATAGGAATGCTTTTCTTTGAATAATTTCGAGATGGTACATGCAAGTCTCCGTTAGGAATGGCAGGTAAATACCATGTAGGAAGGTATGGTGGACTCATATGGCATAACTGGTTTAAAAGAATTTGGATGCACAAGCAGTCAGTCCGCTAAGTACAGGTGGAGGTTAGCAAAAGACTGGGAGCGACCAACTAAGAGAGCAATGACGGTCATAATCATGCAGAGTGACAAAGCAACATTGAATCAGGCATGGAAGTTATATCGCTACTCAGAAACAAAAGATCATCAAGGCTTGACAGACTTTCTTTACAGTCTTAAATATGTGTGAGCATACGCCAAGTCAATCAAAGTAAATTCTCGAAGGAAGATATTACTAAACCATACCACATCATAGGCAAACAAATCATGTTGGTATTCCAATAACACATTGGGAACCCCCCAGCTATTTGAGACTAACCATAAGAAAACATGAACTACTAAGCACCATTATGCACGTAGCATCTTTATCATAGACATACCAACCAATGCAACGGAAGCAAACTCTCTTAATAAGATAAGCATGATAACTAAAGAGAGTTCAAGCAACCAACTAAACAAAAGCTCTTTAAAAAGATAAGCATGAAAACTAAGAGCTAAGCATGATAGTAGCTATTGAAAGACAAAGAACACACACAGCAAAGATAAACATGAAAATTCTATGTTATGTTCTAGGTAGAAGTGGAGCGTGTTTCTCTCCCACATAAAGAAAGCTGAATTCCGACTCGTTATGAAAAGCTAAAGAAAACTAAAAAGGAAAACTAAGAGCAAGACGCTCCAAGCATAGCACATAACACATGAAGTGATAAAAATATAGTGGAACGAAAGACGAACTGATAATGTTGATGGAGAAGGGGATGCACGGGGGCATCCCCAAGCTTAGACGCTTGAGTCTCCTTGAATATTTCTTGGGGGTGCATGGGGGCATCCCCAAGCTTGAGCGTTTGACACTCCTGGATCTTTTTATCATCTTCCCTCGCACACTTGAAAACTCCCTTCATACATAACTCATCATAATCTGATTAGCGAGGTTAGTACCCATAATAAAATAATTGTTCCTTGCTGGAAATAAAGATATTCTTGAAGGTCTACTGTTTCTCAAGATTGCCAAAAGGTTTTTGCAAAGAAAAAGCAAGCTCTAGGTTTGCAAAATGAAGGAAAGGCAAAACAGGACAGAATCTGTGAAAAACAGAACATCAGGTAGTAAATGATTTTTTCGGGGCACTTCTGCAACTCTAATAAAAAACTCAGAACAGACGCACGAAATACAATTATATAGAGCACGCTGTCGAAACAATTCAGACCAAAAAGATGAGCTGGTGATTTTATACGAATTTTTCTATCCAAGGACAGAATCTGTTTCCTGGACAGCACGTCACAACTTTTGAACTTTCTTGCAATCAGAGGCTACACTTGGCACAAAATTGAAAAGCAAAGATACAATGATGATGCTACTATAGTAACAACATCAAGACACAACAAAAGCAAAATAAAATTTTATTCATGTGGGCTGCCTCCCAAAAGCGCTTTCTTTTATGCCTTTAAGCTAGGCATAATGCATAGAGATCAAGTTTTATCAAGAGTAAAAGAATAGCTAGCCCGTATAACGGACTCAAAAGTTAACTTAATCTTCTTTCGAGGGAAGTGTTCCATCCCTTTCTTGAGAGGAAACTGGAATTTTATATTCCCCTCTTTCATGTTAATGATAGCACCAACGGTGCGTAGAAATGGACATCCCAAAATAATTGGACAAGAAGGTTCACATTCAATATCCATAATAGTAAAATCAAGGGGAACATAATTGTCATTGACAATGCTAAGAACATCGTCGATCCTCCCCAAAGGTTTCTTTATGGAAGAATCAACGAGACGAACACCAAAAGAACAAGAATCAAAAGGTTTCAGTTTAAGCATATCATATATTCTTTTGGGCATAACAGAGGTACTAGCACCAACATCACATAAAGCATAGCAAGAGAAGTTATTCAACTTAATTTTAATCATAGGATCCCAACCATCTTCTAGCTTTCTAGGTATGGAGGCTTCTACTCTAAGTTTCTCCTCCCTAGCTTTGATAAGAGCATTAGTGATATGCTCTGTGAAGGCAAGGTTAATCGTGCTAGTGCGGGGATCTCTAGACATCTTGTGAAGGAAATCAATAACTTCGGTAAGAGTGCAATTATCAAAATCAAGGTCACTACTATCAAGTAAAGTGGTAGTGGTGTCCTTTAGGTTCACTTGTTTGGTAGTTTCTATAGTCATAGCATCACCATTAATAGGTCCAATGGGACCAGGAGTGCATTGGGTGCTAAGAGTTTGGATATCCTCAACAACTTGGATAGTAGCAACAGTGTGGTGGGTAGGAAGGCTCTTAATTCTATCTTCTTCCTCCCTTTCTCTAGCCCATCTCTCTTTAAGTTTAGCCATCATCCTAATATTTTCATTAATTTGCACTTGAATAGCATTCATAGGAGTGACCTTCCTCTCCTCAAGAGGAGAAGTTCTAATTTTAAGCAATTCTACTTCATTGGCTAAATTGTCTACCTTCGAAGAGAGATCACCTAGTTTGTTTAGTTTTTCTTCTACACTATTATTAAAAGCTTTTTGGGTAGTGATGAAATCTTTAAGCATAATCTCTAGTTCAGTAGTGGAGTTCTTGGTGCTAGGATATGTTGGAGATATGCCCTAGAGGCAATAATAAAAGCATTATTATTATATCTCCTTGTTCATGATAATTGTCTGTTATTCATGCTTGAATTGTATTGTACGGAAACAGCGATACATGTGTGAATACACAGATCACAATGAGTCCCTGGTAGGCCTCTAGTAGCCAGCTCGTTGATCAACAGATGGTCATGGTTTCCTGACCATGGACATGAGATGTCGGTGATAACGGGATCACATCATTAGGAGAATGATGTGATGGACAAGACCCAAACTTGAGCATAACACGAGATCGTATAGTTCGTAATGCATAAGCTTTTCGGTGTCAAGTATTTATTCCTTAGACCATGAGGCTGTACAACTCCCGGATACCGTAGGAGTGCTTTGGATACAGAGTTCAACAAAATTGTTTAAGTGTAAAGCAGCATCATCTCCAGCACCGGAGATTGATCTTTCATAACTAGGTTCAGTAAAGCAGGTTTAATTTCATACGAAGGTGCTGAAGTGGCAGGTGTAGTGATAGGTGTGCAGATAAAGTCATCGTTGTTGTGACTAGTGAAGTCACACAACCTGGTGTTCTCGGTGGAACCCATAGCAGCAAGCAAGCAAGATAACTATTTTTGTGATTTTCGACAAAAGATACTAAAGCAAAAAAACTGAAAGGTAAACTAACAAGACTAAAAAGCATAGGTAAAAGATAGCGTGCAACTCCCCTATCCTGAAGAGTGGAGTCCCCGGCAACGGCGCCAGAAAACTTTGCTTGATGGCTTCTCGCCCTTCGTTGGTTACCCCAAGTGGAAGGTTTGAGATGCAGTGTAGCGAAAGTTTTCCCTTGGCAAAGATACCAAGGATCGATTTCCCTGAGACTCCCAGTTTCAACAAGAAGGTGTCAACTGCTAACGGCGCCAGATATTAGCAATCAACATGGACCTGCACACAGATACAAATAACTTTGCTCCCAACGAGTACAGAGAGGTTGCCAATCCCTCCGGCCTTGTCATTTACAAAGGATCAAACGCAAGTGATAATAGTGATAGGTATTGCTGCAAATAGTAAATAAAAGCGGAAAGTAAATAGCGGATGTGATCAATGATGGTAATATGGACCGGGGTCCCATGATGTTCACTAGTGATGTCTCTCTCCCAAAAGACGATAAAACAGCTATGTGAGGTAAACGAATTACAGCTGGGCAATTGACAGGACCATGTGCGCAAACCAATGCTGACTAAGTTGCAAGAAAGGTAGAGGTTCAAAGCATGGGCGGTACGCCAAGGCAAGTAGACCGAAATCCATCTGCATCTACTACTAATCATCCACCTTGAGATATCTATCCAGAACATCTCGCTGGTATTAAGTTGCGAGTCCCACCCATAGTGTAAACTCAAAGCAACAGACAACTGCATTAAAAGAACTTTGCATAAAGTAAACAATCCTTGCACCCGCGGGCACAAGCACCGTTGCTTTCCCCCTTGTGGCAACAGCACATCCCCTAGACTCATGTTTCTGTCACTCAAGCTAGTCATCGAGGGGCATGAACCCACAATCAAGCATAACGTTCCCTCTTGGAGTCACTACCTACTACTTGGCCAAAGCAATAAATAACAACGGAGAACATGCAAGAATTACTTATGAACATAAATATAAAAGAGGTGAATCAAATATATTACTCAAAAACAATCTGAACATAATCTTACAATCCATCGGATCCCAACAAACTCATCATAGCAACAGCATAAGGATTACATATGTGCCTCGATCATGTAGGGCAGCTCACGAGGACTAATTAGTGAAGCACAAGAACGGGAGGAGAACATCACATAGCTACTGGTTATGGACCCATGGTCCAAGGGAGACTACTCACAACTCATCCGGGAGGCGTCCATGGTGGTGGAGAGGCTCCCGGTGGTGATCCTCCCCTCCGACAGGGTGTCGGGAAGGGTTCTCCTGGTGCTCCCGATCTTGGAAGCGCGGCGGCGGCGGAACACAGATGAGATCGCGAAAAAGGGTTCCTGTCTCGAGGGTTTCGGGACACGGTATAAATATATGCCAAAGGGGGGCATCAGACGAGGCCTGGGGGGCCCAGGCGCCCCCCGGAGCGGCCAGGAGGGGAGCCGCGCCACCAGGGCGCCTGGAGCCCTGGTGGCCCCCCTCCGGCTGTACTTCGGGTGCCGGGAAGCTTCTGGAACGCTGATTTTTTATATAATTTTTCCGGGATTTTTTTGGCAGTTCTCGTAATGGGAAAACCTGAAATACAAAAACAGCAGAAAACAGAAACTGGCGCTGGGGTGCACTGAGTTAATAGGTTAGTCCAAATATGATCAAAAGTGTATGGAAGTGTATAAATATCATAGCAATATCACCCAAAAGAGGCATGGAGCAAGCAGAAATTACAGATACGTTTTGGACGTATCAGGTCTAGATTGGTTTTCGATGGCTACAGAGGCTTTCGGCGACGGAACTCCCGATCTAGGTTATTTTCCGGAGGTTTGTGCATATATAGGAGGTGTTGGAGTCGGGGCCAAGCAAAGGGGGGTTACGGGCTGTCCACGAGGCAGGGGGGCGCACCCAGTAGGGTGGGGGGGGCGCCCGCCACCCTCGTGGGCAGCCCATGGGTCCTCTCGTCCCCCTCCGGCACTCCGTGGGCTTCTTCTGGTCCAAAAATGACGTCCGTTGATTTTCAGGTCAATTGGGCTCCGTTTGGTATTCCTTTTCTACGAAACCTCTAAAACAGGAGAAAAACTGAAACTGGCACTGGGCTCTGGGTTAATAGATTAGTCCCAGAAATAATATAAAAGTATATAATAAAGCCCATAAAACATCCTAGAAGGATAATATAATAGCATGGAACAACAAAAAATTATAGATACGTTGGAGACGTATCAGCATCCCCAAGCTTAATTCCTGCTCGTCCTCGAGTATGTAAATGATAAAAACAGATTTTTTGATGTGGAATGCTAACCAACATAGTTTTTCAATGTAATACTCTTAATTGTGGCATGAATGTTCAGATCTGAAAGATTCAAGACAAAAGTCTATATTGACATAAGAAATAATAATACTTCAAGCATACTAACAAAGCAATCATGTCTTCTCAAAATACTATGGCTAAAGAAAGTTATCCCTACAAAATCATATAGTCTGGCTATGCTCCCTCTTCATCACACAAAATATTCATATCATGCACAACCCCGGTTTCAGCCAAGCACTTGTTTTCATACTCTATTCTTTCAAACCTTTCAACTTTCACGCAATACATGAGCTTGAGCCATGGACATAGCACTATGTGGAATAGAGATGTGGTTGTGGAGAAGACAAAAAGGAGGGAGATAGTCTCACATCTACTAGGCGTAACAACGGGCTATGGAGATGCCCATCAATAGATATCAATGTGAGTGAGTAGGGATTGCCATGCAACGGATGCACTAGAGCTAAGAATGTATGAAAGCTCAACAAAAGAAACTAAGTGGGTGTGCATCCAACTTGCTTGCTCTCGAAGACCTATGGCATTTGAGGAAGCGCATCGTTGGAATATACAAGCCAAGTTCTATAATGAAAATTCCCACTAGTATATGCAAGTGACTAAACATGAGACCCTCTATCATGAAGAACATGGTGGTACATTGAAGCACAAGTGTGGAAAAAGATAGTAGCAATTGTCCCCCTTTTTTCTGGGCCTTTTTTTTTCTTTGGCCTTTCTCTTTTTTTGGAGGGGCTTTCTCGATTTAGCCTTTCCTCACATGGGACAATGTTCTAATAATGATGATCATCACACTTTCATTGAATTACAACTCGAAACTAGAACAAAGTATGACCTATATGAATGCCTCCGGCTGTGTACCGAGATGTGCAATGAATCAAGAGTGACATGTATGAAAAATTATGCATGGTGGCTTTGCCACAAATACGATGTCAACTACATGATCATGCTAGCATACCAAAGAAGCTGAGGCCAACTTGCTACAAATCAAAATAAAGATAAAATACTCTTTCCTTACAACTTCGAGTGAGTGTTACTGTCTTGTGCATATTCGGTTTCCTTTAATTATATATTGCTCGAGGTTATAGTAATTAATGTAGTTGATGAGTTGTATGCATGCGTGTGCAGGTTCCACTATATTCTCCTAGAGATTAAGCTTGAGGAGGGACTAGTAATCGTCTTAGACTCGAGATGAAAAGATCCCGAGGACTATGCGAACATGTCTAAAATGCTCAACAAGTAAGTTCAATTGATCATTATCGCACCATATCGGCAACTTTGTTCATTTCCTAATATAAAGTAATTGTATTCTTTGTCTCGTAGGGTTTGGAAAGAATTCACCAAAAAAGTTCTGGCACTGCCGCGGGAACTGCGATGGCTTTACACGAAAGTAAGTACTGCTTGCTAGCTAGTTCCGCGCATCTCCCGTTGACTCTAGCTGTACTTTCATCAATGCCATTTATAATGCTTCATTATAGTTTGATTGACCTCTATTTCTTGTAAAGTGCTTGCTAGCTAGTACTTTATTATAGCTAGTACTACATCTGCGAGTTCATCTACAACGCGACGGCCAAGAATAGGCGGGGCTACTCTAAAAGACAATTTGATGTGCTTAAGAAAAAATATTCACAATTTTATTGTATTACCATCATTTATGTTCAGTTTAATTCATATATATATATATATATATGTATTGACCCCCTTCTTCAAATTAGATGTGGCAGATGCGGGATGAACTCCTACCACAAGATCGCATACGTGCAATTCAAGAGGAATTGGCGGGATTCTTTCTTGACCACATCATCAATAAAGCCGTAGAATACCATCTGGAAATTGAGTTAAGATGTTAGGGAATTGTAGTAAGAGATCTTATATTGTATGTATGTAGCCAGTAGCGTCAGATAGATATACGAAAACTTGTTGTTTGACCAATCTCTCTCAGAGAAGGAGAGAGGTCGATCTTCTGTACTTAATGGTTTCCTTCATTTGCTTACTAGCTAGCGTGTCGAGTCCTCCGATCTATACGTATATATATAGTACGTAGCGTAGACCAAGCACAGAGATAAGAGAGGACACTTCTCCCTATTAGCGGGCTAACACAATATATGAAACCCCTAAATTAACCCTACAAAACCCCTAAACCCCCTCCCCCCTTTCAAAAATAACAAAAACCCTAGCCACTGAACTGCTGACGCGTGGAAGCTTTTTTGTCCCGGTTGGTGCTACCAACCGGGACAAAAGGCCCCCCTGCCTGGGCAAGCCGCAGTGGCCACGTGGAACCCCATCTGTCCCGGTTGGTATAAGAACCGAGACTAATGGTCTAGGGAATTTGTATCGACCATTTAGTCTCGTTCCCCAACCGGGACAAATGGCCCTTTTTCTACTAGTGCACATCCGAATCATAAACCGGACGAGGGCCGACGGGGACGGATATCAAAACCATGGCACTACGTATAACAAACAACGTACGGGTAAGATAATTATACGAGTAACTATATATCTATATCACACAAACATGTTTTTTTACATAAAAAAGATAAGAACAAGAGGCTCACCACAAGGTGGTGCCGGCGACGGGACGGTGCGGGCGATCGATAGTGCTTAGGACGGAGACAGGAAGGCACTTAGTAAACCACACCTACATATGCAAACTAAGAGTTATTTTGACCTCAAATTGCATATAAATCAAATACTACCACATATAATTCCTCCCGAAATAAAATCCACAATTCACTATACTTATAGAGCATTGCAAGAGCTAATCTATCAATGAGAGATGAAAGGACAAAGTTGCTAACCTATGTGATCCCTTGGATGGATGGGGTGCCTTCAAATCTTCACAAATTTTGGCAAAAATGGAGTGTGAGCTCGAGAGGAAGAGGAAGAAAACAGAGGAGGGGGGAAAGGGGAAGAACAGAGCGCTCGAGCTCCGCAAAGGGGTTTATGTAGGATGACAACTAGTACCGGTTATTTATAACCAACCGGTACTAAAGGAGATGGTGGGGCCCCATCCTGACACAAGCCTGCCACCACGTCTTTAGTATTGGTTCGTGGCACGAACCGGTACTAGAGGTTCGCCATGAACTAGTACTAATGATCGCCGCCCGTCTAACCGTTGGAACCGGCACTAATGATCACATTAGTACCGGTTCAGTTACAAACCGGGACTAATATGTTTCACATTAGGCCCTTTTCCTACTAGTGTAAATTGTGGAAATGATAAGGTAGAGTAGGCATTGTGTGAGAACAATTATGAATCTTGTCTTGGCAGTACCAAAGTGAATGATTTCCTCTTTATCATACTAACGCATCTCATGAAGTTCCGTTAAGTTTTGTGTGATTGAACTTTTCAAGTTTCGGGTGAAATATCGATGTGAGGAGAATAAGGAGTGGAAATATACTAAGCTTGGGTTAGCTTATTTTAGATTGATTGTTCTTTTAGCGAAAGAAAATATTTGTCATTAAAAAAGTACACACTCGAGTGCAAACGAATCTTATTGTGGCTGCAGATACGAGTATTTAATTTACTTGCACATGTGTGTTTGCACCAGAGGCGATGATCATGTGATCAATCAGCACACAATCAATCACACTGTCATGAGCTAAAATAAGATATCAAAAGAGTAATTTGAGCAAATTAATATTAACCCGAAGAGATCATGATGGAGTCGTACAGAACAAGACACCGTCATACATGGCTGCTTTCTTTCTTTTCTTTCTTATCATACATGGGCAAGCCATAATCCTGGCCTGACTTGTCGGCTGCTACCATGCATTGCACCTCCATGAACATTTTAATGGTGTCGTCCTCCGTAACTCCATGGATCTGGCAGCGGTGGAGAGGCATAACACAACAGAAAAGATGCATGTATGCAACACTTGAGTGGTTGCTTGGCACGTGTAGAGAGAGGAGGTTTGATTTGACATGCTTTTGGAGTGGTCTTCATCCGAGGTAGTATGTGACCTACAGAGTTAGAACATAGACCGTGCAACTTAACTGGTCACCTGCCAAAATCCGACCTCAAGGTAATGGTGGAACCAAGAATTAATCGAGCCGGCCTTGTTTGGATAATTGGCTCCCGATGGGTTATTCGTCTTGTCGAGACGAAAAATATTTGGCTGATCTCCATCCGAGTTAGTATGCGACTTCTACAGCCATAACAAGGAGCAGGACAGGAAGGTGCTGTGAATATGGAGGGGGTCCGATTTAGCAAAGACCTAGAGGTGTAAGATGGGATTTGATGTACTTTCCTTATAAGGAAAGCTGGAACGAATCCTTTAATTATACGGGAAGTCCAGCCGCCTCAAATATATTTTGGAGGTGATGGCCGATTGAACAACACACACTTAAACAATCAATCTACCACCTTTTATATTTTAACTTCATATTTACCCTAGTTTTCTTCTTCTCGTTCTTCGTTCTTCTGCTTGTTGCAGGGTAGCGATCTACAAGGCCCTAGGGGCGATCAGATAAACCTAGGGCAGACCATAGCCACCGCTTCTGCAGATAGGGTACCTGCCGGGCGTGTGGGGTTTCTGGTTAGCAAAGAAGTTCGTCGGATTTCTTGCGTACCGCCCTTCTAGCCGGGTCTCCGGCGACGTGCGCTGCAGCGCACCACCCCCATGGTCGAAGGTACACAGTGACATGTTCGTTTGTGAAGTGATGGATTTTTGAGTAATGCAAGAATGAACCAGCAAGATGAGAATGCACACGCGGCAAGTAACCGCCGCCAACCCCAAAACCCATCAAGGTGTACATTATGAACAAACATTTCTATGTAATTACGAGCTTCCCTGTGCATAAACTATAAAGTTTAGATAATATTGGTTACCATTATGTATGCAAAGAAATTACCGCACTTAGTTGACAACTTATCAAAAGAAATGAAATGAGTATATATAATGAAATAGAGTTTTAGCCACAAAATTACTATTGGGCGAATGATAAAAATGCAGAGGGGACTTATTAAATCAACAGTAAACAATGTTGGTTCGTCTGCCTCTCCCCTGAACTGATCCCATCCCACTCTCTTAAGTGTGTTCTCCTATCTCTAATTTTAAAAAGCGGGATGTTTAAAATTGTGAACAAAATCATGGAAAGCAGAGACAAACCTGAAAAATGAAAAAGATATATCCTACTTAAAACTATGTAAGGTTCACCTAACGTTTATTTCTTTTACCCACCTCCCCACCCTACTCCAATTTTGGGCTTGCTTGGTTTTTTCAGTGATTTAAAATCCGTCAGAACCGTCCCACGTCTTATTGGCTTACCAAATAAATGATCAATAGGTACTGATTCAATTGAAAGTTAAATTAAATTTTGGTAATATTAATATTAAACTGGAAGGTAAATCACGGTGATTGTGTAAAACTATTTGTGCCAAATTGCAACGCGTGCACATTTATCTAGTAGAATATAATTGTATATTTTGGCACAGAAAAGAAAAAAAATCATTCGAGTCTTCGATGTAATTTTGCTTGTGTGTATATAACATGTAATTTTGAAACCTTCTAGGTATCATTTTGTGAGACAAGGGCCCTCTCACTGCAGACACCGGCATTTACTTTTATGGAAGCAGATTGTGCACTAATTTATTAAAGTCATTTATATGTTGATTGGCGTTTTCCATTTGTAATAGAAAAAATCATTTTAACTATTTTGATTTCTGCTTTCACACTTGCATGTCATTGTCCAATATGGGTTCAACTTCACATCTACAAGAGAAAATAAAAGATGTCCACTTCAAAATATGTATTGCATTGTCAAATTCAATGTACATTGCGTCCTTGATAACTTTCCTTTTTATAGTCATGATACTTCACAAGCAGTTTATGATTGTAATTCATGATCAAATATATCAGGAAAAAATAGTACAGCAAATGAAGCAACTTATATTGCGTCTTAATGTATGGATCGAAATGATGTACATTATGTTTGTGGTTGATATATGTTTTTTGTAGGACCAAAGACGTACGCATAGGTGGTACACCAAGACGCGCCCCAATATCTAGTTGTATATACATTTCCCTCTAATGAAATCCAAGCAGCTCTAACGCTATTTGAGAACAAAATTATATATGCCAGTAGTAGATCTTACATATTTGATACGTGATGGGACTCCTAGGCAGCATTTGCTCTAATCCAGGAAACGATCTCGGAAGTATTCACGAAAGCTGAATTTACCTAATCCAGAGTTACATGCACGGTACATGAGTTCTCGTTTTAGAATACAAAGTGATAACACACCCCTTTCTTTACCTAACGGGTGCATCTTCTCTTTACATAAGTAAAATAATACTACAAACGGAGTTGCATAAGTGGTACATTAAGGATAAGCACTTACACAATGAAAATTGGGGTATAAAAAATGACGGTGGACGGGTTTCCTGGTCATCGTCCCTCCTCAAGTGAGATGAGAGGCAAATTATTTTGGTTGGTCGCTCGGAAGCTAGGTGAGGTTTTGGACTTACATATGTGGTAGGGGAAATGGCCGGTCTTTTTCTTCCACGAACTCGGTTTCAATGTGCCGTAGATATCATTTGTTTCTGCAGATGGTGTATCAAGCGTAACCGCCAGTTGTGCTAGCCGCCGCCGTGTCCGGCTGGGCAGTCTTTGGCGCAGCATAAGTGTCGGCTGTGCTAGTTGCCGGCGTCTCTGGCTGAGCATTCTTTGGCGCGGTGTAACTATCGGACGTGACAGTCGCCGTTGTCTCCAGTTGGGCCTTCTTTGGAGCGGCGTAGTTAGCGGTGGTGTCCACTTCCGGTACCTTTGGCTCCTTCTTCTTGGACTCCTCCTTCTTTGGTTCAGCGGCCACCAACTCCTCTTTTTTTGGCTCCTCTTTCTTTGGCTCGGTGTAGGCGTCACGTGAGCTAGCCGCGATCACCTCCTTCTTCGGCTCTTCCTTTTTGGGCTCTTCCTTTGGCTTGGTGTAGGTGTTAGGAATGATATTCCTGACCTCCTCCTTCTTTGGCTTCTCCTTCTTGGGTGCATCTACCTTTTCTTTTGGTTTCTTCTCCGCACCGGTGTATCCAGAGGCGTCGTTCTTTCCTTTGGACTTCTTCTCATTTTTAGTTTTGGGTTTCTTCTCAATGGTGGAAGGCTGGGATGGCTCACTCTTTGTTTTGGAATTCTTCTCGGATGCAACTTCAGATTTCTTCTCCTCGGAAACCTTAGTGGCACCTTCGGGTTTCTTCTCTATGCTGGCATAGTCAGATGCACTTACCGGTTTCTTCTCCGCATCAACATTGTTGGGGGCGACGTCAGGTTTCTTCTTAGCACCGGCATAGCCAGCGATGACTTCGGGTTTTGTTTCCGCACTTGCGGAGACAACTTCGGGTTTCTTCTCAGCATTGACAGAGACGGCTTCGGGTTTCTTCTCAGCACCGGCGGTGTATCCGCCGACAGCTTCAGATTTCTTGACTCCACCACCATAGTCAAGATCGCCGTGGGCCAATGCTAGAGGGCTGGTAGAGGCAACAACGAGGAAGAGCAGGAGCGCTAGAGCGAGCTGGGCCCTCATGATGATCAATCAACCGACGGACAACGGTGGGGCGATGAAATGTCTGCAAGAGGAAGTTGGAAGGTATTTGAATGGCGAGTCAGGAAGTTGGTCTCGTGCGTTTAACCTGGCCGCTAATCTCATCCTGAAAAAGCATGCGCCAGCCGCAATGAAAGGAGCCCATAGAGAAGCCACATTATACTAAATTAAGATCCTTCCCTTTTTGTTCAAATCTTTTCTCGGAGGAGTTTGCCAAATAGGCAGGATGCATGCATGCAAACTATTTTTTCGAGAGACACGGTTTTCTCAATAACATGTGGGGCCAATCATTGTGTTAACACTAGACGTAAATCAGATTAGTCATCTAGCAACTCAGTCATGTTGCATTTTAAAAAAAATTGCATGTAGCAAAATTACCATGGAATAGCTGTCTTCACTAGGATATTGCAGATTACAAAAAGTCTACTTCTTCCTTGTGCGTCTCCACAACAACTGTGGCAAGTGCTCGTCAATACGCCACTGATCTCGTGTTCCTGGCAGCGACACACATACCGTGATCCGACTACTCTGGTTGCAACACCACCACAGGCCGACGCAATTTCTTTTTTTTTTCAAGTGGAAGCACAATGTCGTTGTGATTCAGCAATAATTAAGCGCGTCCAAAGGGATAATCGGGCAAGGAGCCTGTCATGAAGGAGTAAATTGCAAGAAACCACTAGTTTGAGAGCTAGGTTATAAAAAAACACTATGTTACATTTTTGTGACCGAAACCACCATGTCTACGATAATTGTTCTGCTAGATTCGCAGAAAACTTGCAGTTCAAGGCCCAGTCCACTGTTCAAGTTCCTTACTAGTGTAACATGGAGTTCTAGGTGGAAGTTCAACTTAACAGTCTTCACTGCAGTACCGGTATATAAAACAGTGTTTTGGAACCAAAGGCAAATTCCGTGTGCCTTTAGGATCTGGTGGGGGATTGTTGGAATTTTATCTACTTTGGGCCAGCCCAATATTAATTTTAGAAATTCCTAATAAATCCTAGAGGCCCACTTAGCCCATTCGTGCAAGGCAAGGGGCACTACTAAAGTTTAGTCCCACATTGCTAGTTTACACGGAGTTGGACCTCTTTATAAGGGATGCTCTTTCTCCACTTATACAAGCATGAGAACAAGAGGGACATCCACGCGCGCTCCTCCTCCGCCCGCCTTGCCGCGGCGCGCCGCGCCGCGCCGCGCTTTGCGGGAATAAGCCGATGTCTTATTTTTGCCACACACGACGGGTATACGAAAGGTCACGCGGAAGCTGAATTGTTTTTCTGTAGTGGACACTGAATCAGAAGCACTCCCTTCAGCTCCCGTCGCTGGCTTCTCACCTCTTTCTCTTGCCCCTATATAAGGGAATTCGCTCCTCCTTAGAGATACGGAGCAGAATCTCCTTCCTCTCGCCACCGGTTCCATCTCTGAGCTGCTGCTGTCTTCCTCATCCCGGCTAGCGGCGTGCACCGCAGGTCGGGACAGTAGGCCTACGAAACCGCACCACTTTGGGTCCTATACGGGAGTAGGGTGATAAGGTTTTTGAGGAGCGCTCGGCGCGACTACTGGGTGTTTCATCACGGATGATCCGGTCGCCGACGACTACTTCCCCAACGACGACTTCTTCCCCGACATCGACAACCTCTTCAGCGACATGGCCGACGAGGACATCGCACCCAAGACCGGGGCTTCTGCTGCTGCTTCGTATGTCTCCATGATCTCTCTTGTTTATCCTGTTCTATTCTCTGGCACGTATGCGTTCTTGCTCTTTTTGTTAGAAACACTGTCAGTGTTCCTTGTTCTAGTGTTTGCTCTAAATATGTTAGGTTCTACTTCATATATGCAACTAGTTTTACTGTCTGTTCCATATATGAAGATGCTATTTACCTTCTGTTTGTCAGATCGCATGACTTGCTCTATTACTGCTATATTAGTCATGCTTTATCTAGTATTTATGTTAATAAAATCACTTGGTAAATTGCTCATATTTCCAACATCTAGCCCATCAAGCACGCACACAATGCCAGCTTGGCACGTCCTAGGCTAAGCCCACAAGCCGCGTTGGCTCCGGTTCGCTCGCCTGCAGCCGTGCGCACCTGGGCAGCTACCCACGCACGGGGCTTCCGTAGCTCCGCTTCATGGAACCGACCGACCCGCTATCTGCCTGCTCGTGCGGCGCACAGCCCCACTGCTTCATGCACGTGCTCCTGTACACTCGCCCGATCAATCCGATCGTCTCATGTCTCTACTGCCGAAACGCGTGCAACCTTCCGCTGATCCAATCTCGTCGAGAACCGAGTTATTTACACAAAACCACCACACTTGAGGCTAGGGTAACAACTTGATACCACATTTGTGGCAAGGCACCAAAAACCACCAACTTAGCGTCTAATCTGTAACAGAGAGCACTGATTGTCTGATAAGCTCGCAAAAACAGTGAATCTGACAAGTTGGTCCCACCTGTCGGGCTGACATGGTGAAGACCAAAGTTTTTGACCGACTGATGTGGCAAATGTGATGTGGGGCCCACCTGTCAATGACTACGTGGTCATCTTCTTCACATCTGGCTTTCAACGAGGCATTTCATCGAACAACTTTTGTGCGTGAATTCTTTCCTCTTTGTAGAGAGTGTGGGCAGCGGCAGCTCGTCCGCCGCTCCATGGACTGCCGGCGGGGTAAGCGTGGAGCAGCCATGGATGTCCGTAGCTCCTCTCTCCGCCGCGCGCCGAGCTCGGCCGCAAGCGGGCCGCTTCGTTGCCGGGGTCTGTCGTTCCATGCACGTGGTCCACGTGCCGGTAGAGCTAGACCGCACAGCTCCTCGCTGATCGTGGCTGCTACCATCGAGCACACATACACCAATGTGGTGGCACTGGCCGGAGCATCACGACGTGGTGCGTGGTGACTAGGTGAGGCCGCACGCTGACTAGCGACTAGCAAAGGCTAGCGGCACCGCGTGGCCAGTGGGGCCGAGGCGCGGAAGCTACTCGTTGGTGGCCACGACGTGTCTGCGCCCGGCAGTACACGGTGGCGGCTGTACGCGAGGACTACGCAGGACGTGCATGACCAGTGAAGCCAATTTCGGCGAGCTCGTCCGCCATTTGTTCTTCGTTCATGGCGAGACCATGCTGCCCCTTTCTCTATTCATTTGTGCCTAGGACCTCCTCTGACATCCTCAGTGCTCCAGCACCGTTCAATTTTGCAAGGGGGAGACCGAGGGGAGAACCCCTCTTTTCTTGTCGCCGATCGTCCGCCGAGCAGGACGATGCTTCCCCTCGCTTGCTCGCATCTGAGGAGAGGACGTTCGAGGCGGGGTAGGCGTTGCTGCCATCGCCGGAGCTCAGCTCCTTGTCTGCAAGGGCAAGCACGAGGAAGCACGTCACCGCTCTTCAGCCGCCCACAAAGTGCTCGATGGAATGCCACATAAAAAGAATGATACGAAGAAGAAGATCTTCTAGTCATTGACAGGTGGGCCCCACGTCTTATTTGCCACATTAGTCAGTCAAAAAATTGGTCTTCACCACGTCAGCCCGACAGGTGGCACCAACTTGTCGGTTTCGCTGTTTTTGCGAGCTTATCAGACAATCATTGCTCTCTGTTATAGATTAGACGCAGAGTTGGTGGTTTTTTGTGCCCTGGCACAAATGTGGTATCAACTTGTCACCCTAGCCCTAAGTGTGGTGGTTTTGCGTAAATAACTCTCGAGAACCACACCGGCCACCGCAGCCAGCTGCATCTCAAACTCGATACTTCCTCTAGCACTCCACCGTGACCTCAAATAACCTAGCTCATGATACCATTTGTTAGAATAAATCCGAGGCATGCCACCGATCATCTGAGGACCAAGCAATCACACGAGCACGACACCGAGATTTGTTAACGAGGTTTACCGATATGGCTACATCCTCGGGGCCTGACTATGGGCGCTCCTCCCCATGACACCGCTATAATACCGCACTAGGTCGCTCTGAACGCCGGCACATATGTTACATCGTGTGTCTACCCTCGCTCTATATGAGAGTCCTAGGATATAAGTGTCCTACTACACTAGTAGATAAAGGGTCATCAGACCCGGTTCATTTGGGCCTTTAGCCCCGGTTCCAGAACCGGGACAAGAGGGTCGGTACTAATGCTCTGACCCTTTAGTCCCGGTTCAATCCAGAACCGGGGCAGAAGGGTGTCCACGTGGCCTGTGCACCGAGCCCAGGCAGGAGGGGCTTTAGTCCCGGTTGGTGGTACCAACCGGGACCAAAAGGCATCCACGCGTCAGCATTTCTGTGGCTGTGGTTTTTGTTTTTTTTTTGAAAGGGGAGGGGGTTTTAGGTTTTGGGGGGTTAATTTAGGTGTTTCATATATTGTGTTAGCTAGCTAATTAATAGAGAGAAGTGTCCTCTCTTATGTCCGTGCTTGGTCGACGCTACATACTACACATAGGTATATAGAGAGAGGACTAGTCACGCTAGCTAGCTAGCTAGCTGCTAGCTACTAAGCAAACGAAGGAAACAGAAGATCGTATAATCAACATATATATATATGCATACAGAGAGAAGTAATATCGACCACCTCTCCTTCTCTGAGAGATCGGTCGAACAACAAGTTCTCGTATATCTATCCGACACTACCGGGTACATATATACAATTATCTTTTACAAAAATAATCTCCTATAGGATGGACGCATGGTCCACATGGTATTCTCCGGCTGGCGCGATCACGTGTTCAAGGAAGAATGCCGCCAATTCCTCTTGAATTGCTCGCAGACGATCTGTTGTTAGGAGTTCATCCCGCATCCGAAACATCTAATTTGAAGTAGGGGGTCAATACATGAAATGATGCTATAAAATTGTGAATATTATAATTAATTGCTTACGCACTTCAAATTGTGCTTCAGAGTAGCCCCGCTCACAGGTCGTGTGGCGGATGGACTCGCAAATGTAGTATCCACAGTAATTATTCCCAGGTTCCTGCCACAACCACTTTACAAGAAATAGAGGTCAATCAAACTGATAAGCAAGAATGCCAACAAATGGTATTGATGAAACTAGCGCTTGAATCAAGATATAGGAGATGCGCGTAACATGCTACTATATAGTACTTACTTTCGGGTGTCTAAATTCTAGCTTCTTCGGCAGTCCCGGAGTTTTTTTGGTGAATTTTCTCCAAACCCTGCCAGACAAAGAAAACAATTACTTGATATATATCAGAAATGAACAAAGTTGCTGATATGCATGGTGGATAATATTGATCGATTTAACTTACCTCTCGAGCATTTAAGTCATGTCCGCATACTCCTCGGGATCTTTACGTCTAGAGTCCAAGACAGTTACTACTCCCTTCTCAAGCTTAATCTCTAAGAGAATATAGTGGAAGCTGCGCATGCATGCATGAACTCATCAATTACATCACTATAACCTTAACTGATATATAAGGGAAACCAAATATACACAAGACAGTAACACTCACTTGAAGTTGTAAGGAAAGAGTATTATATCTTTGTTTTCATTTACCACCAACGATCGTAGCAAGTTGGTCTCGGTATCGTCGGGACGCAATTTAACCTCGGTTGCATCTATGAGGTATGTGTTAACGAACCCAATATCACCTACTTGTCTTTTCTTCAATTCGACGATCTTCAATCTGCATAATATAGTGAGGATAACCATAAATACATGCAATGAAGATCAGCTATATAGAGAGACTTAATGACAGAAGTAGTACTACTTACAGACAGTAGCAGGTGACCGTTGTTTTATCGAGGGCCAATTGATTGAAAAACTGATAGAACTCCTCAAATGGAATAGGCAACAGGTCAATTCCAACGAGGTCATGCTCCGGTTTAACTCTCAAATACAAGTTATCCCTCCCCCCAGACTCTCTGCAGATTTTCAAGTACCAATCATGCAATCTTCGCATATTCGTTGATAGAGATCTTTCATTTTTGACGAGAGGCTTCCCGTACTCGTATCTTTGTATCTGCACTTCCAAGAAATCATAGTGTACATCGTCGGACGCGTAATCTGCAAGATTGGTATAACCGGGCACCATCCTCGGATCATTAGCGACCATGTCGCTAGACACCTTGAGCGGGGGGCACGATTGGTCCGCTTGTTCACCGAGCTGGGCAATTTATTTCCCAGCTCGTCCTTCTGCTAACCTCTGATCACTTTTTGTACTTCCCGACCGCTTGGCTTCTTGAAATGACTTTTGAATCATGCGGTCATAGTTGCCCTTCGGCTTACTTTTCGCTGGTTGCTTCAGGGCAGCAAGAGTGCACTTTGCTTTCACCGCAACTATCTTCTCCTCCGGAGGTGGATGTCTCTGTGCTTTCAACCCTTCAAAAAAGTCCTTCACTTCGCCTTGAGCGATCTTCGTGTTTTCCTCGTCGGACCTCTCGTACGGTAACTTCTCTAGAGGCGTGAGAGAAGGACCGAATCTGCATCGCCTCCCGCCTCTGGCTGTACTGGTAGACATCGCCGGACCAGACGAAGCGGCTGTCTTTTTAACTTCCTTACGCGCCGGAGCAGGAGCAGCCAGAGCGGCGGCAGGTCTCTTCCGCCCTTGCTGATTAGGCGGAGAAGGAGGAGCAGGCTAGCTGCTCGGGCGCGCCGGCGGCGAAGGAGGCGGAGTGCCGCCACGCGCCGGCGGCGAAGGAGGCGGAGTGCCGCCACCCGCCGGAGAAGGAGCCGGAGTGCCCTGATGGTCACTCGCCGGAGGAGGAGGCGGTGGAGGAGGCGGAGTGCCCTGACTCGCCGGAGGAGGAGGAGGAGGCGGAGGTGTCCAGTTGAGAATGTTGATTAGGTCCTTCCGCCATAGGCATGGAGTCTTCAGTGAAGAACCCAGCCGAGTCTCCCCTTCACCGGTAGGGTGGTCAAGCTGGAGCTCCTCAAATCCCTCTGTTATTTCGTCGACCATCACCCTAGCATATCCTTCTGGAATCGGCCGGCAGTGAAAAGTGTCGTCGGGTCCAGAAGGATAAACAGAGCCAGCAGCCGCCTTGACCTTCAGATTCATCCACTGCGCCATAAGGTGGCAATTTTGTGCCTGCGTGATAGCACCCATAGGATTCCTGGCAGTAACCGTCAAGGCAG
This sequence comes from Secale cereale, assembly GCA_902687465.1. NCBI lineage: Eukaryota > Viridiplantae > Streptophyta > Magnoliopsida > Poales > Poaceae > Secale > Secale cereale. Next base: position 871,080,929 of record LR738713.1, read on the forward strand.
GCTCTGGCTGAAGCAGCTCGGTGGAAGCCACGCAGCTTCTCCACTGAGATGGTGGGGTAGCTTCGGGGGAAGCTTCGGCAATTCTTTTCTCCCGATTTGCTTCCCGTTCCTCTATCGCTTGTATTCTGGCCCGCAGCGCCTGGATTTCGGTCTGCTCCATTTTCTTCCTACTGTCGTGGCATTTGTAGCCTCCTGCGTCCGGAAACCCAGCACGCTATGGAAGGGAGCCTGGCGTGCCTCGTGTCCGTCCAGGGTGCTCAGGATTCCCGAGGGCCATTGTCAGCTCGTCGTTCTCTCTGTCGGGGAAGAACGTCCCTTCATGCGCTGCTTTGATATACTGCCGCATCTTCCTGAGTGGTGTTTCCAATTGCTTGTCCGTCCAAATGCACCACCCTGTTACAGGGTCCAAGGTTCCGCCAGCCCCGAAGAACCAAGTCCGGCAACGTTCTGGCCAGTGCATTGTCTCTGGTTCAATCCCTTTCTGAAGCAGATCATTCTCAGCCTTGGCCCACTTAGGCCGGGCTACGAGGTAGCCGCCCGACCCCGTGCGATGGTGATGCTTCTTCTTCGCAGCATTTATCCGGTTTGTCTCCGACATCTTCTGACTCTTTTCCGACTTCTTATGGGCCACAAATGCGGGCCAGTCATCTTTGATCTTCTCATATATGCCCACGAATTCTGGAGTCTTTTTATCTTTGACAAACGTATTCAGTTTTTTCTTCCATGCCCTGAATTGGTCTGCCATCTTCGAAAGTGCAGCAGACTTGATTAACTCCTCTTTAACTGGGTTCACCGGATCAACCTCTCGCGGTAGGACGAAATTTGACTTCAGCTTAGTCCAAAGATCTTCTTTCTGCATATCAGTGACATAAGTCACCTGAGCGTCGTTTGCAGCCGGCTTTAACCATTGATGGATGCTGATCGGGATCTTGTCCCTAGCCAGAACCCCGCACTGATTAACAAATGCGTTCTTTGTCCGGATGGGTGCAATCGGCTCGCCGGAGCGCGAGATTTCTGAGATCTCAAACTTTTCATCCGGCCTCAACTTTTTCTTCGCTCCTCGTCTCTTTACCGAAGATTTGCTCGATCCGGAGGGCTAGAAAAAGGAACAAAGACGAGAGTTAATGAATGAATCAATTAACTAGTCAGCACATGCTTAACTAACATATATACCTCCTGGCCGGACTCGGTTCAGTCACCGGAGCCAGCATCACGGTCTCCTTCTTGCACCGGCATTGGGTCACCGGAGCCGTCCTCACGGTCTACTTCTTCCATGTGCATTGGGTCACCGGATCCATCAATATCATAGCCTAGATCTTCCAGCTGCAGCTCTTTTTCGACCTGCTCATCGGTGTCGTTGAGAAACGACAAGACGACATTTTATCCGTCTGCGATTATGTCCATCAACATCGCTTCTTGTGCTAGGTCTCGGGTGTTGTCGTCCATTGTTTCTACAAATATTTAGAACATGCCAATTATTATTCAAACATGACAGATGGATATATTAATGGCAAACGTAGAACTAGCTTCAACCCTCGACTGCTCGGCGATCCACAAACCCTAGACCCCCTCATGTCACATTTTATCTAGTGTCAAAGGATTCAACAAAACCAATACTTCATCATTAGGCAAAAGTAACAGTAGCATGATGGTACGAAGCTCTCCAAAGTTGTTTTGGAACGGAGTCCCCGGATAAGATAATTCGTAACAAAAGACGGATTATCCTATCAGGGAGTTCGTTCCAGAACAACTTTGCATAACTTCGTACCAAAATGCCCCGGTTACTTCTGGCAAATGATGAAGTCATGGAATTCTTCAATACTTTGACACTAGCTAGGCAACCTCTCTCGACCCCTCGACCCCCGACTTCTCGGCGATCCACAACCCTAGACCCCCTCATGTCACCTTTTGTCTAGTGTCAAATGATTCAACAAAACCAATACTTCATCATTAGGCGAAAGTAACAGTAGCATGATGGTACGAAGCTCTCCAAAGTTGTTTTGGAACGGAGTCCCAGATAAGATAATCCGTAACAAAAGACGGATTATCCTATCAGGAACTCCGTTCCAAAATATCTTTGCATAACTTCGTACCAACATGCCCCGGTTACTTCTGGCAAATGATGAAGTCATGGAATTCTTCAATACTTTGACACAGGTAGGCAACCTCTCGACCCCCCCGACTTCGGCGATCCACAACCCTAGACCCCCTCATGTCACATTTTGTCTAGTGTCAAAGGATTCAACAAACCAATACTTCATCATTAGGCGAAAGTAACAGTAGCATGATGGTACGAAGCTCTCCAAAGTTGTTTTGGAACGGAGTCCCAGATAAGATAATCCGTAACAAAAGACGGATTATCCTATCAGGAACTCCGTTCCAAAACATCTTTGCATAACTTCGTACCAAAATGCCCCGGTTACTTCTGGCAAATGATGAAGTCATGGAATTCTTCAATACTTTGACACTAGCTAGGCAACCTCTCTCGACCCCTCGACCCCCGACTGCTCGGCGATCCACAACCCTAGACCCCCTCATGTCACATTTTGTCGAGTGTCAAAGGATTCAACAAAACCAATACTTCATCATTAGGCGAAAGTAACAATAGCATGATGGTACGAAGCTCTCCAAAGTTATTTTGGAACGGAGTCCCAGATAGGATAATTCGTAACAAAAGACGGATTATTCTATCAGGAACTCCGTTCCAGAATAACTTTGCATAACTTTGTACCAAAATGCCCCGGTTACTTCTGGCAAATGATGAAGTCATGGAATTCTTCAATACTTTGACCCCCGACTGCTCGGCGATCCACAACCCTAGACCCCCGACTGCTAGGCAACCTCTCGACCCCTCGACCGTCGGCCTCTCGACCCCTCGACGACCCTCGGCCCCTCGGCGATCTCTCGACCGGTCCCTCGGTCCCTCGACGACCCTCGACCCCGGCCCCCCTAATGTCGAAGTTATCGGGGAGGGTGTATATCGACATAGACATATCCGATAAAAAAAAGAGGAAGAAGAAGAAAAAAGGAACCGCTAGAGGAGAAGATCGAAGAAAAAAAAAGAAAAAAAAGGAGAAGAAGAAAGGAATAGAGGAGAAGAAGAGAAAATTTCTCTTCTTCTCCTCTATTCCTTTCTTCTTCTCCTCTTTTTTTCTTTTTTTTTCTTCTTCTTATTTATTTCTCCTCTTCTTCCTCTCCTCTTCTTCTTTCTTTCCTCTTTCTTATTTTCTTCTTCCCTTTCCTTCTTTTTCTAAATTTGTTACTTTTGCATATATAAAACTTTCTATATATATTTAGCATATATAAACAAAAAACTATATAGCCACATACACATATATATACATCACATACACACATCACATACAGCAACTTCCTAAGAAAAAATATATTTATATACACATACATATATATTTAACATATATATTTAGCAAATTCCTAAGAAAAAAAGTATATATACACATACATATATATACAGCAACTATATATAGAGCAACTATATATACAACAATTTATATAAACATATAAAAAATATATACACATATATACATATATACATAGCAACTATATATATATATATATATATATACAGCAATTTTATATAAACATAAAAAAAAGGGAGCCCTCACATCGCGCGGCGGGGCTGGGCGGCGCGTCGGCGGCGGGGCGGGGCGGTGACGAGGCGGCGTCGGGGCGCGGCGGCGCGACGGCGGCGGGGCGGGGCGCACGGCGCGACGGCGACGGGCCGGGGCGCGGCGACGGCGCGGGGCGGGCGGAACGGGGTCGCGGGGCGGGGCGACGGCGACGAGGCGGCGTCGGGGCAGCGTCGGGGGCGACGGCGACGGCGACGGGGCGACGGGGGCGAAGGAGAGGGAGGCGTCGGGGGCGCGGAAGAAGGAAACTGCCCGAAATTTCGCAAGTCCTGGTTATATAGGAGGGGCATTAGTCCCGGTTGGTGGCTGAAACCGGGACTAATACACCCCTTTAGTCCCGGTTGCTGCCACCAACCGGGACTAAAGGTTCCTTTTCAGCAGCTCAAAGGGCGGGAAGGAGGGGCCTTTAGTCCCGGTTGGTGGCAGCAACCGGGACTAAAAGGGTGTATTAGTCCCGGTTTCAACCACCAACCGAGACTAAAGCCACCCTTTAGTCCCGGTTGGTGCCACCAACCGGGACGAAAGGCCTTGCTGCGGTGCGGTGGGAAGTTTAGTCCCACCTCGCTAGTTGAGAGAGGCTAGCACCAGTTTATAAGCCCCGCTGCCTCTCTCCTCTCGAACTCCTCTAAACTGCAGGCCTAAGGGCTTAAACTGACACTGCTTTGCTTGTGGGCTTGCTGGGCTTTCTACGGGCCTGAATCCTGGCCCATGGTTGGGTTTCTAGTCGTATTCAGGCCGTGTGGGCCCAGTAGGTGGCATTTTTTTTATTTTTTTTCTTTGTTGCTTTATTTTTTAGTTTTGTTTCTACTTTCAACAAAATACTTATTGTTGCTATTTTTATTTATTTGTTTTTTTGTTGCTTTATTTATTTAATTTTGTTTCTACTTACAAAAAAATACTTATTGTTGCTATTTTTTTCAAGTTTTTTTGTTTTGTTTTCTGCATTATTTATTTTCTTTTGTTTTTTGCTTTATTTTTTAATTCTTTCTGGTAAAACCAATTACAAACTTTCTGTTAGTGCAAGTAGTATTCAAATTTGAATAGTTTGAATTTGAAATTATTTGTTTTCTTTGTTGCTTTATTTATTTTATTTTGTTTCTACTTACAATGAAATACTTATTGTTGCTATTTTTTATTTTTGTGCAAGTTTTTTTTTTGTTTTCTGCATTATTTATTTTCTTTTGTTTTTTGTTTTATTTTTTAATTCTTTCTGGTAAAACCAATTACAAACTTTCTGTTAGTGCAAAATTGAATAGTACAAACGGACAATGGTATCATACTCGTTTGTTACAAAGTTGGCATGGTATCGTCATAATAGTTGCGGAAAAAAGTCTTCATTTTTTCTTCGCTTGTGTCATTTGCTTATTGCGCCGTAACCATGGATAATCTTCATCGTTTATCAGGATGCTTGGGTCAGCCTTGACTTTGAAGGGAGGAATTTCATGAAACTTTTCATAATCTTCAGACATGTCTGTCTTGCCCTCCACTCCCAGGATGTCCCTTTTTCCTGAAAGAACTATGTGGCGCTTTGGCTCATCGTATGATGTATTCGCTTCCTTATCTTTTCTTTTTCTCGGTCTGGTAGACATGTCCTTCACATAGATAACCTGTGCCACATCATTGGCTAGGACGAACGGTTCGTCAGTGTATCCAAGATTTTTCAGATCCACTGTTGTCATTCCGTACTGTGGGTCTACCTGTACCCCGCCTCCTGACAGATTGACCCATTTGCACTTAAACAAAGGGACCTTAAAATCATGTCCGTAGTCAAGTTCCCATATGTCCACTATGTAACCATAATATGTGTCCTTTCCCCTCTCGGTTGTTGCATCAAAGCGGACACCGCTGTTTTGGTTGGTGCTCTTTTGATCTTGGACAATCGTGTAAAATGTATTCCCATTTATCTCGTATCCTAATGGCAGTCATAATCACATGGCAGTCATGAGACTTTAGGTTCTGGAACTTTTTCTCTGCCATATTTATTATTCCCTTTATATTCGACGAGAAGCCAGTCGGGACCTTCATACTGAGCAGGCATTCAAAGAAGATTTCTTTCTCTTCTTTCGTAAGAGCATAGCTGGCAGGACCTTCATACTGCTTCGGAGGGATGCCGTCTTTTTCGTGCAAACGTTGCAGGTCCTCCCGTGCCTCAGCTGTATCTTTTGTCTTTCCATACACGCCCAAGAAGCCTAGCAGGTTCACGCAAAGGTTCTTCGTCACGTGCATCACGTCGATTGAAGAGCGGACCTCTAGGTCTTTCCAGTAGGGTAGGTCCCAAAATATAGATTTCTTCTTCCACATGGGTGCGTGTCCCTCAGCGTCATTCGGAACAGCTAGTGCGCCAGGGCCCTTTCCAAAGATTACGTGTAAATCATTGACCATAGCAAGTACGTGATCACCGGTACGCATGGCGGGCTTCTTCCGGTGATCTGCCTCGCCTTTGAAATGCTTGCCTTTCTTTCGACATTGATGGTTGGTCGGAAGAAATCGACGATGGCCCAGGTACACATTCTTCCTGCACTTGTCCAGGTATATACTTTCAGTGTCATCTAAACAGAGCGTGCATGCGTGGTATCCTTTGTTTGTCTGTCCTGAAAGGTTACTGAGAGCGGGCCAATCGTTGATGGTCACGAACAGCAACGCCTTTAGGTCAAATTCCTCCTGTTTGTGCTCATCCCACGCACGTACACCGTTTCCATTCCACAGCTGTAAAAGTTCTTCAACTAATGGCCTTAGGTACACATCAATGTCGTTGCCGGGTTGCATAGGGCCTTGGATGAGAACTGGCATCATAATGAACTTCCGCTTCATGCACATCCAAGGAGGAAGGTTATACATACATAGAGTCACGGGCCAGGTGCTGTGATTGCTGCTCTGCTCCCCGAAAGGATTAATGCCATCCGCGCTTAAAGCAAACCATACGTTCCTTGCGTCCTTTGCAAACTCCTCCCAGTACTTTCTCTCGATTTTTCTCCATTGCGACCCGTCAGCGGGTGCTCTCAACTTCCCGTCTTTCTTACGGTCCTCACTGTGCCATTGCATCAACTTGGCATGCTCTCTGTTTCTAAACAAACGTTTCAACCGTGGTATTATAGGAGCATACCACATCACCTTCGCAGGAACCCTCTTCCTGGCGGGCTCGCCATCAACATCACCAGGGTCATCTCGTCTGATCTTATACCGCAATGCACCGCATACCGGGCATGCGTTCAAATCGTTGTATGCACCACGGTAGAGGATGCAGTCATTAGGGCATGCATGTATCTTCTGCACCTCCAATCCTAGAGGGCATACGACCTTCTTTGCTGCGTATGTACTGTCGGGCAATTCGTTATCCTTCGGAAGCTTCTTCTTCAATATTTTCAGTAGCTTCTCAAATCCTTTGTCAGCCACAGCATTCTCTGCCTTCCACTGCAGCAATTCCAGTACGGTACCGAGCTTTGTGTTGCCATCTCCGCAATTGGGGTACAACCCTTTTTTGTGATCCTCTAACATGCGATCGAACTTCAGCTTCTCCTTTTGACTTTCGCATTGTGTCCTTGCATCGACAATGACCCGGCGAAGATCATCATTTGGTTCCTCTTGATCTTCAGCAGCTTCACCCATTGCAGCATCATTGGGCACATCGTCTGGTTCCTCTTGATCTTCACCAGCTCCCTCCATTGCAGCATCATCGTATTCAGGGGGCACATAGTTGTCATCGTACTCTTCTTCTTCGCCGTCTTCCATCATAACCCCTATTTCTCCGTGCCTCGTCCAAACATTATAGTGTGGCATGAAACCCTTGTAAAGCAGGTGGGAGTGAAGGATTTTCCGGCTAGAGTAAGACATCGTATTCACACATTTAGTGCATGGACAACACATAAAACCATTCTGCTTGTTTGCCTCAGCCGCATTTAGAAACTCACGCACGCCCTTAATGTACTCAGAGGTGTGTCTGTCACCGTACATCCATTGCCGGTTCATCTGCGTGCATTTATATATAATTAAGTGTGTCAAAAACCATTACAGAACATCATAAATAGATCATTAAGTGACCAAATGGATAAAAGTTCATCATCACATTAAAACCAAAGTACATACATATATAGTTCTCATCTAACAACATATAGCTCTCCATACACATCGAAACTATGTAAAACATTTCAACGCGAAAACAAATGCTATCATAATCGCAACCAAGGTAATAATTGATCCAACGGCATAATGATACCAAGCCTCGGTATGAATGGCATATTTTCTAATCTTTTTAATCTTCAACCGCATTGCATCCATCTTGATCTTGTGATCATCGACGACATCCGCAACATGCAACTCCAATATCATCTTCTCGTCCACAATTTTTTTTATTTTTTCCTTCAAGAATTTGTTTTCTTCTTCAACTAAATTTAATCTCTCGACAATAGGGTCCATCTTGATCTTGTGATCATCGATAACTTCCGCAACATGCAACTCCAATTCCATCTTCTCCTCCTCCATTTTTTCCAATTTTTTCTTTAACGAAATGTTTTCCTCTTCAACTAAATTTAACCTCTCCACAAGAGGGTCGGTTGGAATTTCCGGTTCAACTACCTCCTAGACATAATAAAACATCTATGCATGTCAGGTTGGTCGGCATAACTATCATAAGCACTAAAACAAATAGTTATAAATTATAGATAATATACCACATCCGAATCGTAGACCGAACGAGGGCCCACGTGGGCGGATATCAAAACCATCGCACTATATAATAACAAGCAATAATAAACGTAAGAAAATTAGACAAATATCTATCTAAAGCAATAATAAAAGTAAGAAAAGCATGGACATAACAAGAGGCTCACCACGGTGGTGCCGGTGACGAGATCGGCGGGGGCGATCGACGGCGGCGAAGACGGGGACGGGACGTGACGGACCGCTAAACCTAGACAAATCTCGGAGAAAATAGAGCTTCGAGAGGAGAAAAGCTTAACTAGTGTGGCTCGGGCATTCCACCGAACACGTTGTGTGCATAGGAGGTGAGCTAGAGCACCACTAACCCCTCTCCCCCTCGGCCAGAAAAAAAAAACAGAGCAGTGAGCTCTGCTCTTGAGTGAGGGGGTTTATATAGGCAACTCACTGGTCCCGGTTGGTTCTACAAACCGGGGCTAAAGGGGTGCCTTTGGTCCCGGTTCATAAAACAAACCGAGACCAATAGTGGTGGGCCAGGAGCAAGAGCCATTGGTCCCGGTTTTTAGCTCCAACCGGGACCAATAGGTCCAGACGAACCGGGACCAATGGCCCACGTGGCCCGGCCGGCCCCCTGGGCTAACGAACCGGGTCCAGTACCCCCATTGGTCCCGGTTCTAGATTGAACCGGGGCTAATGGGCTGGACCAATGCCTTGTTTTCTACTAGTGTATGTGGCGCTTTGGCTCATCGTATGATGTATTCGCTTCCTTATCTTTTCTTTTTCTCGGTCTAGTAGACATGTCCTTCACATAGATAACCTGTGCCACATCATTGGCTAGGACGAACGGTTCGTCAGTGTATCCAAGATTTTTCAGATCCACTGTTGTCATTCCGTACTGTGGGTCTACCTGTACTCCGCCTCCTGACAGATTGACCCATTTGCACTTAAACAAAGGGACCTTAAAATCATGTCCGTAGTCAAGTTCCCATATGTCCACTATGTAACCATAATATGTGTCCTTTCCCCTCTCGGTTGTTGCATCAAAGCGGACACCGCTGTTTTGGTTGGTGCTCTTTTGATCTTGGACAATCGTGTAAAATGTATTCCCATTTATCTCGTATCCTTTGTAAATCAATACAGTCGAAGATGGTCCCCTGGACAACAAGTACAACTCATCACAAACAGTGTTGTCACCTCTGAGACGTGTTTCCAACCAACTGCTGAAAGTCCTGATGTGTTCACGTGTAATCCAGTCGTCGCACTGCTCCGGGTGTTTGGAGCGCAGACTGTTCTTGTGTTCATCGACATACGGGGTCACCAATTTAGAGTTCTGTAGAACTGTGTAGTGTGCTTGAGACCAAGAATATCCGTCCCAGCATATTATTGAGTCCCTTCCAAGCGTGCCTTTTCCAGTCAGTCTCCCCCCGTACCGCGATTTAGGGAGACCTATCTTATTAAGGCCAGGAATGAAGTCAACACAAAACCCGATGACATCCTCTGTTTGATGGCCCATGGAGATGCTTCCTTCTGGCCTTGCACGGTTACGGACATATTTCTTTAGGACTCCCATGAACCTCTCAAAGGGGAACATATTGTGTAGAAATACGGGCCCCAGAATGACAATCTCGTCGACTAGATGAACTAGGACGTGTGTCATGATATTGAAGAAGGATGGTGGGAACACAAGCTCGAAACTGACAAGACATTGCGCCACATCACTGCTTAGCCTTGGTACGATTTCTGGATCGATCACCTTCTGAGAGATTGCATTGAGGAATGCACATAGCTTCACAATGGCTAATCGGACGTTTTCCGGTAGAAGCCCCCTCAATGCAACCGGAAGCAGTTGCGTCATAATCACATGGCAGTCATGAGACTTTAGGTTCTGGAACTTTTTCTCTGCCATATTTATTATTCCCTTTATATTCGACGAGAAGTCAGTCGGGACCTTCATACTGAGCAGGCATTCAAAGAAGATTTCTTTCTCTTCTTTCGTAAGAGCATAGCTGGCAGGACCTTCATACTGCTTCGGAGGGATGCCGTCTTTTTCGTGCAAACGTTGCAGGTCCTCCCGTGCCTCAGATGTATCTTTTGTCTATCCATACACGCCCAAGAAGCCTAGTAGGTTCACGCAAAGGTTCTTCGTCACGTGCATCGCGTCGATTGAAGAGCGGACCTCTAGGTCTTTCCAGTAGGGTAGGTCCCAAAATATAGATTTCTTCTTCCACATGGGTGCGTGTCCCTCATCGTCATTCGGAACAGCTAGTGCGCTGGGGCCCTTTCCAAAGATTACGTGTAAATCATTGACCATAGCAAGTACGTGATCACCGATACGCATGGCGGGCTTCTTCCGGTGATCTGCCTCGCCTTTGAAATGCTTGCCTTTCTTTCGACATTGATGGTTGGTCGGAAGAAATCGACGATGGCCCAGGTACACATTCTTCCTGCACTTGTCCAGGTATATACTTTCAGTGTCATCTAAACAGTGCGTGCATGCGTGGTATCCTTTGTTTGTCTGTCCTGCAAGGTTACTGAGAGCGGGCCAATCGTTGATGGTCACGAACAGCAACGCCTTTAGGTCAAATTCCTCCTGTTTGTGCTCATCCCACGCATGTACATTGTTTCCATTCCACAGCTGTAAAAGTTCTTCAACTAATGGCCTTAGGTACACATCAATGTCGTTGCCGGGTTGCTTAGGGCCTTGGATGAGAACTGGCATCATAATGAACTTCCGCTTCATGCCCATCCAAGGAGGAAGGTTATACATACATAGAGTCACGGGCCAGGTGCTGTGATTGCTGCTCTGCTCCCCGAAAGGATTAATGCCATCCGCGCTTAAAGCAAACCATACGTTCCTTGCGTCCTTTGCAAACTCCTCCCAGTACTTTCTCTCGATTTTTCTCCATTGCGACCCGTCAGCGGGTGCTCTCAACTTCCCGTCTTTCTTACGGTCCTCACTGTGCCATCGCATCAACTTGGCATGCTCTCTGTTTCTAAACAAACGTTTCAACCGTGGTATTATAGGAGCATACCACATCACCTTCGCAGGAACCCTCTTCCTGGCGGGCTCGCCATCAACATCACCAGGGTCATCTCGTCTGATCTTATACCGCAATGCACCGCATACCGGGCATGCGTTCAGATCGTTGTATGCACCGCGGTAGAGGATGTAGTCATTAGGGCATGCATGTATCTTCTGCACCTCCAATCCTAGAGGGCATACGACCTTCTTTGTTGCGTATGTACTGTCGGGCAATTCGTTATCCTTCGGAAGCTTCTTCTTCAATACTTTCAGTAGCTTCTCAAATCCTTTGTCAGCCACAGCATTCTCTGCCTTCCACTGCAGCAATTCCAGTACGGTACCGAGCTTTGTGTTGCCATCTTCGCAATTGGGGTACAACCCTTTTTTGTGATCCTCTAACATGCGATCGAACTTCAGCTTCTCCTTTTGACTTTCGCATTGTGTCCTTGCATCGACAATGACCCGGCGAAGATCATCATTTGGTTCCTCTTGATCTTCAGCAGCTTCAGCCGTTGCAGCATCATTGGGCACATCGTCTGGTTCCTCTTGATCTTCACCAGCTCCCCCCATTGCAGCATCACCGTATTCAGGGGGCACATAGTTGTCATCGTACTCTTCTTCTTCGCTGTCTTCCATCATAACCCCTATTTCTCCGTGCCTCGTCCAAACATTATAGTGTGGCATGAAACCCTTGTAAAGCAGGTGGGAGTGAAGGATTTTCCGGTTAGAGTAAGACATCGTATTCACACATTTAGTGCATGGACAACACATAAAACCATTCTGCTTGTTTGCCTCAGCCGCATTTAGAAACTCATGCACGCCCTTAATGTACTCGGAGGTGTGTCTGTCACCGTACATCCATTGCCGGTTCATTTGCGTGTATTTATATATAATTAAGTGTGTCAAAAACCATTACAGAACATCATAAATAGATAATTAAGTGACCAAATGGATAAAAGTTCATCATCACATTAAAACCAAAGTACATACATATATAGTTCTCATCTAACAACATATAGCTCTCCATACACATCGAAACTATGTAAAACATTTCAACGCGAAAACAAATGCTATCATAATCGCAACCAAGGTAACAATTGATCCAACGGCATAATGATACCAAGCCTCGGTATGAATGGCATATTTTCTAATCTTTTTAATCTTCAACCGCATTGCATCCATCTTGATCTTGTGATCATCGATGACATCCGCAACATGCAACTCCAATATCATCTTCTCGTCCATAATTTTTTTTATTTTTTCCTTCAAGAATTTGTTTTCTTCTTCAACTAAATTTAACCTCTCGACAATAGGGTCCATCTTGATCTTGTGATCATCGATAACTTCCGCAACATGCAACTCCAATTCCATCTTCTCCTCCTCCATTTTTTCCAATTTTTTCTTCAACAAAATGTTTTCCTCTTCAACTAAATTTAACCTCTCCACAAGAGGGTCGGTTGGAATTTCCGGTTCAACTACCTCCTAGACATAATAAAACATCTATGCATGTCAGGTTGGTCGGCATAACTATCATAAGCACTAAAACCATTGTTCAAGAACTCGGCCGAGTTACCATTTAAATGGCCATTTAATCGCTACTCAGTGCCTAACTGAGGCGAGTAGCACATACTCGGTTCATTAAATGGTCAAGCCGATTAACTGGCATTTAATCGATTGTCAGGCGATTAACTGGTTGTCAAACCGATTAATCGGTGATGGGTCAGGTAAATGAAGTGGCATCCATAAAAAAAATCGGTACCGAAGTGGCAATCCAGGCCATTATTTGGCCCCGTATCCTCCGGCACTGCATCCTCCCTCTCCCAAATCGCAGCGCCCCTTCCTCTCCTGACTCCTCACGAGTCACGACCATGGCTTCTCCTCGCCGGCCCTAGCCACCGTCGGCGATTGCCTTGCTCCCATCGCCGGCCCTACCCTCCTTCTTTGACCCCCATCCCCTCCCATCCTCTTCTGCCCGTCTCTCCTCCAGCCCCTACCTGCAAGCTGCAGCAGCGGCGGCATAGGACAGTCAGCAGCATCGACCTAGGCCAGGCAACAGTGCCGGCGACCTAGGCCAGGTAGCAGCGCCGGCAACCCCTCGAACCAGGTCCCCGAGGATTCACCAACCAACAAGGTATAGTTCTGCTAAGATTCATCTCATGTGCAGCTGTGAGCATTGGATTATGTGGTGTACAATACATGAAAAACTAGTTACATGTTGCCAATATATTCTCATGTGCAGCCGATTAATGATCGACCGATTAATTCAGTTAAATGTCCGATTAACCGATTAATCGCTAATCAGTAGTCGACCGAGCAGTTACCCGTTACCGAATTCCCGAACAATGACTAAAACAAATAGTTATAAATTAAAGATAATATACCACATCCGAATCGTAGACCGGACGAGGGCCCACGTGGGCGGATATCAAAACCATCGCACTATATAATAACAAGCAATAATAAACGTAAGAAAATTAGACAAATATCTATCTAAAGCAATAATAAAAGTAAGAAAAGCATGGACATAACAAGAGGCTCACCACGGTGGTGCCGGTGACGAGATCGGCGGGGGCGATCGACGGCGGCGAAGACGGGGACGGGACGTGACGGACCGCTAAACCTATACAAATCTCGGAGAAAATAGAGCTTCGAGAGGAGAAAAGCTTAACTAGTGTGGCTCGGGCATTCCACCGAACACGTTGTGTGCATAGGAGGTGAGCTAGAGCACCACTAACCCCTCTCCCCCTCGGCCAGAAAAAAAAACAGAGCAGTGAGCTCTGCTCTTGAGTGAGGGGGTTTATATAGGCAACTCACTGGTCCCGTTTGGTGCTACAAACCGGGACTAAAGGGATGCCATTGGTCCCGGTTCATAACACCAACCGGGACCAATAGTGGTGGGCCAGGAGCAAGAGCCATTGGTCCCGGTTTTTAGCTCCAACCGAGACCAATAGGTCCAGACGAACCGGGACCAATGGCCCACGTGGCCCGGCCGGCCCCCTGGGCTCACGAACCGGGTCCAGTACCCCCATTGGACCCGGTTCTAGATTGAACCGGGGCTAATGGGTTGGACCAATGCCCTGTTTTCTACTAGTGCTATGACACGACTCCATATCCTGTGTAAACATAATAGTACTCAGAGTCCAACTGTAATCTACCTTGTACACAATATTCGACACAACTCCGCCTCCCAAAGGTGTCTAGAGGTTCTATTTTCTAAAACCAAATGCTCCATACATTCGTGTTTTTTTCTTCTGAATTATGAGTTTCCCATAATGTTTTTTCCTCAATTATTTAAATACTGTTATGGAATACAAGTAATGAATCCGCCCCTGAAGCAGTTGCGCCTTTAAATATCTACAAAGATGACATGTAGTGTGGAATGGAGCGATGAGAAATGAGTCTGGAGCTTATGTCCATATAGCGTTGTTCATCTTTATTTATCTGTTTATCTATACCTAATAATAAAGGACGGAGGCTTTCATAGTTCTCCATAAATCATCCCATTATAGCCGTTAATTTTGTCTTAATAACAATAAAAATTGATGACAGATTTAAAAGTAGATGTATGCAACAGATCGGAGAAGAACAGAGAAGAAAAAACACGGTGCCTTGTCGAGAGCTTTGCAAGACCCGGTCTCCATCCTGTTATTCCATCGATCGATCTCCTTATTCCGTCGCCCACAGCAGCACGAGACCCGGTCTCCTTCCTCTTCTTTGATACAGCCCAATCTTCTTTCTCTTTTTAATCCAATTCTTCCACCTCTCAATCCTCTCTGCGATACAAACAATCTAATTCCTGCGTTCGTGGTGTTCAACAGGGACTCCTTTGGCCGTTCCAGATCCGATGTCGCACAAATAAATACACATATACTCCATCGAATAGCCCTCCCAGTCCCCGGCCTGTGGCGACCGGCCGCCGAGCCCAACACCGGAGCACCATCAACACCCGCAGCCTCAGCACCCAGTCTTCCTCCACGCTCACGCCCGGGCCCGATCGAGCATGAGACGAATGCCCGCTCGAGAGGAGCACACGAGCGCGCCCGCGACACCCTGAGCCACCATCGGGGGAAGCTCCGCCGCTCGCCGGCAACCTTCAGGATCCCACGACCACGACCCAGCCTGGACGAAACGAGCAAGCTTTGCGGCCCGCTCGTGGCCCGTTCAGGACCGGACCGTACGGTCCAGGCCCGGTAGAAAAACATAACGGTCCGGGCCCAGAAATTCAGACCACGAAAAGTCCGGTCCGGTCCGGTCTTTAACCTGGCCGACCGAGCGGACCGATGGTGCAAGGCCCATGAAAAGGCCATCAAGGTAGACGGACCGAGCGACCCCCCTTCCCTCGTTCCTCCCCCCCTCCTCCTGGGTCGATTCCCATCTCGTTCTTCTCACAACGCCTCCTCCTCTCCAATCCCTAACCCTAACCCTAAGGCAACAGCGCCGTCGCCCGCGGCCTCTCCCCTTCACCGACGGCGCCATCTCGTCCGAGTCCGAGCTGGAGGAGTACTTGTACGTCGGGGACGCAGCAAGGCCAGCACGCCATCGGTCCTGGTTCCTCGCCGAGCGCCACGAAGAGGAAGAGCTAATGTTTCTGAATTTTCTGAAGATGCATCTAAGTATCCCTCGCCGAACTAGATGATTTAGTGCTAGAGACTTAGATAGGAGATCTGGAGATGTAGTGGTTGAACAAGAAACTTTTGTCCCACTAAGATTTTCTGAACTAATGTAAGAGTTTCAGGAGATGTAGTGTTTCAACACCAAACTTCAGTCAGGAGACTATACTGAAAAGTGACAATAGTTTCTGAAAAAATGCTTGAGTTTCTTTGAACAGCAAACTTTAGTCAGGAGACAATAGTTTCTGAATTTTCTGAACTAATTTTCTGAACTAATGTAAGAGTTTCACGAGATGACCATATGTTTGTTTGCACTAGTACTAGATGATTTAACATGTTTGGTCAGGAGATGTAGTTCTAGATAGTAGACAGTATGTGCCGAACAAGGTTTTCTATGCTACAACAAGAAGAAGATGAATTTATTTGCACTTGATGGTTGATGTACTGACTGTGGATATTATGTGCTGTTTTTTTGTGGAGAATGGTGAAGGAGAAGGGGAATGAGAAGGGAAGGGGTGCTGGTAAGGAGAATGGGAAGGCGAAGGGTGCTGGTAAGGAGAATGGGAAGGCGAAGGCAAAGGAAAATAGCTTGAATTACAAATGCTCACGTTGACTTGAATCTGGTGGTATGTTTGCCATCTTTTCTTTACCTTTTTTCTTTCTTTTTTGGTCTTCTTGTATGTGATGTGAGTATTTGTCTAATTTCCACACTTGTAGCCGAGGGATGAGAATGAAGAGGATCATGTTGAGACCATCAAGTTACCCATTGTGGTGGAGGAGATCAACGATTGGTAACTATTCTTCCTACATGTTCCACTTGTCATACGATACCAAATCTTACATTCTTAGAGCATCTCCAACAGCCGCGCTACGCGCCGCGCCCAAAAATCGCATTTGCCGCGCGCGCTTCGGCTGGTTTGCCGCGCCGCGCCGCGCTGGCTCCAGCGGCTGCTCTAAAATGCAGCGCGCGCGCTCCGCTCCAGCAGCGCGCAAAAATGCAGCGCGCGCCGCTACAGCAGCGCCAAATATGGCATTTGGACACAAAATAATTTGAAACATTCAATCAAAATGGAATGAACATTCAATCAAAATGGAATGAACATGTGAAATTTAATACAAACAAGTTGATGAATACATAAAAAGTCAGGCCCACAAGTTCATCCAACCAAGTCCAAATGCAAACCAAGTTCAAAATACAAGTTCAACCAACAAAGTTCAAGACATATATAAACACATCAACCATCTTCCTCGTCTTCTTCGTCTTCTTCCTCTTCTTTCGCCGACGATTCTTCCTCTTCTTCCGCCGATGAATCTTCCTCTTCATCACGCACCGTATCACTTGTAGCTCCGACGGTCTTGGCAAGTTCTTCAACGGCATTTGCATGGGTATGTGTGTGAGGCACATCGAAAGACATTCCACTCCTCATGGCCGGAGGTGCACCCATGCCTCCCATGGCGGCCGGAGGTGCACCCATGCCTCCCATGAGAGAAGCAAAGCTCATGCCACCCATGCCTCCCATAACGTTGGAGGGTGCTCCAAAGCCACCCATGGCTCCCATAGCATTGGAGGGTGCTCGAAAGCCACCCATGCCTCCCATGGTGGCCGGAGGTGCACCCATGCCTCCCATGGCGGCCGGAGGTGCACCCATGCCTCCGAAGCCACCCAAGCCTCCAATGGTGCCGAGGCTCATGCCTCCCATGCCGCCGAGGCCACCGCCACACATGCCGCCGAGGCCACCGCCACCCATGCCGCCACCCATTGTGTTGATCATGGCTCTTTTTTGAATCAAGACTTCTTGACGGGCAAGGTTGACATATTCCATTTGCGCTTCATTGAACAAAGATGTGTCCAAGAAGAACAAGTTTTTTTTCCCATTCCATCAACCTAGTTCGCTCCTTCATGCCAACCTTCCTCTCCTCCAATGCCACTTTTGTCTCCTCGGCGGCCACCCTCCTCTCCTCGGCCGCCAACCTCCTCTCCTCGGCCGCGGCATCTTGGTTCCTTGCCATTTTCCTCACCTCGTTCGCTTCTTTTCTTGCCTTCACAATAGCTTCCATAGCATTTGTGAGCTCATCATCTCCTTTCCTCTTCTTCTTTTCTGTTTTGTCCTTCTTGCACCCATCCGATCGTTTTGGTTTCGAGTATGAAACCGAGTTGGGTGTGGGGCTTCTCTTGCCGTCCTCACTTGATGCATCATCCTCCTCATCATCATCATTCAACTCAATTGTGCGCTTGCGTTTGTTGCTCAAATGCAAATCATCCAAATCTTCACGCTTCTTCCATTTCTCATCATCCTTCAACACTTCATAGCAATGAGGCAAGGTAAAGATCTTTCCTTTCTTGATCTTCCCCTTCTTGGTTGTCCTCGTCTCTTCTCTGAACAAGTTTTGTGCAATGTTGTACTACAAGAAAAACAAAACAAGTTAGCACTTCGGACACCAAAAAAAAGTATGATGAACATGTATGAGATGCCACTTACTCTATCATCCTCATTTGTCCCACTTGGGTTAAGCTTGTCAACTGCCTTTTGTGCGGCCGCCCACTTTTGACAATCCGAGTTGATTGTCGACCATCGGGACCGAAGTGATCTCTCGGAGCGGTCAATTCCACTAATGTTCTGAGCATCAAAGTGTTCTTTCATTCGCCCCCAATAAGCATCTCTACTTTGATCAACTCCAACGGATGGATCCCTCGACACTTGCAACCAAGTATTGCATAGTAATTTGTCATCATTGATGGTGTAATTGCCCGCTCTTCCTTTCGGCGCCTCGACAATGCCCTCACCCTCCTCGTCCACCTCAAACTCATGGTCGTCCAAATGGATTTCATTGGTTTGAGACCAATGCGAATTGTTGGACCCAACACCCATAGTTGACATGTATGCATCATCGTTGAGACTACAAATGTAAATATAAGCAATCTATATGATGATGCATTGAACAAATAACAAGAAAATAAAAGTTGGATTTTTTTTCACCTTGGGGGCATTCGTCGAGCACGTGGTGCGCGTCGGCCGCCGGCTCAACTATTGAGCTCGCCGGCGCTTCGGTAGACGCCGGAGCCGTCCACCGCCCTGCAAGCTTCTTCTTCTTCGAGGTGCCGGAGCCGTCCGCCGCCTTCTTCTTCGCGGATATTTTTCTTTTCTTCACCTCCGACGCATTGGGGAGCTTTGACGGTGCGGCGGTAGCACGGGACAGCGCCGGCGCAACGCCACTCGTCGGCGTGGTCATCCGCGGCGGCAAGAAGAGGCTGCGCGCGAGGCCAACCGATGGCGGAGCTCCGGTGGCGGCGGCAGCGCCAGCGCCAACGCTCGCCGTGCTAGGGTTTTCGGCGGCGGCGG
>LR738713.1:871100342-871159487 GCA_902687465.1 Secale cereale
GGGGGGTTGCGGCTGTACAGCGGGGTGAGAGGGGTTCCGGTGTGCGCATCCATGGCGGAAGGGGCGGGAACGCCGGCGCGCGCGAATGGGAAGAAGGAAGAGAGGAGAGTTCGCGCGCGCGCTCGAGTGTGCCGCGCGCGGAAGTGGACGCACCAAATCAACAGCGCGGGATGGGGCTTTCACCAGCGCGCCCAACTCGTTTTAGCGCGCGCGCGTTTTTTGCGCGCCCGCTGAAGTTGTCCGACGCGTTGCGCGCGCGCTAAAATGACGTTTTTTGTGGCGCGGCGCTAGTATAGCGCGGCTGTTGGTGATGCTCTAAGCTCTGCTCGATCATGTGGCATGTCTCAAGCGCACACCATCTTCTTTATAGTCTAGTCTGCGATCGACACACACCTGAATACGACGTATATGCTGGAGATGCGGTGCCCGCCGTTCGCGCTGCGCCAGTACCGGGAATAAATAACCCCTCTTATATCTACGTAACAATATAACATGCATGAAATAGACAAGTGATTAGTGCATTTCCAAAGTGGACCAGCAAATCTTCCGCAACCGTCCGAATCGCATTGTCCGGACCATCAAAGTCATCCAACACTGTCGTGTAACGGCGATTCAAATGCGATTTCTCCCGTAAACCGGGGACAGACGTGGGGGGGGGGGGGTTGCGGGAGGACCGATACCACACATGCCTTCTGACCGCCCTGGCCCATCAAAAGGACTTACCCGCCCCTCTCGTGCTTTCCTTCTGATGCAGGAGCCGCTTAACGCGCCGCATTCATGTTTGCCCATAGCACGTGGAGTCCGACATTGATGCCGCGATGTGACTAGGGAGGGATGGAGGGGGCGCTGACCGACGCGACCTCTTGGCGGTCGCCGCTTCAATGTGGACGTTGGTTCCCGAGGAACCAACTCGGGCCGCTGCGCCACATTGAAGTGAACCGCCCCTTCGCCGGGGTCTCGATGCGGCTATTCAAATCATGCGTCGGAGATGCACAGAGACACACCACCCCCTCCCCGAGCACCGCCCCCCTCTCCTCCCCTGTTTTCATGTCCGAGCCCCTCCCTTCCCCTCTTCGACCCAAGCTCCGGTGATGCCAAAGTCGTGGTGCTCCGTGTCGACAGGAAAAGTAGGCGGAAGCTCCTCCTCTAGCGGTTATTGCCGTCGTCGTAGATGCTCTCTGGGCTCGCCAGTGTGCACGACGGCCGGGTCCTCCACCAAGGAGGATATCGTCATCTCTTCCGGTGACGGGGAGGACCAGGCGCCGTCGTAGGAGCCACCGCCGTAGCCGCCTCGACTCCTCAAGGAGGCCGCTCTGACAAACGAAGATTTTGTTCGTCAGATCGAGATAATGACGAAGTGATCGCTCCGTTACATGGGGCCGTCGCCGCCATCGCCGGCGCACGTGAAGGAGGAGCCATCCTCCCCGTCGTGCCACCGCGTCAAGACCAAGCCGGCATCCACGCTCCGACTAGTGGAGGAGGTGTCAGCCTCGCGCCGGCACAACGCATGAAGGAGGAGCCAGTCTCATGTGTGCACCACCGCGGCGTCCAGATTGGACGCCGCGTAAAGGTTGAGCATGTGTCCCCGCCACACAGCCAATACAGCCGCATCGACGCGTCGTTGTCGTCGCCGCGTCGCCAGCGCCTCGCCGTCAATGAGGAATTGCCGCTTGCGATCAAGAAGGCATGGGGCCGCCTCCTCCACTACCTCGGCGGTCCCTCGGGCTCGAGGGCCGTCGTGTCTGAGGAGGAGTGCGCGGTGCTACAGCAGGAGCGGTACGACCAGCGCAATGCGAGCACAACATCCAAGCTCAACAAGGACTATTTTAGCAGTGGTATTTTGCAAGACTTGGTTGCTTGTTGATATGCTTGAGTATTTAAATCTCATGTCAAAACTAGACTATTGCTTTGAACCATATAAAAGTCCATATGTCCATGCTATAAAGAATATGATATGACCTGATAGGCAGCATTTCACATCAAAAATTCTGTTTTTATCATTTACCTACTCGAGGCCGAGCATGAATTAAGCTTGGGGATGCTGATATGTCTCCAGCGTATCTATAATTTTTGATTGTTCCATACTGTTATATTATCATTCTTGGATGTTTTACAATCATTTTATAGTTATTTTATATCATTTCTTGGTACTAACGTATTGGCATAGTGCCAAGTGCCAGTGGCTGTTTTCTGCATGTTTTTTACATTGCAAGAAATCAATATCAAACGGAATCCAAACACCGCGAAACTTTTTGGAGATATTTTATGGGCCGGAAGACACCCAATGGGCTAGAGCTACACCTGGGGGTGCCTCGAGGGGGGCACAACCCACCAGGGTGCGACGCGCGCCCTGGTGGGTTGTGCCCACCTCGGTGGCTTCCCGCACCGCCTCTTTACCCTATAAATTCACAAATATTCCGAAACCCTTCGGGGTAGACCTAGATCGGAAGTTTCGCCACCACAGGCCTCTGTAGCCACCGAAAACTAATCTAGACCCTTTTCGGTACTCTGCCGGAGGGAGAAATCATCACCGATGGCCATCTTCATCATCCCGGCGGCATCATGATGAGGAGGGAGTAGTCCACCCTCAGAGCTGAGGGTTTGTACCAGTAGCTATGTGTTTAATCTCTCTCTCTCTCTCTCTCTCTCTCTCGTGTTCTTGAGATGCACAATCTTGATGTATCGCGGGCTTTGTTACTATAGTCGGATCATATGGTGTTTTCCCCTCTTTATCTTGTTGTGACAAATTGAGTTTTCCCTTTGAGATTTCTTTGGATTGAATACTTTTATGGATTTGAGAACACTTGATATATGTCTTGCAATTGAATACTTGTGGTGACAATGGGGTATCATATTGGTTCACTTGATATGTGTTTTGGCACCCAACTTGCGGATTTCTGCGGTGACATTGGGTAATCTATGCATAGGGGTTGATGCACATTCTTGTCTTTGTTTCTCCGGTAGAAATCTTGGGGCACTCTTTGAGGTTCTTTGTGTTGAATTGAGCATTATAAATCTGAATATGTTTTGTTGTTATTTTAGTACGAACTCTTGATAGATCAATCAGAAATGATAACTTTGTGTTATGTTAGTACAAACTCTTGATAGATCGATCGGAAAGATTAACCTTGTGTTATTTTAGTATGAACTCTTGGATAGATCGATCGGAAAGAATAACTTCGTATTATTTTAGTATGAACTCTTGGAAAGATTGATCGGAAAGAATAACTTTGAGGTGGTTTCGTACCCCACCAATAATTTCTTCTTATGTTTTCCGCTAGATAGGAACTTTGGAGTGATTCTTCATTGTACGTTGAGGGATGGTTATGTGATCCAATTATATTAGTATTGGTTAGAGATAGCACTAGAGAAAGTACGGACCCTAGGCCTCATTTTTAAGCATTGCAATATCGTCTGTGCTCCGTTTTATCAATTGCTACCTTTCTGTTTTTTATTGTTCGCACTACAAAAACTCATATCTACTATCCATATTACACTTGTATCACCATCTCTTCGCCGAAGTAGTGCACCTATACAATTTGCCATTGTATTGGCTGTGTTGGGACACAAGAGATTTTTTATTATTTGGTTGCAGGGTTGTTTGATAGAGACCATCTTCATCCTACACCTCCTACGGATTGATAAACCTTAGGTCATCCACTTGAGGGAAAATTGTTATCGTCCAACAAAAACTCTGCGCTTGGAGGCCCAACACGTGTCTACAAGAATAAATTTGCGTAGTAGACATCATGATGCAGCAAAGTAGAGTAAGTATTTCCCTCAGTTTGAGAACCAAGGTATCAATCCAGTAGGAGACAACACGCAAGTCACCGAATACCTGCACAAACAATCAATAACTTGCACCCAACGTGATAAAGGGGTTGTCAATCCCTTCACGGTTACTCGCAAAAGTGAGATCTTGTAGAGATAGATAAACGGTAAAGTATTTTTTTTGGTATTTTTGGTTTATAGATCGAAAAGTAAAAGATTGCAAAGAGAGTAAATAGGAAACTAATATTGTAAATCGGAAACTTATATGATGGAAAATAGACCCGGGGCCATAGGTTTCAGTTGAGGCTTCTTTCAAGATAGAAAATTTTACGGTGGGTGAACAAATTACTGCCGAGCAATTGATAGAAGAGCACATAATTATGACGATATCTAAGGCAATGATCATGAATATAGGAATCACGTCCGTGTCAAGTAGACCGACTCCTGACTGCATCTACTACTATTACTCCATACATCGACCGACTCCTGCCTGCATCTAAAGTATTAAGTTCACAAAGAACAGAGTAACGTTTTAAGTAAGATGACATGATGTAGCGGAATTAACTCAAGCAATATGATGAAAACCCAACTTGTTATCCTTGATGACAACAATACAATACGTGCCTTGCTGCCCCTGCTATCACTGGGAAAGGACACCGCAAGATTGAACCTAAAGCAAAACACTTCTCACATTGCAAGAAAAAACAATCTTGTTGGCCAAACCAAACCAATAGTTTGAAGACAATTACTAAGATATCAAATCATGCATATAAGAATTCAGAGAAGATTCAAATAATATTCATAGATAAGCTGATCATAAATCCACAATTCATCGGTCTCGGCAAACACACAGCAAAAGAAGAATACATCGGATAGATCTCCAAGAAAATCGAGGAGAACATGGTATTGGGAATCAATGAAAGAAAAGAAGCCATCTAGCTACTAGCTATGGACTCGTAGGTCTGTGGTAAAAACTCACCCTTCATCGGAAGGGCCATAGGGTTGATGTAGATGCCCACCGTGGTCGAATCCCCCTCCGGCAGAGTACCGGAAAATGCCTCCGGATGGGATCTCGCGGATACAGAAGGTTACAGTGGTGGAAAAGTGGTTGTGTCCCCCTTCTAGGGTTTCTGTAATATATGTGAATATATAGGCGGAAGAAATAGGTCGGTGGAGTCACGAGGGCCCCACAAGGGTGGGGGCGTGCCCTCCCCCCTTGTGGCCGCCTCGTGGCTCTTCTGAATTGGTTCTCAAGCTTCTGGGTATCTTCTGGTCCAAGAAAAATCATCGCAAAGGTTTCGTTCCGTTTGAACTCCGTTTGATATTCCTTTTCTGCGAAACTCAAAAACGAGGAAAAAAAACAGAAACTGGCACTTGGCTCTAGGTTAATAGGTTAGTCCCAAAAAATAATATAAAATAGCATAATAATACATATCAAACATCCAAAACAGATAATATAATAGCACGGAACAATAAAAAATTATAGATATGTCGGAGACGTATCACCTACGTAATTTATCTTCTCCTTTAGGGCTTCCGCTTGTCGCTGCGCCTTATGGGCCCCTGGGCAAGCCTTCAACGGGGCTTCCCACGGCGAGCCACCCTCTGGAAATGCGTGCTCTGGTGGCGATTCGACCCAACGACCTCCCTCTCCGATACATACTTTTCCAACCACCCCGCCAACCAGCCAGATCTGGTTAATTAGAACCTCTCCTTCCTTTTTTTTTCTTTCTTTCCCATTTTCTCCTTTTTACATTTTTTGCTTTTTGCTTTTTTCTTTTCCTTTTTTCTTTTCTTTCTGGGTCGATGAATTGTCTTGCAAATACGTGAACTTTTTCTTCAAATCGATGAACTTCTTCAAATACAATGAACTTTTATTCAAAATTTTGTGTCATTTTTTTCAAATCCATGAAGTTTTTTCCCATTTTTCGGTGGAACTGTTTTCAAAATCGATGAATAATGTTTTGAAATAGATTGAACTTTTTTCAAAACGATGAACTTTTTTTAAAAATCCAATGAACTTTTTTCACAATGGATAATTTTTTCAGATTCGATGAACCTTTGCTAATTATGATGAACTTTTCCCAGATTCCATGTAATTTTTCCAATTATGATGAGCTTTTGTCAAATTTAATGAATTTTTTTCAGATTCAATGAACTTTCTTAATATGTGATGAAGTTTTTTTTTTTGAAAAAAACCAATGAATTTTTCGAAATTCGAAATAAGTTTGTGCATTTCAAAAAAAACTTTGATTTTTTTTTAAAAAGTGCACACATTTAGCAAAAACATGAAAGAAAAAAAGGCAAACAAAACCGTTACAGAAAAAGAAAGAAAAGGGTTTGGGAGGCTTGCCACAGTGGAAGCTTTGCGAGGGGGAGAAAGAATAAAAGAAAGCAAACGAAGTTAGCGATCATAGGTCGTCTGATGGTGTAGTGGTTGGTGCAGTCCTATGTGAAGGTGAGGTCCCGAGTTTGAATCCGGCTCCCCACGCACCCTTTTTGCTCTTTCTAACAGAAAGAGAAAAATAAATGGGTCGGTCCGCTACACGCCCCTGCAAGTGTCAACACCTCCAATCGGCGCCGGCTAGGGCTTTGGGAGATGTTGAATGTGTTGTTTGTCTTGGTTGAATTCTTGTATATAGGGTTTGGGTCGGTAAGCTTCATCTCTTCATCTTGGTCTTGTTGTGTTCAACACTGTGGACTCCTCCATGTTTGATACTAGTACGATTCCTGATGAGAAAGCTGGGGTAGATCCCCACTCCATACACACGCACGCACGCACGCACGCACGCACGCACGCACGCAAATATGGCCTAAATTAGGTATGCACGGCAATGTAGTAGGGTGAAATCACTTTCCCTCGACATGGCTCCCATAGGACTTTTAATGAGGTCGCGAGTGTGTTTCCCAAGTCGTTTGCCTTTGCAGAAGTCGTCTAACACTTGCATGCCGATATTTTGACCCATGGAGTCGTCGCTTCTTTGTGAACGTCTTCTCGCCTACAAATTAAACCGCTATCATGTGGCGTACCGTGTGTATATGAATGGTGATGTAATTAGAGCGATGCTATACACACGATGGTCAGTGGACGATTTGTGAACGACAATCAGATCAGCTCGTCCATGCACAACAGTAAAAGTGAAGTAGACGGCTTGATTGTCGTTTCCTTGTCGTGCAGGGAGTTTCGTCTGCATAGTAGTTTCGATGTAATTATTCATTGTTCCGCGCCTCAACCGGCGTTGCTTTTCCACACTTCTCCTCTGAGCACATTGTTATCGATGAAGATGCCACCCTGGAGCTCCTGTGAAGACGGAGCCCGAGCTCGTTGGCTGCACGAAGGAGGATCTCGATGACGTGGCGGCCTTGAAGTGGGCACGCGACGACTGGGCGTGGACGGAGCTGGAGCGTCAGTGTTGCGCCTACGAACAGTTCGCCGCTCGGCATCGTGGCCGCAACGAGGAAGGCATCGTTGTTCTCGACGACGACAGTGTCGACGGCGCACCGCCGGCACCGGTCCGCCAGGGCGACGCCGGACAGGGGTCCAGCAGGGGCGGCCGCGTCAAAAAGGAGAAGGCCGACGAGGACGACGGGGACGTCGGCGACTTCGCCGCGCTCGCCGCTTTCTTCGCCCAATAGAATGTCATTCAGTTTGCTATGTAATAAAAAAACTATGCTATAAATGTCATGTTCGCCGAATTTTAGCCGGATCTTTGCCCAGTTTGCTGAACTTTAGCTGAATTCTTTTTTCATTTAAAAAAAGCCGCCTTCTGGGGACGGCCCTGGGGCCGGCGGCTGGGGACTCGAAAGCCCCCAATGCCGATTTTAGCGCCGGTTCGCCCTCAGAAGGCGATTTTACGTGCCCCCTGGGGGGCAACGACTGGAAATGCTCTAACATCAATGGACAGACGGGTTCGCGCGTAAGAGCATCTCTAGTGGCTTGTGCAAATGGTGGTTTATGTCAAATTTAGACTACCACATGCCAAAAAATGTCTTCAATGGCTTGTCTATTGTGTCGTCTAGTATTTAGACAATGTCCAAACTAGCTACCCATCGTCCACATTTGGACAACCAAGTCACAATATCCAAATCAAAAATGTTGGCTCATGAGCTCGTTCATGCACCAATACGGAGCAATTGGAGGACGTCGGCAGGGAGGCGGCCGCGCCGGTGCTGGTCACGGAGGCTGTTGCGCTTGGACCGCCACCTCATCAGGGCTGAACCTATTGCTATTGTTTATTTCTCGTAAATTATATAGGGTGTTGCTAGTGCTGAACCTAAAATAATTTTGCGGCTGGTTTATTTTATTCTTTGTATGTCTTGCAGATGAAAAAAATAAATGAGAACAACTTGGAAATGACCGACATAAGATTTTTAGAAAATATAGCTACTATAAGACGCAATCGATGTTATATAAGTCCGTCGGATCTTACATCAAGATCCGTGCAATTTTTTTTAGATTTTCATTTTTCTCTCTTAAATCTCAGTCCAATGAGACATATAGCCACACCGTAGAACAGGGGCTCGGGCGTCATTAATAGAGACATTGTGAGAGAGGTGTGCTAGAGTACATGACTCAAAGACAACATAATGAGTAGTAATATAGAATCACTTTTTATTTATATATGTGCACATACTCCCTCCGTTTCTAAATATAACTTTTTTTAGAGATTCCAATATAAACTACATACGGTGCAAAATGAGTGAATCCAGAATCTAATATATATATTTATATACATCTGTATGTAGTCTATATAGAAATGTCTAAAAAAACTTATATTTAATAACGGAGGGAGTACTAAAGTAAAATAGTGCAAGACATACATGTTTGATGAAATTATCAAATTATTTGTTTACCTAATAAAGTAGTACCAAAATAACTTGATAGCTTCTGGTGCAATCTCTCTTCCCGAAAACACTGGAAAAAATGACAAGTTTATAGCACCATTAGTCGAAACAAGCAAGTAAATTCACTCACATTTTAGAGTTTCCTCTTTCGATCGTCCCAGGCATTATAAACCAACTTAAGCTTGTCCCTAGTTGTAATATGTAAAATTGTAGTTTTACAAACAAAAAGTCTTATGCACCTTGCCACTGTATTCAAGCCAACCACCATATTTCTTAAACCGTTTTGTTTTGGATTAAATCTCCTGGATCATTTCAAATGAGCCTTTGTGGGTAATAAAATTATATGTTGTGACCTGCAAGGCCCCCTGGTTAGATATCTTGACTTAAGATTTTCTAGTGTACTCTAATATTCTCTTTCGATTGACTGGATCGTAAGGCAAATCATCCAAATTGTTTTTT
This sequence comes from Secale cereale, assembly GCA_902687465.1. NCBI lineage: Eukaryota > Viridiplantae > Streptophyta > Magnoliopsida > Poales > Poaceae > Secale > Secale cereale. Next base: position 871,109,418 of record LR738713.1, read on the forward strand.
TCTCGGTATAGATACTACTTAGGGAACATGTTAGATGTACTTTGCCTACATCTAACATGTGGCTTTGAAGTGTCTACATCATAATCTGAATCTAGTATAACTCAATCGAAGTCCTGGGAAAAGCAATCAGAAAATTAGGGCAAAGGGAATTACGGAATATGCATAAGAGAAAGAAAATATGGTGATATGAGCTCACCTTCCTTGCGTTTGGACTGCACGCCGAGCTGCTGTTGTTGCTTTGTTGGCTTGCCCCCGCGGGCCAGGCGGTGCGCCGACGCCGCGCGCGATGGGCGAATAGGATACAGGAGAGGGATGAAAGACCGTGATGGGGTCCTGGGGAGCGAGAGCCAACTCAGGAGGTGTGCAGCCCCATGGATCTGGAGAGAGGTACGAAGAAATTAACAATATACTTGTGGGCCTTTATTTGGGCTTCTTGCACTAAAGATTTAGACAGCCTAACAGGCTTTCAAGCGTCCATTCAACTCCGATGGGTGCGGCCTTAGCTTTTCATTGGGTTCATACGGGGGCGACCTATAAAAAAAACATGTACGTGCTACAAAAAAGTCGTTGGGTTCAGGTGAACCCAACCCCACCACGCTGGCTCCGCCTCTGACCTACATGGCAGGCTATTGCCCATGGTCTCGAGCTTCTGAAAAAAAGGTGTGGTGTGGAGGATCGAAAATGGCCAGAATGTACGAATATGGAGAGACCGATGGATCGCACGCGAGCCAACTAGTGGCTTGATTACTCAGCATGGGAGGTGCCACCTGAAGTGGGTCTCGGAGCTTTTGAATATCCATGGTAGTTGGGACTTTGAAAAAATAAATCAGTTTTTTCTCCCGGTCGATATTGTTGAAGTCCAGAAAATAAAACCATCTGCTCGTCTAGATGAAGATTTTGTAGCTTGGGCGCTTCAGAAAATTGGAGTCTTTATAGTTCGTAGTGCGTACAAATTGGCTAGTGATGAATGCTCAAATTCTAGAGAGGTTTCTACTAGTACTCGGCCTGATGGAACAAGAGAAGCATGGAACTTCATATGACGAAGTACTGTACCACCAAAGGTTCAGTCCTTTGCTTGGAGATTAGCTACTGGCGGCGGTGGGGGAGCTGGAGGGGCGCGTGGCGCGCGCCGATTGGCTGTGGGAGGCGAGGGGGTGATGTGGCAGTGCGGGGATGGCCGGAAACGCGGCGCCAAGTGGTGGAGGGGGGTTGGGGCGCGCCGGATTTCGAGGAGAAGACAGCGGCTGCAGGTGGGAGGAAGGTTAGGATAGGTTTAGGAGCTAGGGTTGCCAGATTTGGAAGGGAGGGGTGCTTAAATAGGCGGGGGGCTAAGTTAGGGGGGTTTTGGGGGATTTCGGAGCCCTCCGATGACGATCGGACGGCTATAGAGCAGAGGGGGTGTAGGCTGGGCTGCAGGGTGGTAGTGGGATGTGCAGAGAGGTGTGGGTTGAAATGACAGGAGAGAAGAGAGGCCCGGCGGCCGTTTCGGAGACCGAAAACGTCCGACGTCAGTCCACCAACGGTGACGCTATAGGTTTAATGGTTGGGCTATCAAACGAACTCCGAATGCGACGAAATTTGGCAGGCGGTCTGTCTACACTATAATAAAACCACGCGCCAAGTTTCGACCCATTCCGAGAACATTTTTCTGCCACTTATAAAATAAATATTCGGAGGTGCCGCGGACGTGTGTGAGAGTGTCTAGGCTCCGAACGGACAACGGAAAGAACGAGGGGGGCTTGGAAACTACGGACGGATGCAAGTTTTGAAAACTATGCAGATGAAATGCACATGATGACATGACAAAGTGCAACACGCAAGCGAATGACATGGTAATGACGACGAATAACTAGAAGACACCTGGCATATCGGTCTCGGGGTGTCACAGTACCATTTGGCTGAGCTGAAGTAAAGCTACCTATTGTTATTTCCATATCCCAGGAATAATGAATCCATGTGGAATAGATAAACCAGTTGTGCCATCGGAGACATGTGGCCTGTTGTGCACAAGTACAAACTCAGACCGAGGTAGCTTGAAATATTTGGACTTGAAAGGGAGTACAGGACTGCAAAGAAGGTAAGGTTCAAAGCTCCGTCCCAGTAACATCCATATCAGAATATTTTGAAAGATGGAATAAGACTTAAATATTTTGACCGTCATATCAGAAATTTTAGCACCAATAAGTTCAGAGCACAGAGCACATATTCTGAAAGAGAAGTTCAGTCTTTCAATGGACACACCAGGCAGATGATAAAAATTGATGGAATAAGAGTAGAAGTCCACACTTCAATTTAAATTCCGAGCGACACTGCTCATACTTCTGAGGATGGTGCGACCTTGTCTAAAATGTCCATCATAAGTGATGGACAGCTTGTTGCGAGGTGCTTGAATCCGTCGGTCTTCTTGACTGCTCGGAGCACATCCTGCAAAGACAGGTACCGAAGGCAAGCATTCTTGAGTTGCACGGTGTGGTGCTGCTCCGCTAAAGCTAGGGTGGTTGCAACTGTCTGCACATCAATTTTCTGGCATAGCTTCTCTTCACAAATAGCCTTGAGCCTGTCGAGTCCATACCGATCTGCGGCGACCAACAAGTGCTGCAATGCCACATTTTGGCCAACATCACAATTGTTTGGTAGGTCATCTGTGTATATGAAGTGAAGAAGTGCCTCGAAGGTGGCAGGCTCCATCTCCTCGATCTTGATACATTCCATGGTGGTTTCCTTCATTTGACCAAAGAGCTCAGCCTTGAAGACCGATGATCGTGCAGCTAACACGTACCTGTGTGCACTGAATAGTTGGTCACCAACACTGAATGTCACATCCATGCCTTGTCCGTCCTTCAACATGTTTGCAAAGTGCGCGTGCAGGTCTGACCGGGGGACCGGGGCTACGACTGTGCTTACATCTTCCGTGTGATGGTCTTCTATGACGGTCAAAACACACCTGATTGTGAAGCAGTCGTCATTGCGGGACAGCAGTTCTTGCAGCTTGGACTTGTCAATGAATTTGTCCCAGCCCCAGGTATAACCTACAACAGGCTTAAAGTTCGTTGTCGCTGTTTTGATTAGATTACTAAATTTCCCGTCTTTCTCCAGTAAACTCAAAGTGAACTTGACCTTCACATCCATTGTTGCACCAGTGCAGAAACACAAGAAGACGGACATGTAGGCAGCTTTGTGTCCCTCCCTGTTCCCATCAGGATAGATCCTGATGTTCCAGTCGTAGCCGCTAACTCTGAAAGTGCTCGAGCTGACGAACTTACCGGCACCCATGCCCTTGAGCAGCGAGTACTTTATCACCTCGAAGTTATGGGCGGCGGTGGTGCACTCGGTCAGGCATCTTGATGAGGTCTCAGGTATTGGCTTGTTAACTGAAGAAGTTAATATGTTACCCATGTTGCGGAAGCCGGAAAGGAATCACACGGAAGCTGCAAAAACATTCGGGATGTCAGAAGGTTTACAGAATAATCGATGGATCTGCATTACATAATGGAGGGATTCACATCACATAATGAAGGGAGATCAAATGGTAAGTATATGGACATGATGGAGATATATATATGCATCACATAATGAAGGCATTTGCATCAAAATTAAGACATCTGACAGCTTCTGCATATATACACAGCATGGATGAGACCTTAACTGTTTCTTATTGGGACCGTAACTGGATCCCGAATCCTGGTAAATGGAATAGAATTTTTTTGCTCCCAAGACCCTAATGCATGCTACTCAGCCAGCTTTGTGGGCATTGTGGATATATGTGTGTGTTGCAACGGGACAATAAAATAAAATACGTAAATACAAATGGAAATTCTGTTATACTCCCTCTGTAAACAAATATAAGAACGTTTATATCACTACTTTAGTTATCTAAACGTTCTTATAAATGTTTACGGAGGGAGTACTTTGGAAGCAGGGCTTGAGCTGCTAGGGCAATGGTGTTTGCAAAGTCTGTATCGAACTCTAACAATACGTGTTTTGTAATTTTAGCAATATATCAGGCCGGCTTAAAGAAGTTACTTGTTGGTGGTAAAAAAGCCTAGCAAAATTGAAAGTACATAACATTACTTACGATTAATTCCAAGTCTTGTGCAACCGTCCCATGTTAATGTGAAATAAGCATGTAGTAGTAAGTTGCAATGGATCTAACAAAAATAATTCTTACTCGATCGAACTGCAATGCCAAACCATGCATATAGTATGGTGTACCTTTCAGGGCTCAGGTTCGTCCCGAGCCGTGGCGGCGTCGTAGAGTCGGAGATGTCGATGGCGGTCGGAAGACAGCAAGCGATGGACGGCCGGAAGACAGCAAGCGATGGACGGCCGGAAGGAGAAGCCCTAGCGTAGCGACGGACGAGTTGTTGCAGACGAAGAAGGAGCGGACATCTAATAGGTCATGGTAGGCTTCGTCTAATAGGTCATGGTAGGCTTCGTTGTTTTGGGATTTTCTTGGCCACCACGTTGGGCTCATAGAGGTTAAGCATCCATCTTTCCTTAATAGCCAGCCGGTACTACTTCTAAAAAGAAAAAAAAGAGGCAGCCGGTACTTACTAAATTAAGATCTACTACTACAGTATTTCCCTAAACAGAAACTAAATTAAGATCTTTTTTGCGAGAAAATTTCCGATCTATTCATTTTCAATCATGGCAGTACAACGAATACCAGAAATAATAAAAATTACATCCAGATCCGTAGATCGCCTAGCGACAACTACCAGCACTGAAGCGAGCCGAAGGCGCGCCGCCGTCATCGCCCCTCCATCGCCGGAGTCGGGCACAACTTGTAGTAGAAAGTCGGGAAGTCGTCGTGCTAAGGCCCCGTAGGACCAGCGCACCAGAACAACAACCGCCACAGATGAAGAATAACGTAGATAAAAAAAAATCCAATCCGAAGACACAGGAACGTAGACGAACAACAACGAGATCCGAGCAAATCCATCAAAGATAGATCCGCAACGTCAACACTTTCAGTATTTGATTTTCAGAAAAAACAAAACACACTTTCAGTCTTTTAGATGAACATATATTATATGCGGACCGCGATACATGGCGACTGTTCTGTTTTTAAGCTATATATACGAACACCTACATCCTCCCCTCTAATTACATTGTTTGACATGAAAAAGTAAGAATTCGCTCATGCAAAAAGATACAAGGTTTCGTATAAGTGTCTCCCTTCACCAGGAACAAAAAGTTACGGGCGTGCCAATGTACTTATGTACATAGTACACAAATACAAGAAGAAGAAAAAAAGCAAGTGGGGTCTGCTGGCGCGGCCAAATGATCAGGCGATCGTGGTCTCCTGGTTCATGTGGGCCTCGGAAAGCCCCTGATTAATTACTCCCACGGATAGTACCGCGGGACACCTTCGATTAAGTTGCGCTGTCGTCGTCTTCGGTCTTCGCTTCGCGTTCCTCATGCATGTTGGTGTTGTGTGTGGCGGCGGCGGAGTCCGTCTGCGGAGTGGTACACACACCATTGAAAATGTGTCATTCCTCGTCGGCCTTGAGAGGTGTCGATGTTGTTGTTGTTGTACTTGCGTAGCATGCATGATTGAGCTTGGCTTGACGTTGTGATGGCTTCACCGGATGTGCGCGGGAGCACCGGATATTCGAACAAGAAACAGGGATGGATGGAAATGGAGTGCACGCATGCGTCCATGACCTCATACACTGCCGCCAATAACGGAGGAAGTCGCCACCCACAGATTATTATAAACACAAGCAAGCAACACACTAATTATAAACACAAGCCAGCCGAATGGAATAGACCTGCAGCAAGCGTTACTCATCACATCCATCTTCACCACAAGCTCTAAAGTACGCATTACATGGTGAAAATGAGAACAATGCCATCAACTTCTTTTCTACTAGTAGATAATAACAACTGCCATCTTGTTGGCTTATTCATGCTTTGCTTGCGCCCTGACATCCGTCTGAGTTTTCGACGTCTCGTCTTTCCGGGATACATGAGGAGGAATACAATGGCCAGAAAAGCATTAAACGAGAAATACAGCCAAGCTCCCCTCCTCTCGCAAAAAAGAAATGCTGCCCGATTCGCATCGCATCGCAGGCAAAGCACTTCCAAACTGCTTGCTGCATTTCTGTAAACAATGTATATGTATTGCCCTGGGAAGATCTCAAAAACATCAAGAGCCCCGGCTTGGGGTCACATTATCAGTATAGCTACTTCGGTGTCAGCTTCCAAATATCCAGTGTTCCAAAAAAATGTCACTTCTTCAGCAACCTCAGTACATCGCCGATGAGATGCAGAGAGCCAGTAACCAGGACCTATACACACAAACATAGCATCAGCGTCATGTGTGACGTTTTAGCTTGCAAACATAGCAAGGACAAGATACATATCTTCCCGATTACGTGCAAGAGATAGAGCTATAAAATTTAGAAAAGTTAGTTTGAGAAAAGCGTTCACCTGATATGAAGTAGATGGATCCTCTACGGCATTTTTCCTTAGCCACTCAATTGCCAGTGGCAGTGATTCAAACACTAGGCTAGTCTCGCCAGACTCCGTGCTGTTTGAGCCTGCATCATTTACTCACAATTCAGTATAGAGTATCATCTTCAGCCCGCGAAAATGCCAAACAGAGACCGAGCTCCATGGAGGCCTTTATTTGAAAACTTTAAAATTCAAACTTTTTAGTTTCAAAAAATTCTGAAAATAAATACACATATACCTAGATACATAATGTATATGTGTGCAAATTTTCAGGTCGAAATACATTAAAATGTGTGCTACACAAAAAAGACAAATCTAGGACCTTTTAGCATATGTACTGTTCATCTATAAAGTCCATGATTTTGGTTTTTTTGTACAGCTTGCAATTCAAGGTATTTCATCCTGAAATTTTTCACACATACACTTTACATCCTTGCATACATGTGTACTTCTTTCAGAATTTTTTGAAACTAAAATTTATGAATTTTGAACTATTCAAAATAAAGGGCTCCATGGAGCTCGGTCTCCAAAATGCCCTACTCCTTCAGCCCGACCATTCATTGTTGCAATAGTAAAAGTGGTACAAGTTGTTAAAACATGGTTGAGTTGTGTGCAGTTAGCATATTGTATAGGGGTTTCTTTGCTTATTTCCCTCGCATTTATATGCACTGCTGGCCTGTTGGCCCCGTGGAATGGAAGCTCATTTCATAACACAAGTGACTAAAGCTTGTAATCAACAAGTTCAGACAAACCTTCATTATCATCATGCGGTAATTTCTCCCACACTGCTTGGAGAGATAGCTGCCATGACAAATCGATTTGCTCAGGCTCAGCAGGTGCTGACGCCTTAGAACCAAGCTTGTTGTGTTGTGACTGATTGGGCACAAATAGGGCCAGATCAAAGTGAACACCTGAACAAAATGAGATAGCAATAAATATGTTCAGTTAGCTGAAAACTGGAACAAGCAGCAAAACTGAAAGAGGGCTAAGCAGTAAGTTTGCTTTGAACTGAAGTTGTTAGTAAATTCAACCAATCCAAGAGAAGTACAATATCATGCAAAAAAAATCATAAATGAGTGCACATGAGCATTTTCAACAGCAAGTGTTTCAACTTACCATTTTGAGTTGCAGTATCAACGAGATGTGGAAGCAATCTCATAGGATCTCTCACAGACATGCAGTTGAATAGAAGAATCTGCAATGTGTCCCAAAGAAGATACCCATATGAGGGAGAAGACTGAAATGATACATGGAAAAGCAAGTCCACTCAAACATGATAAAACTAGACAGGCTGTGAGAAATACCTTCCGAGATTTGCTGCAAGTCTGAGACTGCTCCTTGGTAGCATGGGAAAACCACCTCGCACATATTTCCATACTTTCAGGGCTGTGTGCCCCATCCAAATAGAATACCAAAGAACTATCCCGGTCCTTCTCTTCTGAATTTACTTGTGAATCTGGAACAATTTGCGCTCGGCCTTGCAAAGAAGCACTTGACAGCCCTCTAATGAACTGATCCGGTAAAGGATCCTGAATTCCACCATAGACGAACAAATTATGATACCATCTTTCTTTTTGGGAGAAGCAACATGAATTGACAAGACTTACAGTGTGGTTGAGTGGCATTCTGTCCACGTGTCCCTGCTTCTCAAGCCATGTACTAGCGAGTGCAACTGCAAGGCCAGCATTTCCGTATTGGTGTTCACCTTGCAGTCCAAGATGTTGACCTTTCAATTGTTGTGGCTTCAAAGGATCAACAACTTGGAGTGAAATCTTCAAAAAACACAGAGTATAGTATTTCAAAAACTGTATTCCATTGTTTCTAGTATTGTGGTTACAAACAAGCAGGGCAACAACCAAAAAGGAAATGAAAACGGATAGAAAAAACATACGCCCAATTCTGAAGCTCTTCGTTTGAGAGCAACCATTGCCTCTTCTGGCTGTGGAGCAGTATAAGCTGGAACTCCTTTCTGTAAACAACAATGTTAATGTTAATAAAAGACGCCACCAAGATACCAAACATAATAAGAAATTTCTGTGAATAACAATGTTAATATGGTATAGAACAACATCTTGGGAAAGTAATACATTGTATTTTCTGAACTACAAACACCATCAGTTACAAAAAAAGAGGCAATATATGTAACATGTTGTAGAACAACTTCTTGGGAAAGTAGTCATAAGAAAACCTTGAAAATTCCAGCCTTCTCCCCAGCAATTTCACCAAGCGTATTTCCTGCTCATCAGCAAAAAAAATGAAGCATGTCAGCATGAAACTAATTTTCCTAATAAAAGGGGTACTTCAATTACCAGTTTCATGACTAACCAAGAATTTCCATATGATCATATCCAAGAGAAGATATTCCACAGACTACAGGAGATTTAACCTGCAGAGATCCAAATTCAGACAACAGTCATGCTCTAATTTGACTGTTTTTAGTGTATAATTCTGCCGAGCTCAGAAGGGTTCAGAAAAAATAGAAGCTAAACTTGAATGCTTGAATACTAGCAAGAATTGAGAATTTAGATGGACCTAAATGAATATATCGCACACTCCTAGTATAGTTTGGAACTCAGGGTGCAGATTAAGGCGAACAAGGCCGGCAAGAGACTTAAATGGCATAGTTCAAGATTCTTCTTTTGTCTTCTAGACAAAATGAGCACATTACCGGAGAAGAGTCACATACCACATTAGTTGCATCGAACTTCCCTCCAAGACCAACCTCAAGAAGAGCTACATCTACCTGTTTGAGGCAAGAAAAAGGTGTGAGTGGATCAATAATGTTCTTCTAAAAATGCATACGCAGAGCCTAATTTGGAAATCTCAAAATGAATATGTGATAGCTGAACATCATATACATTTTGTACTACCTTAAAATCATAGATTCTACCAAACTATTATGGAAGAAAAATGGTGAAGAAAAGGGAATGTTTTATGGATCAATCTTATTCAGGCTAGATTTATGTAGTGACTGAAAGCAAACCAGCAGGGAAAGAGTATGGAGAGTTTCCTGTCTATTCTACCTGCTCAGCAGAAAATATCTTGAATGCGAGCAAGGCCATGAACCTGAAATAGGCTGGCATGGGAATATCATCATCAGTCTTCTCCTGAAGAGTGAAGATACGCACATTTGTCTCATTATCCACCAGTTACATAATAAAAGCAGCACGAAAAGACAAGATAGCTATGTTTCATCACTCCTATGCACCTAGCACAGAGTTCCATCACATGAAAGACAACAAATTTGGGCATGTACCTTCAGTTTATTCCAGCAGCACCAGAAGTACTTCAAAAACTTGTCTTCAGAAATATCCACCCTGGTAGCATCACAAGTTAGGGGCCAGGTTAGTGCACGCATAATACCTAAGCATAGTGATAAGCTAAATGTAAAGCAGATTTGCATACAAAAAAAAATATTGTGAACAATTACGAGGAGCTAACGTTATCACTTATCAACACCAGGTTAGCACATGGATAGTACCTAAGCATAGGACAAGCTAAATTTAAACAAAGTTCACTGTCGGGTCTCAGGTGTTCCCCTACAGTTTTCAGTTAAAAAAAAAAAGAGACAAAGTAAAAGGGCTGTGCAGCACACTCGCATGTAAGAAATTAATAACAAGGAGCCATCGTTATCACTTATCAACACCATAGCGGAAAATAAGAGCAAGAACAATGGATGAATAAATTACCCATCTAGCCTGAACCGCTCGCGGACATCCATCAAATGCGGTGAGGTGAAGAGCCCGGTACGGAAGCCACAAGATCGCAGGATTGACTCCGCAAATGTGCATGTCGAACCCTACACAAAACGGTCCATGGTGTTGGCTGTCACATAATACATCATAAAGAAGCCAAGGACTTGATTAATCGCAGGATGTGGCATTCAGCAATTTTCAACTAGCAACCAGGAGAGCTCCATAAGTAACTGGTGCCAAATAATGAGCAGTAAAGTATTGGTTTGGTAAAACTTGATTGTTGCACATTAGTTGCTTAGATTTCAGCACCAAATTAGGATGCCCCAATCATTACCGATGAAGTTTCTGAATCAGAGTGGAAATGAAAGGAAATTGCACATACAGACACAGTGACACTCTGATTGGAGCTATTCTTATCAAGTGGTTTATTTACCTTCCCTTTGGTGCCGGCGACATGGATGACCTTGATCCGCGCGATGGGCTCCTCCAGCTCCAGAATCTGAAGAAGCAAATCCGCCCTCGAGATCAGACAAGATCGCGATTGAGGAGGGGGAGGAAGGAGAGGGAGTACCTTACCTGGAGGTAGCGGTGCATGAGGTCCCACTGGTTGCCGCGGTTGCCGGTGTCGGCGCGCACCTTCTGCGTGATGAGCGAGGAGAGGCGGGCCAGCACCTCCTCGTACTCCCCCGCCGCCGCGCCACCTGCGTGCTCCGCAGCGGCGGCGGCGGTGGTGGTGGAGGACTCCATGGCGCGCGGGAGGAAGCGGCGGGCGCGGGAGGAGGAGACGGATGCGAGCGACGAGGAGAGGAGTAGACGGCGGCGGAGACTGGCGGCGGCGGCGGCGGCGGCAAGAGGGGGATGAGGCATGGGCGGCGCGCGGCCGCGGGCAGTTGTAGTGGGGGCGGGGTAGGTGGTGGTGGTGGTGCCACCGTGGTGGGCTCCGCCTCCGCAACGCTGCATCGCTGGTCGTCAGTCAGACTCACGGAGAGAGAGTTCGCGTGGACTCCACTAACTCGTCTGACGAGCGGGCCCGGTTTCAGCCAAACACCCCCTCCGTCCCAAAATACTTATCGGAAAAATAAACGAATGTATCTAGATGTATTTTAGTTCTACATACATTCGTATGCGACAAGTAATTTTGTTTTTTTCTTGTCCTGAAGACCGCTTTCAACTCAAGAAGGTGTATTTGGAGAGTACGCTTTCACAACTGTTGGTCATGGGGCACCCGATATAGTGATGTGGATATTGCGGCGAGGACCCATGGAGGTGGCGGTTCTCGATTTCCCAAAAGAGTGGCTTAATTGTTCTTGCTTTGCAAGAGATAACTATACAAGTTGAGGTAAGTAATCACAGATGATGATGATGTGCAATGGAAGATGCATCATGGATCAAGTATCAGACATACAGCACTAGGGATTATACAGTCTAGTGATTAGATTATGGTCAACTAGCAACAAGCTTCACAAGAGACAATCCATCCATTCCAACGACAGCCTCAAACCAACCATCAAGTACTCATGTTTACAGCTAACAGCAGGAATACATCATACATCACAGAGAAAATCGGTTCGCACAAACCGACAAACTAAACTAGAGGCACATCATAAGCTCACAAGCATGGCTGCCGCAGCAGTTTGTTTCACCAGTAAAGACAGCAGCGACTTCCTTCCTCGGCCAGACAGCTCAAATCATCTACCTCCTCACGGGAGGCGCGCCACCTCGTCCTCCACCAACAGGGGGGCCGCCACCACGACCACCAGCAGCCTGTATCAAATTTTCGGCAACTTCAGATGTTAGTGACTATATATACGTAAAGCTGTTGACTAATTTGTGTTTGCCAAACAGAAACTTCATCCAAGTATATTAATAACAAGCCAAACGCTATTTGTTCATTCACATATTTTACTGCGTAAAATAATTGATGCGTAAGTTTAGAATCAGTCAAGTAATTTGAACCACTGATATTTCCAATTCCCTAAATCAAATCTGGGTTAAACTGCTGGCGTTTTTCAGAGACAAGAATTCCAAGTTCCCCAGTTCCAGCATTGGATAAAATGTTACAGGGAACAACGACAAGGCAGGGAAATTGGAACATAGGCTCTTGGTTTTGCTTTTCTTCATACTGCAACTCTGCAGCCATAAGGTAACAGGGTATTGCTACCCACCCCAACTAGACAACAAAGTAAGAAAACTTGCTAGAGCAGGATTAGACAATAAATGAACATTAGAGATAGAAGCTTGTTGGCCGTTAAAATGACAGACTGCAATGCTCAATGTTCACAGTATGTAGAGGACTTGTAAGCAACTCCCCTCCACTAGCCTAATGATGATGACATTAACTTCAAATTAGACTGCACTAGTTGGGAACTCCCTCTGTTTCGAATTATAAGATGTTTTAACTTTTTTCTGTATCAGATGTATATAGACGTGTTTTTAGTGTGTTTGTTCACTAATTTCAGTCTGTATGCAGTCCATATTGAAATATCCAAAACGTCTTAGAATTCGGAATAGGGGTGACAACAGTTATATAAAGGATTTAATAATTCATCAGCCTAAATACTTCCAGACCCGTGGCCCAATGGGATACTGAACTCAAAGGAATTAAAAACTGAATGCATGACATTGATTGATAGTTCATATTTCTTTTTCAGATTTAGTACATGGTCAGTTACTCATTTTTTCATAGTATACTGTTAATATAGCATCCCACAATGTTCTCCAGAGACAAGATTCCTAGTTCCCTAGTTCCTAACTGGGATGAACTGTAAGCACACCCACAGTGTTTTTCACAGAGTTCGCTAGTTCCAACTATGGATAATATAGGGTAGTGCTGAACAAGGGCTCTCAGTTTTTGGTTTGTCATGCTATCGATTTGGATCCACAATCTAGGGGAAAAAAAAGCATGACGGGGTATAGCTACCCACCAAGACAAGAGATAACGTAAATAGCTAGGCGAAGATTCAGCATCAACTGAACATGAGATGGAAGCTTGTCGGTCTTCAAAGTAACACTGACTACCAAGGTGCAGTGTTCAGAGCAAGAAGAAATTGCTATCATCTCAAGTACAAGACTTGTTAGCAGCTCCCAGTCTGCCAATGTGGGGGTAGGATTAACAGTAGATAACTAAGACTAGCCCTAGTTCTGGGTCTCGTGCGTGTGAACATTTATCTCTACATCGTAGGCTATGTGTTTATATTGAAGAGGAAACAGAAAAACAGGGCTTAGTCAGAAGCATCGACAGCAACCATATCACTCCGAATGCAAATGGTTTTTTTAACAATAGACCAGCTATCGGCAGCTCTGTGTGCTTAGGAACCCCAAGACTATTTTAATGACCAGCTCTGAGCGCAAATGTTCACAACAGGAAGAAACTGTAATCATCCTATGTACAAGGCTTGTAAGCAACTGTCAATTAGCCTAATGTTGATGCCTAGGAGTGAGGATTTGACAGAAAGAACAGTAACTCCGAATTAGATTATGCACTAGTTAGATACCGATTATTACATTTGAAATTTACAGCCAATATAATTCCAGACTCACAGCCTAATGGGATACTATCGTAAAAAGAACTAAACCTTAATTCCTGAAATTAATGGATAGTTCATATTTCCTTTCCTATTTTTCGTGCATAAATGGATTCTTGTTTTATGATGATTACAATTTTAGAATTAGTGTGAACAGCACATGGCAATAAGCCAAGTTTCTTAGCTAGTTAGATCCTAGTTACTCAAATTCTGATAGCATACGCCCACAATGTTTCCCTGGTTCCAAAATAAAATTGTTACAGCATCCCACATTATTTTTCAGAGAGCAGAATTCATGTTCCCTAATTCTAACTATAGATAAGATGTCAAATGAAACAATGAAAACATAGGGTATAATGCTGAACACAGGCTCTCAGTTTTGTCTTGCGATAGTACGGATCCATGTGTAAAAAAAAAAGAAACATAATAGGGTATCACTGCCCACCTAGACAACAAGAAACATAATAGGCTATGTGTGTTTTGAAGAAGAGAAAGACAGGGATTAATCAGAAGCAGCAACAGAAATAATATTGCTCCAAACACATTTAAACAAAAATAGACCAGCTATCAGCAGCTCCATGTGCTTACAAACCCCAAGACAATTTTAATCACTAGCTCAGCAGCTCCGAGCGCAAATGCTCACAACAGGAAGAAATTTTAATCATCTTATGCACAAGATTTGTAAGCAACTGTCAGTTAGCCTAATGATGATGCCTGAGAAGTGAGGATTGACAGAAAGAACACTAACTCCAAATTAGATTATGCATTCGTTAGATAATGATTACATTTAAAATTTAAAGCCTATATAATTCCAGTTTTTACTCAGAGCCTAATGGGATACTGTCAAGACTTAATGCCTGAAATTAATGGATAGTTCATATTTCCCTTTTCAGTTTGTCGTTCATAAATAGTTTCTAGTTTTATGATGCTTGCAATTTTAGAATCAGTGTGAAGAGCCCATGGCAATAAGCCAAGTATCTTATCTAGTTACATCCTAGTTGCTCAAATTTTGATAATATCACCCACAATGTTTCCCTGGTTCCAAGCTTAATATAAACAGTTACAGCATCCGACATTATTTTTCAGAGAGCAGAATTCAGGTTCCCTAGTACTAACCATGGATAAAATGTCACAGGAAACGATGAAAACATAGGGTATAATAATGCTGAACACAGGGTCTAGGTTTTGTCTTGTCATACTAGGAATCCACCAGGTGTAAGGAAAAGTAAAACATAATAAGGTATCAATGCCCACCTAGACAACAAGAAACAAGGCAAATAGCTACTAGGAGAAGGTTTGATGTTGTTGGCCTTTTAATCAGCACCTACCCACCCACGAAATTGCCACGCGCAGTGCTCACAGAAAGAAGAAATCTGTCATCCTCTCATGTACAAAACCTGTACCTAAGCCACTCTAAAATTGCCTAGTGCGCAGAACAACGACTGATAGCAGTATAGAAACCTAAGAACACAAACCCCTACTACCAGGTCCGGTACGCACGAACATGTTACAATCGGCCAACTATCGGAGGAACCCCAAGACTATTAGTTGCATATACATCAATCTGTCCTAATTGAAAGCTGTTCCAACTCAATGTATAGACTGACTGCCAAGTGCTGTATACTACTACTTGGGTAAATTGCAAAGTGTAAATTACTGAGAATTACTTACCCGGGCACGCATGGCGACGGCACGGCCGCGCCCGACGCCGATGGCAGACCCCTTGCCCTGAGGGAAACAGAGTGGAGCAGTGAGTAAGCCGCAATATATGAATTAACTGACGCTAAAAAACAAAAGGAAAAACAAAACTGAAAGAAAGAGGAAGGGAGCGTACCCTTATCCTGGCCTCGAGTCGCTTGAACATGGGTGCGTTCTTGAGCATGTCGGGGATGATCATGAACCTGACCCTGCTGCCCCTGATGAAGACGTGCTCCAGCTGCGACACCTTGCCGTCCTAGCACACCACACCAGACGAGATTTGGAGATGAGACCAGGAGAAGGAAGGGGAACAAGAGAAGGAAGGGGAAGGAGGAAAAGGAGGTACCTTTGCGGTGAAGGTGATGTTCTCGATCTGGCAGTTCCAGTTGTCCTCGCACTCGATCATGGAGCCCCGGTAGACCTCGCCGGTCTTGAGCTCCACCGTCACCACGTGCCCCGCCGCCTCGTGCAGCAGCTTCACCGGGATCCCCAGGCTGCGGCTCATCTTCCTCTCTCCCTGACTTCCTTCCGCCGCCGCGCCAAACCCTAGCTCGCTCGCTCGGTCTCGACTCTGTCTGTCTCAAGCCGCCGCCGCCGAAGAGGAGAGGAGAGGGGAAGGGGAATACAAGAGGGAGGAGGACGAGGCGGCGGCGAGGGTTTCTTCCTGTTTGGGCTCGATGGGTTCTTATTTCAGGCCCAGACTCACTCGATTCTCCTCCCCCACCCTACCGACATGAGCCCGGCCCAGAGTCCACTTCATCCACTATACAGATGAGATCCATGGGAGCAAGGGATTCTCTCTCTCAAAAAAAAAGGGCATTCTCTCTCAAAAATAATAATATAATTCTCTCTCGAAAAACTAGTTCGATATCTGAGCTTGATGGAAAATGTATATATTGTCCTGGCTGTAGGTGCTAGCATCCGAGCTCCACAAGGTCCAGGCGGCAACGCGCAGAGCGACATCGAGCTCGGCTCAAGGGACGGGGCATCAGCGCACACCGGGCACATTGAGCTCGGCTCAGGCGGCGGGCAGCAAGTGGCGCAGCCCGGATCTCCGCCGTTGTGAGGATGATGAACGCGGTGGACAATAACGTAACTCGAGCAGTCCTTGCCATCGTCCGATGAACCAACGCCGAGGACGAGTGAAGACTAAGTGTACGGTTTTGCTTTCTTTTTTCGGTCAACCCATTAGCAGCAGCGAAAATTACTCTGCTCCAAAAGGAAAATGTGCCTTCATCTACTCATTCGGCTCAAGAACATGAGCTATAGGTCCCATCTGATGATTCCAACATGTGACTTATCGAATTAATCTTTCTCACCCTTCATATTCCAGGCACCTACTATCGATAGTTTACTCTTCCAATGCCAGTACCATGCAAGTGGAGGTTGAGTGATTTATAAGACTTAAGTCACGACGACGAGGTAGGGGTAGGGGGCAATGCTCCCCCCCCCCACACACACAACTTAACTCGGACGAGTTCCAACACTTCTACAATTTGCCACGACTCCCTCGTCCCTCTCTAGCATTATGGAGAAACGAGCGGCACTTGCAGTTGTGCTCGCACAATTATAGTTTGCTATTACTCGTTCATAAAATGGAGAACCGCGTGTCGATGGCACTCATGTTCTCCATCTCCCCGGTGACAACAGCGGCATCCCTAGGGCCACTGCGGAAGGGCGACACTCCGAGTAAGATCGGCATTGCCTTGTGAGCCAAGCTGCTCCTGTATGGATCTATGTGTTTTGTGCGCTGGCTCCGGCCACGACACATGAGCAGCACAACGAACCAAGACCTCGGGCTAGCGAGATTGTCCAGGCAAAGGCACCGGCACTGTCACCGTCACCAAGCGGCCCAGGTGGTGCGGCCTGGGTGTCGACCGCCACACAGATGTTGAACGTCCTCACGACGTCACAACTGTTGTGCTCGCCATCGTCGCATGCGCCAAGGCCGATGTGGAATGAAGAGAAAAGGGAGATGCAACACAGTAGCGTAAGTATTTCCCTCAGTTTTTGAGAACCAAGGTATCAATCCAGTACGAGACCACGCGCGAGTTACTCGCACCTGCACAAACAAATAAGAACTTCGTAGCCAACGCGATAAGGAGTTGTCAATCCCTTTACGGTCACTTACGAGAGTGAGATCTGATAGTAATGAAATATTTTTGGTATTTTTTTGGTATAGAAACAGAAAGTAAAGAAAGCAAATAAACAACGGCGGTAGAAATTGACTAGTTGATGGGAAAGTAATATGATAAAGATAGACCCGGGGGCCATAGTTTTCTCTAGTGGCTTCTCTCATGATAGCAGAATTCTACGATGGGTGAACAAATTACTGTCGAGCAATTGATAGAAAAGCGAATAATTATGAGACTATCTAGGCATGATCATTGTATATAGGCATCACGTCCGAGACAAGTAGACCGAAACGATTCTGCATCTACTACTATTACTCCACACATCGACCGCTATCCAGCATGCATCTAGTGTATTGAGTTCATACGAACAGAGTAACGCCTTAAGCAAGATGACATGATGTAGAGGGATAAACTCAAGCAATATGATGAAAACCCCATTTTTTTATCCTCGATGGCAACAATACAATATGTGCCTTGCTGCCCCTACTGTCACTGGGAAAGGACACCGCAAGATTGAACCCAAAGCCAAGCACTTCTCCCATTGCAAGAACTATAGATCTAGTAGGCCAAACCAAACCAATAATTCGAAGAGACTTGCAAGGATATTATGAGCACACATAAAAAGTTCAGAGAAGAACCAAATATCTTTCATAGATAACCTTGATCATAAACTCACAATTCATCGGATCTCGACAAACACACCGCAAAAAGAGATTACATCGAATAGATCTCCTCGAAGACCGAGGTGAACTTTGTATTGAGACCCAGAGAGAGAGAAGAAGCCATCTAGATACTAGCTATGGACCCGAAGGTCTGTGGTAAACTACTCACAACTCATGATGAGGGCGATTATGATGATGATGATGAAGGCCTCCGTGATGGATCCCCCTCCCGGAACAGGCTCCAAGATGGTATCTCCACGGGAACAGAAGCTACGGTGGTGGAATTAGGGTTTTCTCTCTGTGTATGGAGTTTCTGGGGTACGTAGGTATATATAGGAAGAAGGAGGGCACCGGGGGCCGTGTGGGCCAGCCTCGAGGCAGGGGGGGCGCGCCCTGGGAAGGGGGGCGCACCCCCCACCCTCGAGGGCGGGCCTTCCGTCCCCTGACTTGGTCCTGAAGTTTCCCGGGCGTGATTTCCTCCAAAAATATCTCTCGCGAAGGTTTCATTCCGTTTGGACTCCGTTTGATATTCCTTTTATGCAAAACCCTGAAATAGGCAAAAAAACAACAATCTGGACTGGGCCTTTGGGTTAGTAGGTTAGTCCCAAAAATGATATAAAAGTGAATGATAAAGCCCATTAAACATCCAAGACTTCATAAATAATAGCATGGAACAATAAAAAATTATAGATACGTTGGAGACGTATCAGGGTCTACAAAAGTGTCCGCCGGATTGCTCGCGTACCGCGCTTCCGGACGGGTCTCCTTCGACATGAGCTGCGGTGCATCACCCTCGGCGTTGGAGGTACACGGTGACATGTTCGTGTGCGAACCCACTGAAAGATCGTGGATGTCGCCTAGAGGGGGGGGTGAATAGGCGCTTTTAAAATAATTACGGTTTAGGCTTGAACAAATGCGGAATAAACCTAGCGGTTAATTTGTCAAGCACAAAACCTACAACAACTAGGCTCACCTATGTGCACCAACAACTTATGCTAAGCAAGATAAACAAGTAGGTGATAGCAAGATATATGACAAGAAACAATACGGCTATCACAAAGTATAGTGCATAAGTAAAGGGCTCGGGTAAGAGATAACCGAGGCACGCGGAGACGGTGATGTATCCCGAAGTTCACACCCTTGCGGATGCTAATCTCTGTTTGGAGCGGTGTGGAGGCACAATGCTCCCCAAGAAGCCACTAGGTCCATGATGTTGGGGAACGTTGCATGGGAAACAAAAATTTTCCTACGCTCACCAAGATCAATCTAGGAGATGCATCTACGAGGGAAGAGTCGGATCCACATACCCTTGTAGATCGCGATGCGGAAGCGTTGCAAGAACGCGGATGAAGGAGTCGTACTCGCTGCGATTCAGATCGCGGTTGATTCCGATCTAAGCGCCGAACAACGGCGCCTCCGCGTTCAACACACGTGCAGCCCGGTGACGTCTCCCACGCCTTGATCCAGCAAGGAGAGAGGGAGAGGTTGGGGAAGACTCCATCCAACAGCAGCACGACGGCGTGGTGGTGGTGGAGGAGCGCGGGACTCCAGCAGGGCTTCGCCAAGCGCTGCAAGAGACGAGGAGGGAGAGGGGTAGGGCTGCGCCAAGAGGGAGACGTTCTCATGTGTCTAGCAGTCCCAAAACCTCACATATATATAGGGGGAAGGGAGGGCTGCGCCCCCTTTAGGGTTTCCCACCCCTAGGGGTGCGGCCAGCCCTAGAAACCCATCTAGGGTGCGGCCAAAGGGGGGGAGAGAGAGGGGGCGCCCTAGGGTGGGCCTTAAGGCCCATCTGGACCTAGGGTTTGCCCCCCTCCACTCTCCATGCGCCTAGGGACTTGGTGGGGGGGCGCACCAGCCCCCTTGGGGCTGGTCCCCTCCCACACTTAGTCCACGCAGCCTTCTGGGGCTGGTGGCCCCACCTGGTGGACCCCCGGGACCCTCCCGGTGGTCCCGGTACGTTACCGATATCGCCCGAAACTTTTCCGGTGACCAAAACAGGACTTCCCATATATGAATCTTTACCTCCGGACCATTCCGGAACTCCTCGTGACGTCAGGGATCTCATCCGGGACTCCGAACAACATTCGGTAACCGCGTACATACTTTCCCTATAACCCTAGCGTCATCGAACCTTAAGTGTGTAGACCCTACGGGCTCGGGAACCATGTAGACATGACCGAGACAACTCTCCGGCCAATAACCAACAGCGGGATCTGGATACCCATGTTGGCTCCCACATGTTCCACGATGATCTCATCGGATGAACCACGATGTCAAGGATTCAATCAATCCCGTATACGATTCCCTTTGTCTATCGGTATAGCACTTGCCCGAGATTCGATCGTCGGTATACCGATACCTTGCTCAATCTCGTTACCGGCAAGTCTCTTTACTCGTTCCGTAACACATCATCCCGCGATCAACTCCTTGATCACATATTGTGCACATTATGATGATGTCCTACCGAGTGGGCCCAGAGATACCTCTCCGTCATACGGAGTGACAAAACCCAGTCTCGATTCGTGCCAACCCAACAGACACTTTCGGAGATACCTGTAGTGCACCTTTATAGCCACCCAGTTACGTTGTGAAGTTTGGTACACCCAAAGCATTCCTACGGTATCCGGGAGTTGCACAATCTCATGGTCTAAGGAAAAGATACTTGACATATAGAAAAGCTTTAGCATACGAACTACACGATCTGTGCTTGGCTTAGGATTGGGTCTTGTCCATCACATCATTCTCCTAATGATGTGATCCCGTTATCAACGACATCCAATGTCCATGGTCAGGAAACCGTAACCATCTATTGATCAACGAGCTAGTCATCTAGAGGCTTACTAGGGACATGGTGTTTGTCTATGTATCCACACATGTATCTGAGTTTCCTATCAATACAATTCTAGCATGGATAATAAACGATTATCGTGAACAAGGAAATATAATAATAACCAATTTATTATTGCCTCTAGGGCATATTTCCAACAGTCTCCCACTTGCACTAGAGTCAATAATCTAGTTCACATCGCCATGTGATTAACACTCACAGGTCACATCGCCATGTGACCAACATCCAAAGAGTTTACTAGAGTCAGTAATCTAGTTCACATCAATATGTGATTAACACTCAATGAGTTCTGTGTTTGATCATGTTATGCTTGTGAGAGAGGTTGTAGTCAACGGGTGTGCAACATTCAGATCCCTATGTACTTCGCAAAACTTTATGTCATATCGTAGATGCTGCTACCACGTTCCACTTGGAGCTATTCCAAACTGTTGCTCCATCATACGTATCCGGTATCTCCACTTAGAGTTATCCGGATAGGTGTTAAGCTTGCATCGACGCAACTCTTTACGTCGAACTCTTTATCACCTCCATAACCGAGAAACATTTCCTTATTCCTCTAAGGATAATTTTGACCACTATCTAGTAATCCACTCCTGGATCACCTTTGTACCCTCTTGCCAGACATGTGGCAAGGCACACATCAGGTGCGGTACTTAGCATGGCATATCGTATAGAGCCTATGACAAAACCATAGGGGACGACCTTCGTCCTTCCTCTTTCTTCTGCCGTGGTCAAGCTTTGAGTCTTACTCAACTTCACACCTTACAAATCAGGCAAGAACTCCTTCTTTGACTGACCTATTTTGAACTCCTTCAAAATCATGTCAAAGGTGTGTGTTTCTTTTGAAAGTATCATCAGGCGTCTTGATCTATCTCTATAGATCTTGATGCCCAATTATGTAAGCAACTTTATCCAGGTCTTCCTTTGAAAAATACCTTTCAAACAACCCTTTACTCTTTCCAGAATTTCTACATCATTTCGGATCAACCATATGTCATTCACATATACTTATCAGAAATGTTGTAGTGCTCCCACTCACTTTATTGTAAATACAAGTTTCTAACAAACTTTGTATACCCAAAAACTTTGATCACTCCATCAAAGCATATATTCCAACTCCGAGATGCTTGCTCTAGTCCATAGAAGGATCGCTGGAGCTAGCATATCTTTTAGCATCCTTAGGATCGACAAAACCTTTCTGATTGTATCATATACAACCTTTCCTTACGAAAACTGGTAAGGAAACTTGTTTTGTCATCCATCTGCCAGATTTCATAAATGCAGCTAATGCTAACATGATTCCGACGGACTCAAGCATCGCTACGGGTGAGAAAATCTCATCGTAGTCAACTCCTTGAACTTGTGGAAAACTCTTCGCCACAAGTCGAGCTTCATAGACGGTGACATTACCGTCCACGTCCGTCTTAGTCTTAAAGATCCATTTGTCTCAATGGCTTGCCGATCATAGGGCAAGTCCACCAAAGTCCATACTTTGTTTTGATACATGGATCCTATCTCGGATTTATCGGCTTCTAACCATTTGTCGGAATATGGGCCCACCATTGCTTCTCCATAGTTCGTAGGTTCATCGTTGTCCAACAACATGACCTCTAAGACAGGATCACCGTACCACTCAGGAGTAGTACACATCCTTGTCGACCCACGAGGTTCGATAGCAACTTGATCTGGAGCTTCATGATCACTATCATTAGTATCCTCTTCAACTGTCATAGTTTCCACAGAAACATCTTTCTGTGTTGCACTACTCTCCGGTTGAAGTGAGGGTTCGACAACCTCATCAAGTTCTATCTTCCTCCCACTCAATTCTTTCGAGAGAAACTCCTTCTCGAGAAAGGACCCATTCTTAGCGACAAACATTTTTGTCCTTGGATCTGAGATAGAAGGTATACCCAACCGTTACCAGTGGGTATTCCATGAAGATGTATTTGTCCGCTTTGGGTTCGAGCTTTTCCTGGCTGAAGCCATAAGCATCGCAGCCCCAAACATTTAAGAAAAGGACAACTTTGGTTTCTTGCCAAACCATACGACGTCGTCTCAACGGACTTAGATGGTGCCCTATATAAAGTGAATGCAGCTGTCTCTAATGCATAACCTCAAAATAATAGCGGTAGATCGGTAAGACACACCATAGATCGCACCATATCTCATAAGGTTCGATTACGATGTCCGGACACACCATTACGCTGTGGTGTTCCAGGGGACTTCAACTGCGAAACAATTCCACAATGTCTTAAGTGATTGCCAAACTCATAATTCAGATAATATCCCCTTGATCAGATCGTAGGAACATGATCTTCTTGTTATGATGATTCTTAATCTTCACTCTGAAATTTTTTGAACCTTTCAAACGTTTCAGACTTTTGCTTCATTAAGTAAATATACCATATCTACTCAAATCGTCAGTGAAGATGAGAAAATAACGATATCCACCACACGCCTTAATTCTCATTGGACCACATACATCAGCATGTATGATTTCCAATAAGTCACTTACCCGTTTCATTGTACCTGAAAACGAGATCTCAGTCATCCTGCCCATGAGGCATGGCTCGCATGTGTCAAGCGATTCAAAATCAAGTGACTCCAAACGTCCATCAGCATGGAGTTTCTTCATGCATTTTATGCCAAAATGACCTAAGCGTCAGTGCCACAAGAAAGTGGTACTATCATTATTAACTCTACATCTTTTGGCATTAATATTATCATTATGTGTATTACCATGATCGAGATTCAACGAACCATTGGGTGCATGACCATAAAGGTATTATTCATGTAAACAGAATAACCATTATTCTCTAACTTAAATGAATAACCGTATTGCGATGAACATGATCTAATCATTTTCATGCTCAACATAGACACCTGATAACATTTATCTAGGTTCAATACTAATCTCGAAAATAGAGGAAGTGTGCGATGGTGATCTCATCAACCTTGGAAACACTTCCAACACACATCGTCACCTCGCCCTTAGCTAGTCTCCGTTCACTCCGTAGCTTTTGCTTCAAGTCACTAATAATAGCAACTGAACCGGTATCCAATACCCAGGTGCTACAAGGAGTACTACTAAGGTACACATCAATAACACGTATATCAAATATACTTTGTTGAAGTTGCCATCTATCATATCTACCATGTATTTGGGGTGGTTCCGCTACCATGTGACCGTTCCCCTTACAATAGAAGCACTTAGTCTCGAGGTTTGGGTTCAACCATGGGTTCCTTCATCAGAGCGACAACAGGTTTGCCATTCATGAAGTTTCCCTTCTAGCCCTTACCCTTTTGAAACCAGTAGTCTTGTTAAACCATCAACACTTGATGCTCCTTCTTGATCTCTACTTTTGCGGTACTAAGAACCGCTGACATCACCGGGATTATCACCATCCTTTGCATGTCATAGTTCATCACGAAGTTCTAGTAGCTTGGTGATAGTGTCTAGAGAATTCCATCAACCACTATCTCACCTGGAAGATTAACTCCCACTTGGTTCAAGTGATTTCAGCACCCAGACATTCTGAGCACATGCTCATTAGTTGAGCCATTCTCCTCCATCTTTTTGGCAAAAGAACTTGTCAGAGGTCTCATACCTCTCAACACGGGCATGAGCCTGAAATCCCAATTTCAGCTCTTAGAACATCTCATATGTTCTATGGCGTTCAAAACGTCATTGGAATCCCGATTCTAAGCCGTAAAGTATGGTGCACTAAACTATCAAGTAGTCATCAGGACGTCTCTGTCAGGTGTTCACAACATCCACAGACAACGTTGTAGGGGTTTGCACATCGAGCGGTGCATCAAAGACGTAAGCTTTCTGTGCAGCAGTGAGGACACTCCTCGGACTACGGACCCAGTCCGCATCATTGCTTACAATATCTTTCAACTTAGTCTTTCTCTAGGATCGTATTAAACAGGGAGCTACAACGCAGTTATTGGTCTACTACATAATTTGCAAAGACAACTTAGACTATTGTTCATGACAAGTGAGTTTTAATCAAATTACTTATAACTCCCACTCAAATTGACATCACTCTGGTCATCCGAGCGTGACATGATCCAAATCCACCAACCCAAGTCCGATCATCACGTGAGATGAGGTGGTGTCAATGGTGAACATCTTCATGTTGATCATATCTACTATATGACTCATGCTCGACCTTTCGGTCTTCCGTGTTCCGAGGCCATGTCTGTACATGCTAGGCCCGTCAAGTCTAACCCGAGTGTTCTGCATGTGCAAAACTGGCTTGCACCCGTTGTATGCGAACGTAGAGTCTATCACACCCGATCATCACGTGGTGCTTCGAAACGACGAACCTTCGCAACGGCGCACACTCGGGGGGAACACAATTTTATCTTGAAATTTTAGTGAGGGATCATCTTATAATGCTACCGTCGTCCTAAGCAAAATAAGATGCATAAAAGGATTAACATCACATGCAAATCATAAGTGACATGATATGGCCATCAACTCGTGCTTTTGATCTCCATCTCCAAAGCACCGGCATGATCTCCATCGTCACCGGCGTAACACCATGATCCCCATCATCATGATCTCCATCATCGTGTCGCCATCGGGGTTGTCGCGCGCCCACCATGCTCTTACTACTATTGCTACCGTTTAGCGATAAAGTAAAGCATTACATAGCGCTTAATGATTGACACGCAGGTCATGTTGGAAATATGCCCTAGAGGCAATAATAAAAGAGTTATTATTATATTTCCTTGTTCATGATAATCGTTTATTATCCATGCTATAACTGTATTGATTGGAAACTCAAATACACGTGTGGATGAATAGACAGACTTTGTGTCCCTAGTGAGCCTCTACAGGACTAGCTCGTTGATCAAAGATGACCACGGTTTCCAGGTCATAGACATGAGTTGTCATTTGATAACGGGATCACATCATTAGGAGAATGATGTGATGGACGAGACCCAAACGTTAACATAGCTTTTGATCGTGTCAGTTATCGCTATAGTTTTCTGCATGTCAAGTATAAGTTCCTATGACCATGAGATCATGTAACTCACTGACACCGTAGGAGTGCTTTGTGTGTGCCAAACGTCGCAACGTAACTGGGTGACTATAAAGGTACTCTACAGGTATCTCCGAGGGTGTCTGTTGGGTTGACATGGATCGAGACTGGGATTTGTCACTCCGTGTGACGGAGAGGTATCTCCGGGCCCACTCGGTAATACGTCATCTCAATGAGCTCAAAGTGACTAAGTAGTTGGTCACGGGATTATGTATTACGGTAACGAGTAAAGAGACTTGCCGGTAACGAGATTGAACTAGGTATAGAGATACCGACGATCGAATCTCGGGCAAGTAACATACCGACGAGACAAAGGGAACTGTATACGGGATTGCCTGAATCCTTGACATCGTGGTTCATCCGATGAGATCATCGAGAAACATGTGGGAACCAATATGGGTATCCAGATCCCGCTATTGGTTATTGACCTTGGAGTGTCTCGGTCATGTCTACATGGTTTCCGAACCCGCAGGGTCTACACACTTAAGGTTCGGTGACGCTAGGGTTGTTAGTGAGAAGAGTGCATGGTTACCGAAGGTTGTTCGGAGTCCCGGATGAGATCCCGGACATGACGAGGGTCTCCGGAATGGTCCGGAGACGAAGATTGATATATAGGATGAAAGGTTTCGGAGTCCGGAAGTGTTCCGGGGAGCATCGGGAAATCGGCGGAGTACCGGAAAGGGTTTCGGGGGGTCCGGAAGAAGTTCTGGGCCTAATGGGCCACAAGGGGGGACACCACAGCCCTCAGGGGGCTGTGCGCCCCCCCCCTGGGCCCTCTCCTCATGCGGCTAAGGGGGTGGGACCCCCTAGGGCAGCCGCACCCCTTTGGAGTGGGGGGCAAGGCACCTAGGGGGGGAAACCCTAGGGCCTGGCCCTTGGCCGCCGCCCCCCCCATGCCCTGGCCGCCGGCCCCCCTAGGGGAAACCCTAGGGGCGCCCCCCTCTCCTCCTTTCCCCTATATATAGAGAGGTAGAGGGAGGGCAGCCAACACAAGTTCGTGCCTCGGTGCTGCCCTCCCTCTCCCACAACATCTTCTTCTCCCGCGGTGCTTAGGCGAAGCCCTGCTGGAATTCTCCTCCACCATCACCACCACGCCGTCGTGCTGCCGGTTCTCCATCAACCTCTCCTCCACCCCTTGCTGGATCAAGAAGGAGGAGACGTCCCCGAGCCGTACGTGTGAAGAACGCGGAGGCACCGTTGCTTCGGTGCTAGGATCTTCGGCGATCTGAATCGCGGCGAGTACGACTCCATCATCCGCGTTCATAACGCTTCCGCTTAGCGATCTACAAGGGTATGTGGATCCTACTCTCCCCTCGTAGTTGCATCTACTAGATTGATCTTGGTGAACGTAGAGAAAAATTTTTGTTTTCCATGCAACGTTCCCCAACAGTGGCATCATGAGCTAGGATCTTGCGTAGATGTTTTCTCGAGTAGAACACAAAAGGGTTTGTGGCGTTGATGTTTAAATTGCTGCCCTCCTTAGTCTTTCTTGATTCAGCGGTATTATAGGATGAAGCGGCCCGGACCAACTTTACATGTCCACGTACATGAGACCGGTTCCATCGACAGACATGTGACTTTTGTTGCATAAGATGGCTGGCGGGTGTCTGTCTCTCCTATCTTAGTTGAATCGGAATAGAACAAGGCGGTCCTTGTAGAAGGTTAAATAGCAACTTGAATATCACCGTTGTGGTTTTGCGTAGGTAAGAAGCGTTCTTGCTAGATACCCATAGCAGCCACATAAAACATGCAACAACAAATTAGAGGACGTCTAACTTGTTTTTGCAGGGTATGTATGTGATATGATATGGCCAATGACATGATGAGATATATTTGATGTATGAGATGATCATGTTGTAATAGTTAATATCGACTTGCATGTCGATGCATACGGCAACCGGCAGGAGCCATAGGGTTGTCTTTATTTTTGTATGACCTGCGTGTCAATCATTAAGCGCTTTGTAATGCTTTACTTTATCGCTAAGCGGTAGCAATAGTAGTAAGAGCATGGTGGGCGCCGACAACCCAGATGGCGACACGATGATGGAGATCATGATGATGGAGATCATGGTGTGGCGCCGGTGACGATGGAGATCATGCCGGTGCTTTGGAGATGGAGATCAAAAGCACGAGTTGATGGCCATATCATGTCACTTATGATTTGCATGTGATGTTAATCCTTTTATGCATCTTATTTTGCTTAGGACGACAGTAGCATTATAAGGTGATCCTTCACTAAAATTTCAAGATAAAATTGTGTTCCCCCCGAGTGTGCGCCGTTGCGAAGGTTCGTCGTTTCGAAGCACCACGTGATGATCGGGTGTGATAGACTCTACGTTCGCATACAACGGGTGCAAGCCAGTTTTGCACATGCAGAACACTCGGGTTAGACTTGACGAGCCTAGCATGTACAGACATGGCCTCGGAACACGGAGGACCGAAAGGTCGAGCATGAGTCATATAGTAGATATGATCAACATGTTGATGTTCACCATTGACACCACCTCATCTCACGTGATGATCGGACTTGGGTTGGTGAATTTGGATCATGTCACGCTCGAATGACCGGAGGGATGTCAATTTGAGTGGGAGTTATAAATAATTTGATTAGGTAATAACTCACTTATCATGAACAATAGTCTAAAATGTCTTTGCAAATTTTGGTTGTAGATGGCTCGCGCAGTAGCTCCCCTGAATTTTAATGCGTTCCTAGAGAAAGCTAAACTGAAAGATGACGGGAGCAACTTTGTGGACTGGCTCCGCAATCTGAGGATCATCCTCACAGCTGCCCAAAAGGTTTATGTCCTAAATGCATCGCTAGGTGAACCCCCCGCTCCTGGAGCCTCTGCGGACGTTATGAACGTCTGGCAGACGCGTTCGGATGACTATTCGATAGTGCAGTGTGCCATGTTGTACGGCTTGGAAGGAGGACTTCAAAGGCGTTTTGAACGTCATGGTGCATATGAGATGTACACGGAGTTGAAGTTCATCTTTGAGAAGAATGCTAAGATCGAGAGGTATGAGACCACCGATAAATTCTTCGCTTGCAAGATGGAGGAGAATTCGTCTGTCAGTGAGCACTTACTGAAGATGTCTGGGTACTATACCCGCATAGCTGATCTGGGACTTGTGTTCCCGGATGAGGCTATCATTGACAGAATTCTCCAGTCACTCCCTCCAAGCTACAAGAGCTTCGTGCAGCAGTATAACATGCAAGGGATGAACAGGACCATCGCCGAGCTGTTTTCGATGCTGAAAGTCGCTGAGGCAGACATCCAGAAGGAGTATCAAGTGTTGATGGTCAATAAAACCACTAGTTTCAAGAAGAATGGCAAGGGCAAGAAGGGTAACTCTAAGAAGGGTGGCAAAGCAGTTGCTAATCCAGTGAAGAAACCCAAGGCTGGGCCCAAGCCAGAGACTGAGTGTTTCTATTGCAAGGGGAATGGCCACTGGAAGCGGAACTGCCCCAAGTATCTGGCGGACAAGAAGGGGGCCAACAACAACTAAGGTATATGTGATATACATGTTATTGATGTGTACCTTACCAACTCTCGTTGTAGTGCCTGGGTATTTGATACCGGTTCGGTTGCTCACATTTGCAACTCTAAACAGGAACTGCGGAATAAACAGAGGCTGGCGAAGGACGAAGTGACGATGCGCGTGGGAAATGGTTCCAAGGTTGATGTGATCGCCGTCGGCACGCTCGCTCTTCGATTACCATCGGGATTAGTTATGAACCTGAATAATTGTTATTTAGTGCCTGCGTTAAGCATGAACATTATATCTGGATCTTGTTTATTGCGAGACGGTTACTCATTTAAGTCAGAGAATAATGGTTGTTCTATTTATATGAGTAATATCTTTTATGGTCATGCACCCGAAGTTAGGGGTTTATTCTTATTGAATCTCGATAGTGATGATACACATGTTCATAACATTGATGCCAAAAGATGTAGAGTTGATAATGATAATACCACTTTCTTGTGGCACTGCCGTCTGGGTCATATCGGCGTAAAACGCATGAGGAAGCTCCATGCTGATGGACTTTTGGAGTCTCTTGATTTTGAATCACTTGACACATGCGAGCCGTGCCTCATGGGCAAGATGACAAGGACCCCGTTTTCAGGGACAATGGAACGGGCAAGTGACTTATTGGAAATCATACATACCGATGTGTGTGGTCCGATGAGTGTAACGGCGCGCGGTGGATATCGTTATTTTCTCACCTTCACTGACGACTTAAGTAGATATGGGTATATTTACTTGATGAAGCATAAGTCTGAAACTTTTGAAAAGTTCAAGCAATTTCAGAGTGAAGTTGAAAATCATCGTAACAAGAAGATCAAGTTCCTACGATCTGATCGAGGGGGAGAATATCTGAGTTATGAGTTTGGTGATCACTTAAGAAAATGTGGAATTGTTTCACAGTTGACGCCACCTGGAACACCACAGCGTAATGGTGTGTCCGAACGTCGTAATCGAACCCTATTAGATATGGTACGTTCTATGATGTCTCTTGCCGATTTGCCACTATCGTTTTGGGGGTATGCGTTAGAGACAGCTGCATTCACTTTAAATAGGGCTCCATCTAAGTCCGTTGAGACAACACCGTATGACCTATGGTTTGGTAAGAAACCGAAGTTGTCTTTTCTCAAGGTTTGGGGTTGCGATGCTTATGTCAAAAGGCTTCAGCCAGAAAAGCTCGAACCCAAAGCGGACAAATGTGTCTTCATAGGATACCCAAAAGAAACAGTTGGGTACACCTTCTATCTCAGATCCGAGAGCAAAGTGTTTGTCGCTAAGAACGGGTCCTTTCTCGAGAAAGAGTTTCTCTCGAAAGAATTGAGTGGGAGGAAGGTAGAACTTGATGAGGTTATTGAACCTCTGCTTCAACCAGAAAGTAGCGCAGCACAGAAAGATGTTTTTGTGGAGCCTGCAGAGGTTGAAGAGGAAGCCAATGATGATGATCAAGAAGCTTCTGATCAAGTTACTACCGAACCTCGTAGGTCGACAAGGGTACGCACTGCACCTGAGTGGTATGGTAACCCTGTCTTGGAGGTCATGTTGTTGGACAACGGTGAACCTACGAGCTATGGAGAAGCGATGGTGGGCCCGGATTCCGACAAATGGTTAGAGGCCATGAAATCCGAGATGGAATCCATGTATGAAAACAAAGTATGGACTTTGGAAGTATTACCTGAAGGGCGGAAGGCCATTCAGAATAAATGGATTTTTAAGAGGAAGACGGACGCTGACGGTAATGTCACCGTGTATAAAGCTCGACTTGTGGCAAAGGGTTTTTCACAAGTTCAAGGGATTGACTACGATGAGACTTTCTCACCCGTAGCGATGCTTAAATCCGTCCGAATCATGTTAGCAATAGCTGCATATTTCGATTATGAAATTTGGCAGATGGATGTCAAAACAGCGTTCCTTAACGGTTTTCTTAAGGAAGAGTTGTATATGATGCAACCAGAAGGTTTTGTCGATCCAGAGAATGCTGACAAAGTATGCAGGCTTCAGCGTTCCATTTATGGGCTGGTGCAAGCATCTCGGAGTTGGAATCTTTGCTTTGATGAGGTGATCAAAGCGTTTGGGTTTATACAAGTTTACAATGAAGCTTGTATTTACAAGAAAGTGAGTGGGAGCTCTATAGCGTTTCTAATATTATATGTGGATGACATATTGCTGATTGGAAACAATATAGAATTTTTGGATAGCGTGAAGGGGTATTTGAACAAGAGTTTTTCGATGAAGGATCTCGGTGAAGCTGCTTTCATATTGGGCATCAAGATCTATAGAGATAGATCAAGACGCTTGATAGGACTTTCACAAAGCACAAACCTTGATAAAGTTTTGAAGAAGTTCAAAATGGATCAATCCAAGAAGGGGTTCTTGCCGGTATTGCAAGGTACAAAGTTGAGTAAGACTCAGTGCCCAGTGACTGCGGAAGATAGAGAAAAGATGAGTGTCGTCCCCTATGCTTCAGCCATAGGCTCTATCATGTATGCAATGCTGTGCACGAGACCAGATGTCAGCCTTGCCATAAGTATGGCCGGAAGGTTTCAAAGTAATCCTGGTATGGATCACTGGACAGCGGTCAAGAATATCCTAAAGTACCTGAAAAGGACTAAGGATATGTTTCTCGTTTATGGAGGTGATCAAGAGCTCGTCGTAAAGGGTTACGTCGATGCAAGCTTTGACACTGATCCGGATGACTCTAAGTCTCAAACCGGATACGTATATATTCTCAACGGGGGAGCGGTAAGCTGGTGCAGTTCCAAGCAGAGCGTGGTAGCTGATTCTACATGTGAAGCGGAGTATATAGCTGCCTCGGAGGCGGCTAAGGAAGGTGTCTGGATGAAGGAGTTCATGACAGATCTTGGAGTTGTGCCTAGTGCACTGAACCCAATGACTCTGTTCTGTGATAACACTGGTGCCATTGCTCTAGCCAAGGAACCAAGGTTTCACAAGAGGACCAGACACATAAAGCGACGCTTCAATTCCATCCGCGATTTAGTCAAGGAGGAGGACATAAACATTTGCAAAGTACACACGGATTTGAATGTTGCAGATCCGTTGACTAAGCCTCTTCCACGGGCTAAGCACGATCAACACCAAGACTCTATGGGTGTTAGATTCATTACCTTGTAATGCTAGATTATTGACTCTAGTGCAAGTGGGAGACTGTTGGAAATATGCCCTAGAGGCAATAATAAAAGAGTTATTATTATATTTCCTTGTTCAT
This sequence comes from Secale cereale, assembly GCA_902687465.1. NCBI lineage: Eukaryota > Viridiplantae > Streptophyta > Magnoliopsida > Poales > Poaceae > Secale > Secale cereale. The sequence goes on from LR738713.1 coordinate 871,142,244, forward strand.
GATAATCGTTTATTATCCATGCTATAACTGTATTGATTGGAAACTCAAATACACGTGTGGATGAATAGACAGACTTTGTGTCCCTAGTGAGCCTCTACAGGACTAGCTCGTTGATCAAAGATGACCACGGTTTCCAGGTCATAGACATGAGTTGTCATTTGATAACGGGATCACATCATTAGGAGAATGATGTGATGGACGAGACCCAAACGTTAACATAGCTTTTGATCGTGTCAGTTATCGCTATAGTTTTCTGCATGTCAAGTATAAGTTCCTATGACCATGAGATCATGTAACTCACTGACACCGTAGGAGTGCTTTGTGTGTGCCAAACGTCGCAACGTAACTGGGTGACTATAAAGGTACTCTACAGGTATCTCCGAGGGTGTCTGTTGGGTTGACATGGATCGAGACTGGGATTTGTCACTCCGTGTGACGGAGAGGTATCTCCGGGCCCACTCGTTAATACGTCATCTCAATGAGCTCAAAGTGACTAAGTAGTTGGTCACGGGATTATGTATTACGGTAACGAGTAAAGAGACTTGCCGGTAACGAGATTGAACTAGGTATAGAGATACCGACGATCGAATCTCGGGCAAGTAACATACCGACGAGACAAAGGGAACTGTATACGGGATTGCCTGAATCCTTGACATCGTGGTTCATCCGATGAGATCATCGAGAAACATGTGGGAACCAATATGGGTATCCAGATCCCGCTATTGGTTATTGACCTGGGAGTGTCTCGGTCATGTCTACATGGTTTCCGAACCCGCAGGGTCTACACACTTAAGGTTCGGTGACGCTAGGGTTGTTAGTGAGAAGAGTGCATGGTTACCGAAGGTTGTTCGGAGTCCCGGATGAGATCCCGGACATGACGAGGGTCTCCGGAATGGTCCGGAGACGAAGATTGATATATAGGATGAAAGGTTTCGGAGTCCGGAAGTGTTCCGGGGAGCATCGGGAAATCGACGGAGTACCGGAAAGGGTTTCGGGGGGTCCGGAAGAAGTTCTGGGCCTAATGGGCCACAAGGGGGGACACCACAGCCCTCAGGGGGCTGTGCGCCCCCCCCTGGGCCCTCTCCTCATGCGGCTAAGGGGGTGGGACCCCCTAGGGCAGCCGCACCCCTTTGGAGTGGGGGGCAAGGCACCTAGGGGGGAAACCCTAGGGCCTGGCCCTTGGCCGCCGCCCCCCTGCCTTGGCCGCCGCCCCCTCCCCTTGCCCTGGCCGCCGGCCCCTAGGGGAAACCCTAGGGCGCCCCTCACCTCTCCACCCCCCTATATATAGTGAGGCAAAGGGAGGGCAGCAAACACAAGTTCGTGCCTCGGTGCTGCCCTCCCTCTCCCACAACATCTTCTTCTCCCGCGGTGCTTAGGCGAAGCCCTGCTGGAATTCTCCTCCACCATCACCACCACGCCGTCGTGCTGCCGGTTCTCCATCAACCTCTCCTCCACCCCTTGCTGGATCAAGAAGGAGGAGACGTCCCCGAGCCGTACGTGTGAAGAACGCGGAGGCACCGTTGCTTCGGTGCTTGGATCTTCAGCGATCTGAATCGCGGCGAGTACGACTCCATCAACCGCGTTCTTAACGCTTCCGCTTAGCGATCTACAAGGGTATGTGGATCCTACTCTCCCCTCGTAGTTGCATCTACTAGATTGATCTTGGTGAACGTAGAGAAAATTTTTTGTTTTCCATGCAACGTTCCCCAACAGGTCATACAAAAATTAAAGACAACCCTATGGCTCCTGCCGGTTGCCGTATACATCGACATTCAAGTCGATATTAACTATTACAACATGATCATCTCATACATCAAATATATCTCATCATGTCATTGGCCATATCATATCACAAACATACCCTGCAAAAACAAGTTAGACGTCCTCTAATTTGTTGTTGCATGTTTTACGTGGCTGCTATGGGCATCTAGCAAGAACGCTTCTTACCTACGCAAAGCCACAACGATGATATTTAAGTTGCTATTTAACCTTCTACAAGGACCGCCTTTGTCGAATCCGATTCAACTAAGGTGGGAGAGACAGACACCCGCTAGCCATCTTATGCAACAAAAGTCACATGTCTGTCGATGGAACCGGTCTCATGTACGAGGACATGTAAGGTTGGTCCGAGCCGCTTCATCCCACAATACCGCTGAATCAAGAAAAGACCAAGGAGGGAAGCAATCTAAACATCAACGCCCACAAACTCCTTTGTGTTCTACTCGTGATTGCATCTACGCAAAGACCTAGCTCATGATGCCACTGTTGGGGAACGTTGCATGGGAAACAAAAATTTTCCTACGCTCACCAAGATCAATCTAGGAGATGCATCTACGAGGGAAGAGTCGGATCCACATACCCTTGTAGATCGCGATGCGGAAGCGTTGCAAGAACGCGGATGAAGGAGTCGTACTCGCTGCGATTCAGATCGCGGTTGATTCCGATCTAAGCGCCGAACAACGGCGCCTCCGCGTTCAACACACGTGCAGCCCGGTGACGTCTCCCACGCCTTGATCCAGCAAGGAGAGAGGGAGAGGTTGGGGAAGACTCCATCCAACAGCAGCACGACGGCATGGTGGTGGTGGAGGAGCGCGGGACTCCAGCAGGGCTTCGCCAAGCGCTGCAAGAGACGAGGAGGGAGAGGGGTAGGGCTGCGCCAAGAGGGAGACGTTCTCGTATGTCTAGCAGCCCCAAAACCTCACATATATATAGGGGGAAGGGAGGGCTGCGCCCCCTTTAGGGTTTCCCACCCCTAGGGGTGCGGCCAGCCCTAGAAACCCATCTAGGGTGCGGCCAAAGGGGGGGGAGAGAGAGGGGGCGCCCTAGGGTGGGCCTTAAGGCCCATCTGGACCTAGGGTTTGCCCCCCTCCACTCTCCATGCGCCTAGGGACTTGGTGGGGGGGCGCACCAGCCCCCTTGGGGCTGGTCCCCTCCCACACTTAGCCCACGCAGCCTTCTGGGGCTGGTGGCCCCACCTGGTGGACCCCCGGGACCCTCCCGGTGGTCCCGGTACATTACCGATATCGCCCGAAACTTTTCCGGTGACCAAAACAGGACTTCCCATATATGAATCTTTACCTCCGGACCATTCCGGAACTCCTCGTGACGTCCGGGATCTCATCCGGGACTCCGAACAACATTCGGTAACCGCGTACATACTTTCCCTATAACCCTAGCGTCATCGAACCTTAAGTGTGTAGACCCTACGGGCTCGGGAATCATGTAGTCATGACCGAGACAACTCTCCGGCCAATAACCAACAGCGGGATCTGGATACCCATGTTGGCTCCCACATGTTCCACGATGATCTCATCGGATGAACCACGATGTCAAGGATTCAATCAATCCCGTATACGATTCCCTTTGTCTATCGGTATAGCACTTGCCCGAGATTCGATCGTCGGTATACCGATACCTTGCTCAATCTCGTTACCGGCAAGTCTCTTTACTCGTTCCATAACACATCATCCCATGATCAACTCCTTGATCACATATTGTGCACATTATGATGATGTCCTACCGAGTGGGCCCAGAGATACCTCTCCGTCATACGGAGTGACAAATCCCAGTCTCGATTCGTGCCAACCCAACAGACACTTTCGGAGATACCTGTAGTGCACCTTTATAGCCACCCAGTTACGTTGTGACGTTTGGTACACCCAAAGCATTCCTACGGTATCCGGGAGTTGCACAATCTCATGGTCTAAGGAAAAGATACTTGACATATAGAAAAGCTTTAGCATACGAACTACACGATCTGTGCTAGGCTTAGGATTGGGTCTTGTCCATCACATCATTCTCCTAATGATGTGATCCCGTTATCAACGACATCCAATGTCCATGGTTAGGAAACCGTAACCATCTATTGATCAACGAGCTAGTCGTCTAGAGGCTTACTAGGGACATGGTGTTAGTCTATGTATCCACACATGTATCTGAGTTTCCTTTCAATACAATTCTAGCATGGATAATAAACGATTATCGTGAACAAGGAAATATAATAATAACCAATTTATTATTGCCTCTAGGGCATATTTCCAACACATGATACGTCCAAAACGTATCTATAATTTCTGCTTGCTCCATGCCTCTTTTGTGTGATATTGCTATGATATTTATGCACTTACATACACTTTTGATCATATTTGGACTACCTATTAACTCAGTGCACCACAGTGCCAGTTCCAGTTTTCTGCTGTTTTTCTATTTCAGGTTTCCCCCATATTAAAAGTGCCCTAAAAATTCCGGGAAAAATACAGGAAAAATCAGCGTATCGGGAGCTTCAAGAAAAACCAAAGCAGGGCCAGAGGGGAGCCTGGGGTGGCCCAGGAGGCCACCCGGCGCGGCCCCACCCCTGGCCGCGCCAGGGGGGCGCCTGGGGCCCCACCTCCGCCTCTGGTGACCCCCTTTTGCATATATATTGCTCGCGTCCCGAAACCCTCGAGGACAGAACCCTTTTTTACGATCTCGCCTCTGTTCCGCCGCCGCCGCGCTTCCAAGATCGGGAGCACCAGGAGAACTCTTCTCGGCACCCTGCCGGAGGGGAGAACCACCACCGGGAGCTTCTCCACCACCATGGACGCTTCCCGGATGAGTTGTGAGTAGTCCCCCTTGGACCATGGGTCCATGACCAGTAGCTATGTGATATTCTCCTCCCCTCTTTGTTCTTCATGGATTAGACCTCGTGAGCTGCCCTACATGATCGAGGCACATATGTAATCTTTATGTTGTTCCTATGCTGAGTTTGCTGGGATCCGATGGATTATGAGATTATGTTCAGATTGTGTGTGAGTAATATATTTGATTCACCTCTTTTATATTTATGTTCTTGAGTAATTCTTGCATGTTCTCCGTTGCTGTTTATTGCTTTGGCCGAGTGATACGTCCAAAACGTATCTATAATTTCTGCTTGCTCCATGCCACTTTTGGGTGATATTGCTATGATATTCATACACTTCCATACACTTTTGATCATATTTGGACTAACTTACTAATCCAGTGCACCCCAGTGCCAGTTTCTGTTTTCGGCTGTTTTTGTATTTCAGGTTTTCACGTTTCGAGAACTGCCCAGAAAAATCCAGAAAAATTATATAAAAAATCAGCGATCCGGAAACAACACTGCGTCCGAAGGGCAGCCTGGGGGGGGGGCCACCAGGGCTCCAGGCGCCCTGGCGGCGCGCCCCCCCTGGGCCGCGCCGGGGGGGCGCCTGGGCCCCCCGAAGCCCGTTCGGTGCCCCCCTTAGGCATATATTTAGAGGGACCTCCGAAACCCTCAGAACAGGAACTCTTTTCGCGATCCCATCTCTGTTCCGCCGCCGCCGCCGCTTCCAAGATCGGGAGCACCAGGAGAACTCTTCCCGGCACCCTGCCGGAGGGGAGGATCACCACAGGGAGCTTCTCCACCACCATGGACGCCTCCCGGATGACTCGTGAGTAGTCTCCCTTGGACCATGAGTCCATGACCAGTAGCTATGTGATGTTCTCCTCCCGTTCTTGTGCTTCACTAATTAGTCCTCGTGAGCTGCCCTACATGATCGAGGCACCTATGTAATCCTTATGCTGTTGCTATGTTGAGTTTGCTGGGATCCGATGGGTTATGAGATTATGTTCAGATTGATCTTGAGTAATATATTTGATTCACCTCTTTTATATTTTCGTTCATAAGTAATTCTTGCATGTTCTCCGTTGTTACTTATTGCTTTGGCCGAGTAGTAGGTAGTGACTCTATGCTCGATTGTGGGTTCATGCCCCTCGATGACTAGCTTGAGTGACAGAAACATGAGTCTAGGGGATGTGCTGTTGCCACAAGGGGGAAAACAACGGTGCTTGTGCCCGCGGGTGCAAGGATTGTTTACTTTACGCAAAGTTTTTTTAATGCAGTTGTCTGTTGCATTGAGTTTACACTATGGGTGGGACTCGCAACTTAATACCAGCGAGATGTTCTGGATAGATATCTCAAGGTGGATGATTAGTAGTAGATATTGATGGATTCTGGTCTACTTACTTTGGCGTACCGCCCATGCTTTGAACCTCAACCTTTCTTGCAATGTAGTCAGCATTGGTTTGCGTTCGTGGTCCTGTCAATTGCCCAGCTGTAATTTGTTTACCTCACATAGCTGTTTTATCGTCTTTTGGGAGAGAGACATCACTAGTGAACATCATGAGACTCCGGTCCATATTACCATCATTGATCACATCCACTATTTACTTTCCGTTATTATTTACTATTGCAAAAACTATCTATCACTACTATCATTGCTTTTAATCCTTTGTGAACTACAAGGCCGGAGAGATTGACAACCTCTCTGTACTCGTTGGGAGCAAAGTTATTTGTATCTGTGTGCAGGTCCACGTTGATTGCTACTAATCTGGCGCCGTAGCAATTGACACCTACTTGTTGAACCTAGGAGTCTCTGGGGAATCGATCCTTGGCATCTTTGCTAGGGGAAAACACTTCTATAATACTGCATCTTACACCTTCCACTTGGGGTAACCAACGAGGGGTTCGAGGCCCATCAAGGAGTATTTTCTGGCGCCGTTGCCGGGTTCTCCACTCTTCAGGATAGGGGAGTTGCATGCTATCTTTTACCTTTGCTTTTTAGTCTTGTTAGTTTACTTTTCATTTTTGCTTTAGTACCTTTTTATCGAAAATCACAAAAAATAGTTATCTTGCTTGCTTACTACTATGGGTTCCACCGAGAACACCAAGTTGTGTGACTTCACTAGTCACAACAACGATGACTTTATCAGCACACCTATCACTACACCTGCCACTTTAGCACCTTCATATGAAATTAAACCTGCTTTACTTAACTTAGTCATGAGAGAACAATTCTCCGGTGCTGGAGATGATGCTGCTTTACACTTGAACAACTTTGTTGAACTTTGTGATATGCAAAAGTACCAAGAAATAGATGGTAATATTGTTAAGCTTAAGCTTTTTCCTTTCTCCTTGAGAGGAGGAGCTAAAATTTGGTTTCAGTCTTTGCCTAGAAATAGCATAGATTCTTGGGACAAGTGCAAAGATGTTTTTATTGGAAAATACTACCCACCTGCTAAAATTATCCAACTTAGAAGTAACATCATGAATTTTAAACAATTGGATAATGAACACGTTGCCCAAGCTTGGGAACGTATGAAATCTCTTATCAAGAACTGCCCTACTCACGGTTTGACTACTTGGATGGTTATCCAAACTTTTTATGCAGGCTTGAACTTTACCTCGCGGAACTTGTTAGACTCGGCCGCGGGAGGAACTTTTATGTCAACTACACTTGGTGCTGCCACAAAGCTTCTCGATGAGATGATGACTAACTATTCCCAATGGCACACCGAACGCGCTCCAACATGTAGGAAGGTAAACTCTGTCGAGGAGATTTCTTCCCTCAATGAAAAAGTTGACTTGATCATGTCTCTACTTTCGAAGCAATCTACTGTTGATCCTCGTGATGTTCCTTTAAATTCTTTGATTGCTCAAGAACAAGTAGATGTTAACTTTATCTCTAGAAACAATTTTAACAACAATGCTTATAGGAGTAACTTTGGTAACAATTCTAGACCGTTCCCCTCTAACTCTTATGGGAACAACAATGCTTATCCTAGTACCAAGAACTCCAATACTGAACTAGAGACTATGCTTAGAGATTTCATCACTACCCAAAAAGCCTTTAATAAGAATGTAGAAGAGAAACTACATAAACTAGATGATCTTTCTTTTAAGGTAGACCACTTAGCCAATGAGGTAAAATTGCTAAAAATTGAAACTTCTCCTCTTAAGGAGAGGGAAGTCATCCCTATTAATGCTACTCAAGTACAAATTAATGAAAACATTAGGATGATGGCTAAGCTTAAAGAAAGATGGGCTAGAGAAAGGGAGGAAGAGGAAAGAATTAAGATCCTTCCTACCCACCACACTGTTGCTACTATCCAAGTTATTGAGGATGTTCACACTCTTAGCACCCAATGTACTCCTGGTCCCAATGGACCTATTAATGGTGATGCTATAACTATAGAAACTACCAAACAAGTGAACCTTAAGGACACCACTACCACTTTACTTGATGCTCGTGACCTTGATTTTGATAATTGCACTCTTACCGAAGTTATTGATTTCCTTCACAAGATGTCTAGATATCCCCGCACTAGCACGCTTAACCTTGCCTTCACAGAGCATATCACTAATGCTCTTATCAAAGCTAGGGAGGAGAAACTTAGAGTAGAAGCCTCCATACCTAGAAAGCTAGAAGATGGTTGGGATCCTATGATAAAAATTAATTTGAATGACTTCTCTTGTTATGCATTATGTGATGTTGGTGCTAGTACCTCTGTTATGCCCAAAAGGATATATGATATGCTTAAATTGAAACCTTATGATTCTTGTTCTTTTGGTGTTCGTCTCGTTGATTCTTCCATAAAGAAACCTTTGGGGAGGATCGACGATGTTCTTATCGTTGTCAATGATAATTATGTGCCCGTTGATTTTACTATTATGGATATTGAATGTGATCCTTCATGTCCAATTATTTTGGGACGTCCCTTTTTGCGCACCGTTGGTGCTGTCATTGACATGAAAGAGGGTAATATAAAATTTCAGTTTCCTCTCAAGAAAGGGATGGAACACTTCCCTCGTAATAAGGTCAAGTTACCTTTTGAGTCCGTTGTACGGGCTAGCTATTCTTTTACTCTTGATAAAACTTGATCTATGCATTATGCCTAGCTTAAAGGCATAAAAGAAAGCGCTTTTGGGAAATTGGGAGGCAGCCCACATGAATAAAATTTTTGCTTTTGTTGTGTCTTGATGTTGTTTACTGCTGTAGCATCATCATTGTATCTTTGCTTTTCATATTTGTGCCAAGTATAGCCTCTGATTGCTAGAAAGTTCAAAAGTTGTGAGGTGCTGTCCAGGAAACAGATTCTCTCCTTGGATAGAAAAATTCGTATAAAATCACCAGTTCATCTTTTTGGTCTGAATTTTTTCGACAGCGTTCTCTATATAATTGTCTTTCGTGCGTCAGTTCTGAGTTTTTTGATTTGAGTTGCAGAAGTATCGCGAACAGATCAATTACTGCCCGCTGTTCTGTTTTTCACAGATTCTGTCCTGTTTTGCCTTATCTTCACTTTGCAAATCAAGAACTTGCTTTTTCTTTGCAAAAACCTTTTGGAAATCTTGAGAAACAGTAGAACTTCAAGAATATCCTTATTTCCAGCAAGGTATAATTATTTTATTAAGGGTACTAACCTCGCTAATCAGATTATGATGAGTTATGTATGAAGGGAGTTTTCAAGTGTGCGAGGGAAGATGATAAAAAGATTCAGGAGTGTCAAGCGCTCAAGCTTCGGGATGCCCCCGTGCACCCCCAAGAAATATTCAAGGAGACTAAAGCGTCTAAGCTTGGGGATGCCCCCGTGCATCCCCTTCTAAATCAACATTATCAGTTCGTCTTTCGTTCCGCTATATTTTTATCACTTCATGTGTTATGTGCTATGCTTGGAGCGTCTTGCTTTTAGTTTTCTTTTTAGTTTTTCATAACGAGTCGGAACTCAACATTCCTTTATGTGGGAGAGAAACACGCTCCACTTCTACCTAGAACATTACATAGAATTTTCATGTCTATCTATGCTGTGTGTGTTCTTTGTCTTTTAATAGCTACTATCATGCTCTGCTCTTAGTATTCATGCCTATCTTTTCAAAGAGCTTTTGTTTAGTTGGTTGCTTGAACTCTCTTTAATTACCATGCTCACCTTATTAAGAGAGTTTGCTTCCGTTGCATTGGTTAATGTGTCTATGATAAAGATGCTACTTGCATGATGGTGCTTAGTAGTTCAGGTTTTCTTTTGGTTAATCTCAAATAGCTGGGGGGTTCCCAATGTGTTATTGGAGTACCAACTTGGTTTGTTTGCCTATGATGTGGTATGGTTTAGTAATATCTTCCTTCGAGAATTTATTTTGATTGACTTGGCGTATGCTCACGCATATTCAAGACTGTAAAGAAAGTCTGTCAAGCCTTGATGATCTTTTATTTCTAAGTAGCAATATAACTACCATGCCTGATTCAATATTGCTTTGTCGCTCTGCATGATTATGACCGTCATTGCTCTCTTAGTTGGTCGCTCCCAGTCTTTTTGCTAACCTCCACCTGTACTAAGCAAACTAATCATGCAATACATAGCTCATGGGAAAGTAGCTTAAAAACTATTGTGGTAAAGAATATGTTGCTTATGTATCTTATTTCTTATAAGTTGCTTGCTGAGCGGTAACCATGTTTTTGGGGACGCCATCAACTGTCGCACTCTTGTTGAATATCATGTGAGTTGCTATGCATGTTCGTCTTGTCTGAAGTAAGGGTGATTTACCGTGGGTTGAATTAATATGCATATTGTTAGAGAAGAACATTGGGCCGCCAACCAAAGCCATGCATCATGGTGGAAGTTTTAGCTTGGACCTTAATCCTCAATCTCTCATGAGAATATGCCTATGCATTAAAGAGGAGTCCATCATCTATTTTCTATGTTGTCCCGGTATGGATGTCCTCAAGTTGAGATCTATCAAAAACGAGAAATCAAATGCGATTTATCTCCTTGGACCTTTGTACAGGTGGCATAGAGGTACCCCTTTGTGACACTTGGTTAAAACATATGTAATGCAATGATAACCCATGGGGATCCGAGCCAATTAGGACAAGGAGCGAGCACTATTAGTATTCGATGCATGAGGCTTGCAACTTATAGGATGTTTTATGCATGACACATATGAAGTACTACTACTGTTGACACAATTGCTTCCATGTTTTCAAAATAAAAACCTTTAGCACTTAACCTTTCTTTTACCTTTATGTTGAAGCACCAACTACTGAGAGCATGATTGTCATTCTGAGTGTAATGTGCATTGTCCCAAAGTAGCATTGTCTTTTGCATGATTGTGATATCGTTTATTCTGAAATGATTGTATCTAGTCATCACTTAAACCTTGAAGGTGCCCCTGCATTTATGTTTTGCATCACTAAAGGGGGCAAGCTAGATATCACTTTGTCATATTTGCACATCATGTTCATTGCAAATCTATTTGATGTTTCAGTTTCATGTTATAAAACTTTCAGTCATTTGTGATTTTCTCTTGAGGCAACTTAATTACGTTAGAATCATTGTCTCAGTAAGCTTTTGTCATATGACTATGAGAAAGTCCTATATGGTTAATAGCATGTCACCACAGAAATTATTCTTGTTATCATTTACCTACTCGAGGACGAGCAGGAATTAAGCTTGGGGATGTTGATACGTCCAAAACGTATCTATAATTTCTGCTTGCTCCATGCCACTTTTGGGTGATATTGCTATGCTATTCATACACTTCCATACACTTTTGATCATATTTGGACTAACTTACTAATCCAGTGCACCCCAGTGCCAGTTTCTATTTTCGGCTGTTTTTGTATTTCAGGTTTTCACGTTTCGAGAACTGCCCAGAAAAATCCAGAAAAATTATATAAAAAATCAGCGATCCGGAAACAACACTGCGTCCGAAGGGCAGCCTGGGGGGGCCACCAGGGCTCCAGGCGCCCTGGCGGCGCCCCCCCCTGGGCCGCGCCGGGGGGGCGCCTGGGCCCCCCGAAGCCCGTCCGGTGCCCCCCTTTGGCATATATTTAGAGGGACCTCCGAAACCCTCAGAACAGGAACTCTTTTCGCGATCCCATCTCTGTTCCGCCGCCGCCGCCGCTTCCAAGATCGGGAGCACCAGGAGAACTCTTCCCGGCACCCTGCCGGAGGGGAGGATCACCACCGGGAGCTTCTCCACCACCATGGACGCCTCCCGGATGACTCGTGAGTAGTCTCCCTTGGACCATGAGTCCATGACCAGTAGCTATGTGATGTTCTCCTCCTGTTCTTGTGCTTCACTAATTAGTCCTCGTGAGCTGCCCTACATGATCGAGGCACCTATGTAATCCTTATGCTGTTGCTATGTTGAGTTTGCTGGGATCCGATGGATTATGAGATTATGTTCAGATTGATCTTGAGTAATATATTTGATTCACCTCTTTTATATTTTAGTTCATAAGTAATTCTTGCATGTTCTCCGTTGTTACTTATTGCTTTGGCCGAGTAGTAGGTAGTGACTCCAAGAGTGAACGTTATGCTCGATTGTGGGTTCATGCCCCTCGATGACTAGCTTGAGTGACAGAAACATGAGTCTAGGGGATGTGCTGTTGCCACAAGGGGGAAAACAACGGTGCTTGTGCCCGCGGGTGCAAGGTATGTTTACTTTACGCAAAGTTCTTTTAATGCAGTTGTCTTATGCATTGAGTTTACACTATGGGTGGGACTCGCAACTTAATACCAGCGAGATGTTCTGGATAGATATCTCAAGGTGGATGATTAGTAGTAGATATTGATGGATTTCGGTCTACTTACTTTGGCGTACCGCCCATGCTTTGAACCTCAACCTTTCTTGCAATGTAGTCAGCATTGGTTTGCGTTCGTGGTCCTGTCAATTGCCCAGCTGTAATTTGTTTACCTCACATAGCTGTTTTATCGTCTTTTGGGAGAGAGACATCACTAGTGAACATCATGAGACTCCGGTCCATATTACCATCATTGATCACATCCACTATTTACTTTCCGTTATTATTTACTATTGCAAAAACTATCTATCACTACTATCATTGCTTTTAACCCTTTGTGAACTACAAGGCCGGAGAGATTGACAACCTCTCTGTACTCGTTGGGAGCAAAGTTATTTGTATCTGTGTGCAGGTCCACGTTGATTGCTACTAATCTGGCGCCGTAGCAATTGACACCTACTTGTTGAACCTAGGAGTCTCTGGGGAATCGATCCTTGCCATCTTTGCTAGGGGAAAACACTTCTACAATACTGCATCTTACACCTTCCACTTGGGGTAACCAACGAGGGGTTCGAGGCCCATCACCGAGTAGTAGGTACTAACTCCAAGAGGGAACGTTATGCTTGATTGTGGGTTCATGCCCCTTGATGACTAGTTTGAGTGACAGAAACATGAGTCTAGGGGATGTGCTGTTGCCACAAGGGGGAAAACAACGGTGCTTGTACTTGCGGGTGCAAGGATTGTTTACTTTATGTAAAGTTCTTTTAATGCAGTTGTCTGTTGCTTTGAGTTTACACTTTGGGTGGGATTCGCAACTTAATACCAGCGAGATGTTCTGGATAGATATCTCAAGGTGGATGATTAGTAGTAGATGCAGATGGATTTCGGTCTACTTGCCTTGGCGTACCGCCCATGCTTTTGAGCCTCTACCTTTCTTTACAGCATAGTTAGCATTGGTTTGCGCACATAATCATGTCAATTGCCCAGCTGTAATTTGTTTACCTCGCTTAGCTGTTTTATCGTCTTTTGGGAGAGAGACATCACTAGTGAACATCATGGGACCCCGGTCCATATTACCATCACTGATCACACCCGCTATTTACTTCCTGTTCTTATTTCCTAGTTGCAGTCATACCTATCACTATTACCTCTTGCGTTTGATCCTTTGTAAATAGCAAGGCCGGAGGGATTGACAACCTCTCTGTACTTGTTGGTGATACGTCCAAAACGTATCTATAATTTCTGCTTGCTTCATGCCACTTTTGGGTGATATTGCTATGATATTCATACACTTCCATACACTTTTGATCATATTTGGACTAACTTACTAATCCAGTGCACCCCAGTGCCAGTTTCTGTTTTCGGCTGTTTTTGTATTTCAGGTTTTCACGTTTCGAGAACTGCCCAGAAAAATCCAGAAAAATTATATAAAAAATCAGCGTTCCGGAAACAACACTGCGTCCGAAGGGCAGCCTAGGGGGGGGGGCACAGGGGCTCCAGGCGCCCTGTGGGCGCGCCCCCCCTGGGCCGCGCTGGGGGGGCGCCTGGGCCCCCCGAGGCTCCCCCGATGCCCTACTTTGGCATATATTTAAAGGACCCTCCGAAACCCTCAGAGGAGGAACTCTTTTCGCGATCCCATCTCTGTTCCGCCGCCGCCGCCGCTTCCAAGATCGGGAGCACCAGGAGAACTCTTCCCGGCACCCTGCCGGAGGGGAGGATCACCACCGGGAGCTTCTGCACCACCATGGACGCCTCCCGGATGACTCGTGAGTAGTCTCCCTTGGACCATGAGTCCAAGACCAGTAGCTATGTGATGTTCTCCTCCCGTTCTTGTGCTTCACTAATTAGTCCTCGTGAGCTGCCCTACATGATCGAGGCACCTATGTAATCCTTATGCTGTTGCTATGTTGAGTTTGCTGGGATCCGATGGATTATGAGATTATGTTCAGATTGATCTTGAGTAATATATTTGATTCACCTCTTTTATATTTTAGTTCATAAGTAATTCTTGCATGTTCTCCGTTGTTACTTATTGCTTTGGCCGAGTAGTAGGTAGTGACTCCAAGAGGGAACGTTATGCTTGATTGTGGGTTCATGCCCCTCGATGACTAGCTTGAGTGACAGAAACATGAGTCTAGGGGATGTGCTGTTGCCACAAGGGGGAAAACAACGGTGCTTGTGCCCGTGGGTGCAAGGATTGTTTACTTTACGCAAAGTTCTTTTAATGCAGTTGTCTGTTGCATTGAGTTTACACTATGGGTGGGACTCGCAACTCAATACCAGCGAGATGTTCTGGATAGATATCTCAAGGTGGATGATTAGTAGTAGATATTGATGGATTTCGGTCTACTTACTTTGGCGTACCGCCCATGCTTTGAACCTCAACCTTTCTTGCAATGTAGTCAGCATTGGTTTGCGTTCGTGGTCCTGTCAATTGCCCAGCTGTAATTTGTTACCTCACATAGCTGTTTTATCATCTTTTGGGAGAGAGACATCACTAGTGAACATCATGAGACTCCGGTCCATATTACCATCATTGATCACATCCACTATTTACTTTTCGCTATTTTACTTACTATTGCAAAAACTATCTATCACTACTATCATTGCTTTTAACCCTTTGTGAACTACAAGGCTGGAGGGATTGACAACCTCTCTGTACTCGTTGGGAGCAAAGTTATTTGTATCTGTGTGCAGGTCCACGTTGATTGCTAATTGCGCCGTTAGCAGTTGACACCTACTTGTTTAACCTAGGAGTCTCTGGGGATTCGATCCTTGGCATCATTGCTAGGGGAAAACACTTCTACTTACTGTATCTTACACCTTCCACTTGGGGTAACCAACGAGGGGTTCGAGGCCCATCAAGGAGTATTTTCTGGCGCCGTTGCCGGGGATTCCACTCTTCAGGATAGGGGAGTTGCATGCTATCTTTTACCTTTGCTTTTTAGTCTTGTTAGTTTACCTTTCATTTTTGCTTTAGTTCCTCTTATCAAAAATCACAGAAAAAAATTTTATTTGCCTTTTTATTAGTAGTCCTTTCTGTTTAGCCAAGCATGTTAGGATTTGGTGCTTTGAGGGAATCAGAAGTTCTAGATTTCCATCAAAGGGATGGAACACTTCCCTCATAAGAAGGTCAAGTTACCTTTTGAGTCCGTTGTACGGGCTAGTTATTCTTTTACTCTTGATAAAACTTGATCTATGCATTATGCCTAGCTTAAAGGCATAAAAGAAAGCGCTTTTGGGAGGCAGCCCACATGAATAAATTTTTTGCTTTTGTTGTGTCTTGATGTTGTTTACTGCTGTAGCATCATCATTGTATCTTTGCTTTTCATATTTGTGCCAAGTATAGCCTCCGATTGCTAGAAAGTTCAAAAGTTGTGAGGTGCTGTCCAGGAAACAGATTCTGTCCTTGGATAGAAAAAATCGTATAAAATCACCAGATCATATTTTTGGTCTGAATTTTTTCGACAGCGTTCTCTATATAATTGTATTTCGTGCATCAGTTCTGAGTTTTTTGATTTGAGTTGCAGAAGTATCCCGAACAGGTCAATTACTGCCTGCTGTTCTGTTTTTCACAGATTCTGTCCTGTTTTGCCTTTCCTCCACTTTGCAAATTAAGAACTTGCTTTTTCTTTGCAAAAACCTTTTGGCAATCTTGAGAAACAGTAGAACTTCAACAATATCCTTATTTCCAGCAAGGTTTAATTATTTTATTAAGGGTACTAACCTCGCTAATCAGATTATGATGAGTTATGTATGAAGGGAGTTTTCAAGTGTGCGAGGGAAGATGATAAAAAGATTCAGGAGTGTCAAGCGCTCAAGCTTGGGGATGCCCCCGTGCACCCCCAAGAAATATTCAAGGAGACTCAAGCGTCTAAGCTTGGGGATGCCCCCGTGCATCCCCTTCTCCATCAACACTATCAGTTCGTCTTTCGTTTCGCTATATTTTTATCACTTCATGTGTTATGTGCTATACTTGGAGCGTCTTGCTTTTAGTTTTCTTTTTAGTTTTTCATAACGAGTCGGAACCCAGCATTCCTTTATGTGGGAGAGAAACACGCTCCACCTCTACCTAGAACATTACATAGAATTTTCATGTCTATCTATGCTGTGTGTGTTCTTTGTCTTTTAATAGCTACTATCATGCTCTGCTCTTAGTATTCATGCTTATCTTTTCAAGAGCTTTTATTTAGTTGGTTGCTTGAACTCTCTTTAATTACCATGCTCACCTTATTAAGAGAGTTTGCTTCCGTTGCATGGGTTAATGTGTCTATGATAAAGATGCTACTTTCATGATGGTGCTTAGTAGTTCAGGTTTTCTTATGGTTAATCTCAAATAGCTGGGGGGTTCCCAATGTGTTATTGGAGTACCAACTTGGTTTGTTTGCCTATGATATGGTATGGTTTAGTAATATCTTCCTTCGAGAATTTATTTTGATTGACTTGGCGTATGCTCACTCATATTTAAGACTGTAAAGAAAGTCTGTCAAGCCTTGATGATCTTTTGTTTCTAAGTAGCGATATAACTACCATGCTTGATTCAATATTGCTTTGTCGCTCTGCATGATTATGACCGTCATTGCTCTCTTAGTTGGTCGCTCCCAGTCTTTTGCTAACCTCCACCTGCACTAAGCAAACTAACCATGCAATACATAGCTCATGGGAAAGTAGCCTAAAAACTATTGTGGTAAAGAATATGTTGCTTATGTATCTTATTTCTTATAAGTTGCTTGCTGAGCGGTAACCATGTTTCTGGGGACGCCATCAACTGTCACACTTTTGTTGAATATCATGTGAGTTGCTATGCATGTTCGTCTTGTCTGAAGTAAGGGTGATTTACCGTGGGTTGAATTAATATGCATATTGTTAGAGAAGAACATTGGGCCGCCAACCAAAGCCATGCATCATG
>LR738713.1:871168272-871287924 GCA_902687465.1 Secale cereale
CAAAACTAGAAAGAATCCATGGAGGGATTGAGAGATAGCAAGCTCGAAGAAGGTCAACAATGGGGGAAGAACACAAGCTCAAAGGATAAGGTTCATTGGGGAAGAAGACCTCCTTTTATAGGTGGGGAAAAAAATCCAACTGTTATGCTCACAGCCCGCACAAAGCGGTACTACCGCTCCAAGGAGCGGTATTACTGCTAGGGCGGTAGTACCCCTTTGAAAAATAACAGCGAGGAGGCAAAAAGGCCAGAAGAACCGTCGGAGCGGTAGTACCGCTTGACCTCACGGTACTACCGCTAGGGGTAGCGGTACTACTGCTAAGGGTAGCGGTACTACTGCTTGCGAGCGGTACTAAAAAATTACATCCGGGCCTACCACCGCAGGACTTGGGACGCGTTTTTTTGTCCGGAGCGGTACTACCGCTGTAGGAGCCACGGTAGTACTGCTCTCGAGCGCTAGTAAAAAATTACATCCGCTCCAATTCGCGGTAGTACCGCTGCAGCCTTTTCAGAACACCAAAACTGCCACAACTTTTGCAAACGGACTCCGAATTCGATGAAACCAAGTTTGTTGGAAAGATAGCGACAAGGGCTAACACAATATTGAAAGAAATATCAACAAGAAGCAAATTAGAAAAGGCCCATAAGAAAATGGTGAGAACCCTTCCTCGGATAAGACCGGTAAAACCTCCAACACCGAAAACATCATAGAAGACGCATGTGAACTCCGTTTTCGATGAACTCAAGCTTGTCATCAAGAAGACCATAAGCTCTAAGACTAACAAAGAGAACCAAAAAAGAACCAAGAAACATGATGCAAGGATGCAATGGTTTGAGCTTTCTACTAACGATACGATCAAGCTACCAACTTGAGAGCCCCCCTTGATAGTACGGCAAACGATCCTATAACCCGGTCTCCCAACTACCACCACGAGACCGGTAAAATAGAAAACCTATCAAGGGCAAACCTTTGCTTTGCACAAAGTCCACTTGAGCTAGATGTAGACGATCTTGACTTCCTCAAGTTGGACGACCTTTATTGATTGCGTTGTCTCGGTGAAGACTAGTAGATTGCTCCCCCATACTCCACTATGGGTGAGCCACTCTTCGGCATATCTTCACAAGTCCATTGTCACCCCAATGGACAACAAGATTCAAGCACTTGATCTCTTCGTGATGATCCACTTGAACTTGCACACCGCAACCTAACCCCACAAAGAACTCTCACGAAGACCATGGGTTAGTACACAAAGCGTGATTGACAATGCTTACCATACCATGGGATTGCTTGATCCCTCTCGGTACATCTTCTACACTTTGTGTGTTCATCAACTTGATTCATTCTTTGACTTAGTTTTGACCAACCTTGAATCTTTCCAACTCTCTTCATTTGGATGATGTCTTGAAGGTAAACATTAATGATCACAAACTCTTCTTCTTCAAGACATTCTTGCAATAAGCTCAACACCCACAAGACCAATCTTTGGATAATTCCTTAATAGCACCTTGGTCATCACAAACTCTCCTTGAAACCAACAAATGAACTCCAAGAAAAGCCTATGGACAAACCCTTCAAATATAACTTAAGGCAACCATTAGTCCATAGAGATTGTCATCAATTACCAAAACCAAACATGGGGGCACCGCATGTTCTTTCACCCACTTTTTGGCAACTCCGCTGGGGATAGAAGCTATGAACGGTCTCCATCCCGTTCTTTCTACAAAGAGATTGTCATCTAGGGTTTGCAATCTACAAAGGTAATATGAATACCCAATTGTTGGGGATCGTTGCAGAAATAAAAAAAAATCTACACATCACCAAGATCAATCTAAGGAGAGACCAGCAACGAGAAGGGGGAGTGCATCTTCATACCCTTGAAGTCGCAAAACGGAAGCGTTACTAGAATGCGGTTGGTGTAGTCGTACACGCAGCGATTCAGATCGCGGTCGATTCCGATCCAAGCGTCGAACAATGGCGCCTCCACGTTCAACACACGTACAACCCGGGGTTGTCTCCTCCTTCTTGATCCAGCAAGGGAGGAGGAGAAGTTGGGGAAGAGCTTCGGCAGCACGACGGCGTGGTGGTGGAGCTTGCAGTTCTCCGGTAGGGCTTCGCCAAGCTCTACGGAGGAGGAGGAGGAGTTGGGAGGGGGGCTTGCAGATGCCCTCTCTCTCCCTCACTATATATAGGGGGAAGAGGGAGGAGGAGGCGCCCTAGGGTTTCCCTAGGGGAGGGGCGGCGGCCACAAGAGAAACCCTAGATGGGTTTGGGCGCCCCCACCCCTAGGAAACTTGGCCCCCAAGCCGGGAGGGGCGGCTGCCTTAGGGGAGGCGCCCCCACCTCTCCACGTTACGTGAGATGGGGTGGAAGGGGCGCACAACCCCTTAGTGGGCTGGTGTGCCCCCTCCCCTTGGCCCATAAGGCCCCCCAACGCTTGCCGGGGCCTCCGAATCCTCTTTCGGACACGCTGGTCGTCACCCGGTACGCCCAGAACAATTTCGGACTCCAATACCCTTCATCCAATATATCGATCTTCGCCTCCGGACCAATCCGGAGTTCCTCGTCACGTTCGGGGTCTCATTCGGGACTCCGAACAACCCTCGGTAACCACATACTATTCCCATAACAACTCTAGCGTCACCGAACCTTAAGTGTGTAGACCCTACGGGTTCGGGAACCATGCAGACATGAACGAGATACCTCTCCGGCCAATAACCAATAGCGGGATCTGGATACCCATATTGGCTCCCACACATTCCACGATGATCTCATCGGATGAACCACGATGTTGGGGATTCAATCAATCCCGTATACAACTCCCTTTGTCCATCGATATGTTATTTGCCTGAGATTCAATCGTCGGTATCCCCATACCTCGTTCAATCTCGTTACCGGCAAGTCTCTTTACTCGTTCCGTAACGCATGATCCCGTGGCTAACTCCTTAGTCACATTGAGCTCATTATGATGATGCATTACCGAGTGGGCCCAGAGATACCTCTCCGTCATATGGAGTGACAAATCTTAGTCTCGATTTGTGCCAACCCAACAGACACTTTCGGAGATACCTGTAGTGCACCTTTATAGCCACCCAGTTACGTTGTGACGTTTGATACACCCAAAGCATTCCTACGGTATCCGGGAGTTGCACAATCTCATGGTCTAAGGAAATGATACTTGACATTAGAAAAGCTCTTAGCAAACGAACTACACGATCTTGTGCTATGCTTAGGATTGGGTCTTGTCCATCACATCATTCTCCCAATGATGTGATCCCGTTATCAACGACATCCAATGTCCATGGTCAGGAAACTGTAACCATCTATTGATCAACGAGCTGGTAAACTAGAGGCTCACTAGGGACATGTTGTGGTCTATGTATTCACACATGTATTACAGTTTTCGGTTAATACAATTATGACATGAATAATAGAAAATTATCATGAACAAGGAAATATAA
The DNA here is from genome assembly GCA_902687465.1 of Secale cereale. NCBI lineage: Eukaryota > Viridiplantae > Streptophyta > Magnoliopsida > Poales > Poaceae > Secale > Secale cereale. The sequence continues at coordinate 871,171,731 of LR738713.1, forward strand.
TAATAACCATTTTATTATTGCCTCTAGGGCATATTTCCAACAGTATCCCACTTGCACTAGAGTCAATAATCTAGTTCACATCGCCATGTGATCAACACTCATAGTTCACATCGCTATGTGACTAATACCCAAAAGTTTACTAGAGTCAATAATCTAGTTCACATCACCATGTGATTAACACTCAATGAGCTCTAGGGTTTGATCATGTTATGCTTACGAGAGAGGTTTTAGTCAACGGGTCTGCAACATTTAGATCCATGTGTTCTTCGCAAATCTCTATTTCATATTGTAGATGTTTCTACTATGCTCCACTTGGAGCTATTCCAAATGGTTGCTTCACTATACGTATCCGGATTGCTACTCAGAGTCATTCGTATAGGTGTTAAAGCTTGCATCGACGTAACCCTTTACGCCGAACTCTTCATCACCTCCATAATCGAGAAACATTTCCTAATTCTTAAGCACAATTTTGATCGCTGCCTAATGATCCATTCCTGGATCACTCTTATACCCCTTTGCCAGACACGTGGCAAGGCACATCATGGTACACATCATGGCATATCTGATGGGCCTCGAACCCCTCGTTGGTTACCCCAAGTGGAAGGTGTAAGATGCAGTAAGTAGAAGTGTTTTCCCCTAGCAAAGATGCCATGGATCGATTCCCCAGAGACTCCTAGGTTCAACAAGTAGGTGTCAATTGCTACGGCGCCAGATTAGTAGCAATCAACGTGGACCTGCACACAGATACAAATAACTTTGCTCCCAACGAGTACAGAGAGGTTGTCAATCTCTCCGGCCTTGTAGTTCACAAAGGGTTAAAAGCAATGATAGTAGTGATAGATAGTTTTTGCAATAGTAAGTAAAATAGCGAAAAGTAAATAGTGGATGTGATCATTGATGGTAATATGGACCGGAGTCTCATGATGTTCACTAGTGATGTCTCTCTCCCAAAAGACGATAAGACAGCTATGTGAGGTAACAAATTACAGCTGGGCAATTGACAGGACCACAAACGCAAACCAATGCTGACTACATTGCAAGAAAGGTTGAGGTTTAAAGCATGGGCGGTACGCCAAGGTAAGTAGACCGAAATCCATCAATATCTACTACTAATCATCCACCTTGAGATATCTATCCAGAACATCTCGCTGGTATTAAGTTGCGAGTCCCACCCATAGTGTAAACTCAATGCAACAGACAACTGCATTAAAAGAACTTTGCGTAAAGTAAACAATCCTTGCACCCGCGGGCACAAGCACCGTTGTTTTCCCCCTTGTGGCAACAGCACATCCCCTAGACTCATGTTTCTGTCACTCAAGCTAGTCATCGAGGGGCATGAACCCACAATCGAGCATAATGTTCCCTCTTGGAGTCACTACCTATTACTCGGCCAAAGCAATAAATAACAACGGAGAACATGCAAGAATTACTTATGAACTAAAATATAAAAGAGGTGAATCAAATATATTACTCAAGATCAATCTGAACATAATCTCATAATCCATCGGATCCCAGCAAACTCAACATAGCAACAGCATAAGGATTACATAGGTGCCTCGATCATGTAGGAGAGCTCACGAGGACTAATTAGTGAAGCACAAGAGCGGGAGGAGAACATCACATAGCTACTGGTCATGGACTCATGGTCCAAGGGAGACTACTCACGAGTCATCCGGGAGGCGTCCATGGTGGTGGAGAAGCTCCCGGTGGTGATCCTCCCCTCCGGCAGGGTGCCGGGAAGAGTTCTCCTGGTGCTCCCGATCTTGGAAGCGGTGGCGGCGGCGAAACAGAGATGGGATCGCGAAAAGAGTTCCTGTTCTGAGGGTTTCGGAGGTCCCTCTAAATATATGCCAAAGGGGGGCATCGGACGGGCTTCGGGGGGCCCAGGCGCCCCCCCGGTGCGGCCCAGGGGGGGGGGGCGCCCACAGGGCGCCTGGAGCCCCTGTGGCCCCCCAGGCTGCCCTTCGGACGCAGTGTTGTTTCCGGATCGCTGATTTTTTATTTAATTTTTCTGGATTTTTCTGGGCAGTTCTCGAAACGTGAAAACCTGAAATACAAAAACAGCCGAAAACAGAAACTGGCACTGGGGTGCACTGGATTAGTAAGTTAGTCCAAATATGATCAAAAGTGTATGGAAGTGTATGAATATCATAGCAATATCACCCAAAAGTGGCATGGAGCAAGCAGAAATTATAGATACGTTTTGGACGTATCAACATCCCCAAGCTTAATTCCTGCTCCTCCTCGAGTAGGTAAATGATAACAAGAATAATTTCTGTGGTGACATGCTATTAACCATATAGGACTTTCTCATAGTCATATGACAAAAGCTTACTGTGACAATGATTCTAAAGTAATTAAGTTGCCTCAAGAGAAAATCACAAATGACTGAAAGTTTTACAACATGAAACTGAAACATCAAAAAGATTTGCAATGAACATGATGCGCAAATATGATAAAGTGATATCTAGCTTGCCCCCTTTAGTGATGCAATGCATAAATGCAAGGGCACCTTCAAGGTTTAAGTGATGACTAGATACAATCATTTCAGAATAAACGATATCACAATCATGCAAAAGACAATGCTACTTTGGGACAATGCACATTACACTCAGAATGACAATCATGCTCTCTGTAGTTGGTGCTTCAACATAAAGGTAAAATAAAGGTTAAGTGCTAAAGCTTTTTATTTTGAAAACATGGAAGCAATTGTGTCAACGGTAGTAGTACTTCATATGTGTCATGTATAAAACATCCTATAAGTTGCAAGCCTCATGCATCGAATACCAATAGTGCTCGCTCCTTGTCCTAATTAGCTCGGATCCCCATGGGTTATCATTGCATTGCATATGTTTTAACCAAGTGTCACAAAGGGGTACCTCTATGCCACCTGTACAAAGGTCCAAGGAGATAGATCGCATTTGATTTCTCGTTTTTGATAGATCTCAACTTGAGGACATCCATACCGGGACAACATAGAAAATAGATGATGGACTCCTCTTCAATGCATAAGCATATTCTCATGAGAGATTGAGGGTTAAGGTCCAAGCTAAAACTTCCACCATGATGCATGGCTTTGGTTGGCGGCCCAATGTTCTTCTCTAACAATATGCATAGTTATTCAACCCACGGTAAATCACCCTTACTTCAGACAAGACGAACATGCATAGCAACTCACATGATATTCAACAAAAGTGTGACAGTTGATGGCGTCCCCAGAAACATGGTTACTGCTCAGCAAGCAACTTATAAGAAATAAGATACATAAGCAACATATTCTTTACCACAATAGTTTTTAGGCTACTTTCCCATGAGCTATGTATTGCATGGTTAATTTGCTTAGTACAGGTGGAGGTTAGCAAAAAGACTGGGAGCGACCAACTAAGAGAGCAATGACGGTCATAATCATGCAGAGCGACAAAGCAATATGGAATCAGGCATGGTAGTTATATCGCTACTTAGAAATAAAAGATCATCAAGGCTTGACAGAATTTCTTTACAGTCTTGAATATGCGTGAGCATACGCCAAGTCAATCAAAATAAATTCTCGAAGGAAGATATTACTAAACCATACCATATCATAGGCAAACAAACCAAGTTGGTACTCCAATAACACATTGGGAACCCCCCAGCTATTTGAGATTAACCAAAAGAAAACCTGAACTACTAAGCACCATCATGAAAGTAGCATCTTTATCATAGACACATTAACCCATGCAACGGAAGCAAACTCTCTTAATAAGGTGAGCATGGTAATTAAAGAGAGTTCAAGCAACCAACTAAATAAAAGCTCTTGAAAAGATAAGCATGAATACTAAGAGCAGAGCACGATAGTAGCTATTAAAAGACAAAGAACACACACATCATAGATAGACATGAAAATTCTATGTTATGTTCTAGGTAGAAGTGGAGCGTGTTTCTCTCCCACATAAAGGAATGCTGGGTTCCGACTCGTTATGGAAAACTAAAAAGAAGACTAAAAGCTAGACGCTCCAAGCATGGCACATAACACATGAAGTGATAAAAATATAGCGAAACGAAAGACGAACTGATAATGTTGATGGAGAAGGGGATGCACGGGGGCATCCCCAAGCTTAGACGCTTGAGTCTCCTTGAATATTTCTTGGGGGTGCACGGGGGCATCCCCAAGCTTGAGCGCTTGACACTCCTGAATCTTTTTATCATCTTCCCTCGCACACTTGAAAACTCCCTTCATACATAACTCATCATAATCTGATTAGCGAGGTTAGTACCCTTAATAAAATAATTATACCTTGCTGGAAATAAGGATATTCTTGAAGTTCTACTGTTTCTCAAGATTGCCAAAAGGTTTTTGCAAAGAAAAAGCAAGTTCTTAATTTGCAAAGTGAAGGAAAGGCAAAACAGGACAGAATCTGTGAAAAACAGAACAGCAGGCAGTAATTGATCTGTTCGGGATACTTCTGCAACTCAAATAAAAAAACTCAGAACTGACGCACGAAAGACAATTATATAGAGAACGCTGTCGAAAACATTCAGACCAAAAAGATGATCTGGTGATTTTATACGAATTTTTCTATCCAAGGACAGAATCTGTTTCCTGGACAGCACCTCACAACTTTTGAACTTTCTAGCAATCAGAGGCTATACTTGGCACAAATATGAAAAGCAAAGATACAATGATGATGCTACAGCAGTAAACAACATCAAGACTCAACAAAAGCAAAAATTTATTCATGTGGGCTGCCTCCCAAAAGCGCTTTCTTTTATGCCTTTAAGCTAGGCATAATGCATAGATCAAGTTTTATCAAGAGTAAAAGAATAGCTAGCCCGTACAACGGACTCAAAAGGTAACTTGACCTTCTTACGAGGGAAGTGTTCCATCCCTTTCTTGAGAGGAAACTGAAATTTTATATTACCCTCTTTCATGTCAATGACAGCACCAACGCTGCGCAAAAAGGGACGTCCCAAAATAATTGGACAAGAAGGATCACATTCAATATCCATAATAGTAAAATCAACGGGAACATTTATCATTGACAACAATAAGAACATCGTCGATCCTCCCCAAAGGTTTCTTTATGGAAGAATCAACGAGACGAACACCAAAACAACAAGAATCATAAGGTTTCAATTTAAGCATATCATATATCCTTTTGGGCATAACAGAGGTACTAGCACCAACATCACATAATGCATAACAAGAGAAGTCATTCAAATTAATTTTTATCATAGGATCCCAACCATCTTCTAGCTTTCTAGGTATGGAGGCTTCTACTCTGAGTTTCTCCTCCCTAGCTTTGATGAGAGCATCAGTGATATGCTCTGTGAAGGCAAGGTTAAGCGCGCTAGTGCGGGGATCTCTAGACATCTTGTGAAGGAAATCAATAACTTCTGTAAGAGTGCAATTATCAAAATCAAGGTCACGAGCATCAAGTAAAGTGGTAGTGGTGTCCTTAAGGTTCACCTGTTTGGTAGTTGATATATTCATAGCATCACCATTAATAGGTCCATTGGGACCAGGAGTACATTGGGTGCTAAGAGTGTGAACATCCTCAATAACTTGGATAGTAGCAACAGTGTGGTGGGTAGGAAGGCTCTTAATTCTTTCCTCTTCCTCCCTTTCTCTAGCCCATCTTTCTTTAAGCTTAGCCATCATCCTAATGTTTTCATTAATTTGTACTTGAGTAGCATTAATAGGGATGACTTCCCTCTCCTTAAGAGGAGAAGTTTCAATTTTTAGCAATTTTACCTCATTGGCTAAGTGGTCTACCTTAAAAGAAAGATCATCTAGTTTATGTAGTTTCTCTTCTACATTCTTATTAAAGCCTTTTTGGGTAGTGATGAAATCTCTAAGCATAGTTTCTAGTTCAGTATTGGAGTTCTTGGTACTAGGATAAGCATTGTTGTTCCCATAAGAGTTAGAGGGGAACGGTCTAGAATTGTTACCAAAGTTACTCCTATAAGCATTGTTGTTGAAATTATTTCTAGAGATAAAGTTAACATCTACTTGTTCTTGAGCAATCAAAGAATTTAAAGGAACATCACGAGGATCAACAGTAGATTGCTTCGAAAGTAGAGACATGATCAAGTCAACTTTTTCATTGAGGGAGGAAATCTCCTCGACAGAGTTTACCTTCCTACCTGTTGGAGCGCGTTCGGTGTGCCATTGGGAATAGTTGGTCATCATCTCATCGAGAAGCTTTGTGGCAGCACCAAGTGTAGTTGACATAAAAGTTCCTCCCGCGGCCGAATCTAACAAGTTCCGCGAGGTAAAGTTCAAGCCTGCATAAAAAGTTTGGATAACCATCCAAGTAGTCAAACCGTGAGTAGGGCAGTTCTTGATAAGAGACTTCATACGTTCCCAAGCTTGGGCAACGTGTTCATTATCCAATTGTTTAAAATTCATGATGTTACTTCTAAGTTGGATAATTTTAGCAGGTGGATAGTATTTTCCGATAAAAGCATCTTTGCACTTGTCCCAAGAATCTATGCTATTTCTAGGCAAAGACTGAAACCAAATTTTAGCTCCTCCTCTCAAAGAGAAAGGAAAAAGCTTAAGCTTAACAATATTACCATCTATTTCTTGGTACTTTTGCATATCACAATGTTCAACAAAGTTGTTCAAGTGTAAAGCAGCATCATCTCCAGCACCGGAGAATTGTTCTTTCATGACTAAGTTCAGTAAAGCAGGTTTAATTTCATATGAAGGTTTAATCATAACTATTTTTATGATTTTTGATAAAAAGGTACTAAAGCAAAAATGAAAGGTAAACAAACAAGACTAAAAAGCAAAGGTAAAAGATAGCATGCAACTCCCCTATCCTGAAGAGTGGAGTCCCCAGCAACGGCGCCAGAAAATACTCCTTGATGGGCCTCGAACCCCTCGTTGGTTACCCCAAGTGGAAGGTGTAAGATGCAGTAAGTAGAAGTGTTTTCCCCTAGCAAAGATGCCAAGGATCGATTCCCCAGAGACTCCTAGGTTCAACAAGTAGGTGTCAATTGCTACGGCGCCAGATTAGTAGCAATCAACGTGGACCTGCACACAGATACAAATAACTTTGCTCCAACGAGTACAGAGAGGTTGTCAATCTCTCCGGCCTTGTAGTTCACAAAGGGTTAAAAGCAATGATAGTAGTGATAGATAGTTTTTGCAATAGTAGGTAAATAACGGAAAATAAATAGTGGATGTGATCAATGATGGTAATATGGACCGGAGTCTCATGATGTTCACTAGTGATGTCTCTCTCCCAAAAGACGATAAAACAACTATGTGAGGTAAACAAATTACAGCTGGGCAATTGACAGGACCACGAACGCAAACCAATGCTGACTACATTGCAAGAAAGGTTGAGGTTTAAAGCATGGGCGGTACGCCAAAGTAAGTAGACCGAAATCCATCAATATCTACTACTAATCATCCACCTTGAGATATCTATCCAGAACATCTCGCTGGTATTAAGTTGCGAGTCCCACCCATAGTGTAAACTCAATGCAACAGACAACTGCATTAAAAGAACTTTGCGTAAAGTAAACAATCCTTGCACCCGCGGGCACAAGCACCATTGTTTTCCCCCTTGTGGCAACAGCACATCCCCTAGACTCATGTTTCTGTCACTCAAGCTAGTCATCGAGGGGCATGAACCCACAATCGAGCATAACGTTCCCTCTTGGAGTCACTACCTATTACTCGGCCAAAGCAATAAATAACAACGGAGAACATGCAAGAATTACTTATGAACTAAAATATAAAAGAGGTGAATCAAATATATTACTCAAGATCAATCTGAACATATTCTCATAATCCATCGGATCCCAGCAAACTCAACATAGCAACAAGATAAGGATTACATAGGTGCCTCGATCATGTAGGGCAGCTCACGAGGACTAATTAGTGAAGCACAAGAACGAGAGGAGAACATCACATAGCTACTGGTCATGGACTCATGGTCCAAGGGAGACTACTCACGAGTCATCCGGGAGGCGTCCATGGTGGTGGAGAAGCTCCCGGTGGTGATCCTCCCCTCCGGCAGGGTGCCGGGAAGAGTTCTCCTGGTGCTCCCGATCTTGGAAGCGTCGGCGGCGGCGGAACAGAGATGGGATCGCGAAAAGAGTTCCTGTTCTGAGGGTTTCGGAGGTTCCTCTAACTATATGCCAAAGGGGGGCACCGGACGGGCTTCGGGGGGCCCAGGCGCCCCCCCGGCGCGGCCCAGGGGGGGGGGGGGCGCCCACAGGGCGCCTGGAGCCCCTGTGGCCGCCCAGGCTGCCCTTCGGACGCAGTGTTGTTTCTGGATCGCTGATTTTTTATATAATTTTTCTGGATTTTTCTGGGCAGTTCTCGAAACGTGAAAACCTGAAATACAAAAACAGCCGAAAACAGAAACTGTCACTGGGGTGCACTGGATTAGTAAGTTAGTCCAAATATGATCAAAAGTGTATGGAAGTGTATGAATATCATAGCAATATCACCCAAAAGTGGCATGGAGCAAACAGAAATTATAGATACGTTTTGGTCGTATAGAGCCTATGGCTAAGGCATAGGGGACGACTTTCGTCCTTTCTCTTTTTTCTGCCGTGGTTGACCTTCAAATTTTAACTTCACACCTTACAACTCAGGCAAGAAATCATTCTTTGACTGATCCATCTTGAACTCCTTCAAGATCATGTCAAGCTATGTGCTCTGTGAAAGTCTTTTCAGGTGTCTGATCTATCTCTATAGATCTTGATACCCGACATGTAAGCAGTTTTACACAGGTCTTTCTTTGAAAAACTCCATTCAAACAACCCTTTATGCTTTCCAAAAATTCTACATCATTTCTGATCAACAATATGTCATCCACATATACTTATCAAAATGTTGTAGTGCTCCTACTCACTTTCTTGCAAATACAAGTTTCTTGCAAACTTTGTATAAACCCAAATGCTTTGATCACCTCATCAAAGCATATGTTCCAACTCCGAGATGCTTGCTCTAGTCCATAGAAGGATCGCTGGAGTTTGCATACCTTTTAGCATCCTTAGGATCGACAAAACCCCCTGGTTGTATCACATACAACCTTTCCTCAAGGAAACCGTCAAGGAAACTTTGTTTTGACATCCATCTGCCAGATTTCGTAAATGAAAAATGTAGCAACTGCTAACATAATTCTAACAGACTTTAGCATCGCTATGATTGAAAAAGTCTCATCACAGTCAACTCCATGAACTTGTCGGAAACTTCTTTGAGACAAGTCGAGCTTCATAACTGGTGACATTACCTTCAGTGTATGTCTTCTGATGGTTTGATGAGGCTGATGAGGCTGCACAATGCAGCCGAAACACAATTTTTATTTTTTTTAAAGGCCTCTGCATCTCATGATGCACACAGCCATGCAGAAAAAACACATGACATGCTTCCCCTAAAAAAACACATGATATGTTGTACAAGTTTTTATTTTTATTTTTGAGCAGTAACATGCTGTACAAGCTAGTACTCCCTCCGTCCCAAAATTCTTGTCTTAGATTTGTCTAAATAGGGAAGTATCTAACACTAAAACGTGACTAGATACATCCGTATTTTGACAAATTAAAGACAAGAATTTTGGGACCGAGGGAGTAATTGCCAGGTACCGTTGTTTTCAATTGCTAGTAATTGAGCGGACTATCACACGGTCACACCAGAGGGGCACATCTTTGATTACCTGTGTGTACCTTCTCCACTCCAATGAATAAGGTGTACTCATTTTAGAATTGAACTTTGCCCATAACCATAAGGTGTACAAACCAGAGAGATTTTGGAAAAGGCACTCTGACTGACAAAGTTGAAGTCATTAGGAACGGTGCCACACACATCAAAAAGCATCTTTGACAAGATGCAAGTAGAACTATGGACAAGGCTAATCAACCTAAAATGTCGGCACCATCGCGCTTAGGAAGCAGAACAAAATTAATTGAGTTCACAAGGTTGAAGGATGACCACCTCATATCAGCTACCTGGTGAATGGTCGTCACACCATTCTTAATATACTAAACCTGGCCAGGTTTAGTTTACCCTGTTTTTTTTGACTTTTTCTATTAGTAAAAATCGGACTTGTGACACGCTAATTTGTGGAGGATATGGTTGGGTACAGTTGTAGGTTAATCCAGCAATTCCTTAGGAGATTTGGTACATTCCTTTTGTTGTCTCAGTTATGCATGTGTTTGAGTTGACCACGTGTGTATCGGTGCTTCATAGATAGTTTTTCCTCTTGTCCCGGCGGCTGAAACCCTAGCCATGGCCAGGAGGCCAATCTACTAGCGTCGTCCTCCGGCGGCTTCCCTCCTCCGGCGACCTCAGTCGTCGGTGGTGAGGGGGGTCGCCGGATCCACGCGTGTGGTTCGTTTTACTCTCTCGTAGTCTAGGTTTTTAGGTTGTTCATCGTCTTGGCTTCGGCGGCGACGATGACGGCGCTGAATAAAGATTCTTCGGATCCATCCCTGACGCGGCCATCGGTCCTATGGTTGGGGTGAATTTGGAAATCAGTATGTTCAAGTAAGGATGGTGTGGCGACGGCCAGCAGTTTGGTGTCCGGAGCGGCTCAGGCAACTTACCACTACAACGAGGGCACCCACGATGCGGAGACCTCGCCCTCTTCCATGTCCAAGGAGCCAATCGTCACCGATATCTCCGACAATGAGGAGTAGCTTATCTTATTAGCTCATTATAAGGACCCTTGTTCAGTTTGCTAGCTACTGCCTTTCCTCAACAAATTCTAGTGAATTATGCTATCTACTTTTACCATGCAATCTTCTGCTATAGTGTATATGTTCTATATATCGTGCAATGTGGTGTTCAATTAACTGCTTGGTTCAATTCTACGAATGTGATGTTCAATTCTTCAGGGTGCAATATTTCCAAGTTGTTAAACATGCTTGGTTTGGTTAACTGTCTGATCTTCTATTAGGAGTATGTTATATTGTTCAATTGGTGTTCAATTAACTGCTTGGTTCAATTCTGCAAATGTGATGTTCAATTCTTCAGGGTGCAATATTTCCAAGTTGTTAAGCATGCTTGGTTTGATTAACTGTCTGATCTTCTATTAGGAGTATGTTATATTGTTCAGTTGGTGTTTAGTTAACTGCTTGGTTCATTTGTAGTGGCTTGGTTCACTTGTTGTGGTGTTTAGTTAACTGCTTAGTTTAATTTTGCAATGCGATGTTCAATTGTTGTGGCTCCATTCTATTATTGTATACCATGTGAGGAATAAATCGAATTTGGATGTACTAAATACATGAGAAAAAATACAATTGCTATATTTCCAAGTTGTTAAGCATGCTTGGTTTGGTTAACTGTCTGATCTTCTATTAGGAGTATGTTATATTGTGCAATATGGTGCTCAGTTAACGTTTGGTTCATTTGTTGTGGTGTTTAGTTAACTGCTTGATTCAATTCTGCAATGCGATGTTCAATTGTTGTGGCTGCATTATCTTATTGTATACCATGTGAGGAATAAATCGAATTTGGCTACACTTAATACATGAGAAACATATACAAGTGCTATATTTCCTAATTCTTAATCATGCTTGGTTTGGATAAATGGGTTTTCCATGTGGCTTGAAGTAATCTAATGAATCTGCAATGTGCTTATTTTTCATCATCATGTTTTACTGATAGCATGCGAACCCTTACTTAACCTGATGACTGTCGGGGGAAACTGTCCACCACGAACACCTATGGGACCGGAGCCCCTTGTCTGTGCGGTACGAGGGCGGAGGGAGCACGAAGAGCAGATCGAGGCAGACGCGCGGGCAGTTTTTACCCAGGTTCGGGCCGCACGGATGCGTAAAACCCTACTCCTGCTTGGTTGTGTATTGAGTTTGGGCGCTCGGAGCTTGAAGAAGCAGCTACACGAGCGTGAGAATGATCTAGGTTTCCAACCGAACCGAACCGAACCCCCTCCACGTTGTGCATGGGCCTCCTTTTATAGTGCAAGGGGTCACCGACAGGTGTCAACGTAGGAGAAAGGGGTAAAAATGTAAAATAGGTGGTAGTTGTAACAGTGCGGGAACAGTGGAGCTACAGTACAGAACAGTGGTCTATACCTACTTTAACAGTGGGGGACAAGGGCATTTAATGCCCGTCGCCGTCGACCCCAAAAGCTCCCGCCGTTGCGTCTCCGTCTGCCACGGCGATGGATCCTCTGCCGTGGAGTGCCACCGTGTCCCCCAGGCTGCACAGCCATCCGCCACGCGTCCCTGGAGTGGCCCCAGGGCGACGCGTGGGCCGATGAGCTGGAGCGCGGGCACACAGCGCACCTCCCTCGGCAAGCACCTTGCCGGGGATCTCGACCTTGCCGGGCCCGGAAGCTTGCCGCTCCCCGAGCCCTTGCCGGGTCTTCTAAGATGAAATCTTCTATTCGTCCTGACAAGCTCCTCTTGCCAGGGCCTCGTGCTAGTTAAGCAATCTCGAGCCTGGGACGGCCTTCCCGGCAAGCTCCTCTTGCCGGGGTCTTGGTCTTCTGTCTTGTATACTTTGTTTTTGAATGGCTAGATAAGGGTCAGGAAGGTCTCCGGCGAGCGCGTGGTGAACCCTGCCGCGGGGAGCTGCCGCTGCCCGTGCACAAGTTGGGGTACTAGGGTACCCCTACCTTAGTACACCGACAGGAGCCCCCGGGCCTGGGCCACACACGGTGCCGAGCGCTGTTGGGCCAGGCCCAAAACAGTGCACGGGCACCCGCGGCCCGCGGCGCGCCGAATCCACTTCCATATCCGCCGCACCCCACGGCAACGGCACGCGTCGATTGCGGCGCCGTGGGATGGGACGTGCCCACGATTTCTTTAATGGGAAGGGCGAAACGCCCCCCACTCTCCCATAAAAGCAGAGAGAGCGGTGCGGTTCCCCTCCCTGCGCACTCATTGCCATCGTCTTCTTCCTTGGATTCCTCTGCGCTTTGCCTCTACTCCTCCGCCACCACCAAGCTCTTCGTCCCCTTCCTTCCACCGCGTCCGCCATGGCCCCAAAGACCGACAAGGCGAAATCGGAGAAGTCCAAGCGGGAGAAGTCAGATCAGGCGGCGAAGCTCGCCGCGTACCGGAAGGAGCACATTGTCTTCGCGCCGAAGCTCGGCGTGCGGGAGCTTTGGAACAAATATTATCTGTTCTGGGCCAAGGAGACCCCAGCGCACCCCCGCACGCGCGTCTACCCGGCCGTCGCCAAGGACCACTACCCCGGCGGGTATTACTTTTTCGCAGCCTTCTTCCACTGCGGTCTGTGCCCTCCCTTCTCAAACTTTTTCTGCGATATCATGAATACTTATGGCCTCCACCTCCTCGACTTCACTCCCAACGCCATCCTCACCATGTCCGTTTTCGCACACATGTGCGAAAACTTCGTAGGAATCCAGCCCAACGTAGCTCTCTTTAGGCACTTTTTCATCCCCAGAGTAGAGGCCGACGCCCCCCTCTCCGGAGGAATCTCTTGGGTGTTTAGGCTGAATAAGAAATTAGCCTACTTGCCGGGGGAGCTCCGCGGCAAGTGGGAAGAGTGGCGCGCGGAGTGGTGCTGGGTCGTCGAGGAGCGGCCGCAACACTTCACCGCGCCGCGCACATCGCCCATCGTGCGCGGCAGGGATTGGAGTAATTTCGATTCCGACGATTCCAAGCTAGATATCGCTCTCGTCAGAATCCTCCGTCTTCGGATGGCGCCGCTGTCTGTCGCTGAAGTGGGCGCGGACTTTCTTCGTCGCCGGATCGCCCCCCTCCAAGACCGGAAAAGGCCGGCGTGGCAATACGGCGGCCCGGCAGACATCATGAGGCTGCGCCCCGGCCTCAATTTTAACTTCACAACACTCGAGCTGCGGGGTATGGTCAGGGAACTTTTCAAGTTCGACCCGGCACACCCCGAGTACTTCCGCGCTCCCCGGGGAGTGGTGCCGCTCTGCGCCAGCAGCGCCCGGGATCGCCTTGTCGCTATGATGCCCGCGTGTGACTCTCATGGATTGGAGCGCACGTGGATTGCGCCCAAGCCTATCGACGTCCTCGAGTTCTACGACAACCTTGCGGAGGTGTTGGAGAAGACGGACGATCTCAAGCTGCACACGCGGGCCACCACCGACCAAGAGATTGCTTACATGGCTTCTCGCGCTGAAGAAGTCGCCGCAGCCGCGGCGGCGGGAAACTTTGGATACACACCCGCGGAGGCGGAAGCCGCGGATGCCTCCAGCCAGGCGGATAAGGAGGAGATTCGCAAGCTGCTGGAGCTCCCTCCCGACGCGCTCGCCGGGGTCCCCTCGCTGAGGCACTCCGGGATCAATGGGATCGCGACGGAGGCCGCGGCAATGGAGGGCGCAGCCGGAGGAAGCAGGGGTGCCGCGAGGAGTGGAGGCGCCGGACGAAGCGGGGCCACCAAGGGGAAGGGGCCCGCAGTGCAAGGCACTGGGGCCAGCGAACTGGCCGAGGGAGAGGAGGGGGAGGAGGAAGACACCGGCGGATCCACCGAGCTCTACGCCGACGACCTCTCCTCGTCGGAAAGCTCCCCGCCCCCGGCGAGCCCGAGGCAGTCCCCATTGAAGCGTCTCCGCAAGGCGGCGACGGGGGAGCAGGCGCGAGCGCCCCGGCAACAGCCAGCTCGCCGGGCAGCTCCCCGGCCGAGCCAAGACGTGCCAAGGGCGACCGGCGTGCCGGCCACGGCAGAGGCCCCGCGCGCGCGGACCACGACAGAGGCGTCCCGCAGGCCGGCACCGAGCCGGCAAGGATCTTCTCGGAGCGGAGCAGCTGCTCCGCCCACTTCTCGGGCGCCGGCCACCACAGGGGCTGGGCCTACGCAGCCCCCAGCCCCGGTGGCTCCGAAACGCGCGAGGGAATCTTCATCCTCCGCTCCTCGCGCCGACGCGCCCACCGTGGAGTTTGACTTCTCCGCGCTGAGCGAGGACGAGGAGGAGGACCAAGAGTAAGGACCCGAGACCTTACTCCTTCTTGATTTTTATATCTCGATTGTTGCTGACGCTTGACTTTGCTTGTTGCTTGTGATTGCAGGACCTTGGAGCAGCGCGCGAAGAGGGTTAAGGTGCCCACAGTTGAGGTCGTGGGAGACCCATCCGTCGCGGAAGCAGGGATCGCGCCGGAGCCGAGCTTGCCGGACCCGAGCGCCGCTCCGGGGAGCAGCCCCCAGCGCAGCCCCCAGCGTAAGTTAGAGGTTTACTGTTTTTGCTCGTCGGGGCGCGCTTAGGGCTTTGATCTCTGAATGTCTTAGTTCTTCTATCTTCTCTTGTGCAGAGGTGGAGCCGCAGCGGGAAGAGCGCCCGGAGACCGTCACCGAGGAGCCGCAGGCCCCGCCGTCCCCGGCAAGGGAGAATTCTCCGGCAAGGGAGAGCGCTCCGCCAAGGGCGGGTACTCCGCCAAGGCAGAGTACCCCGCCAAGGGCGAGCAGCCCGGCGAGGACGGCCACTCCGCCAAGGCCGAGCCCCCCGGCAAGGGAGCCCGCCGCAGAGGGCGTCCGCCAAGGTATGTTCTGTACTTGGTTTTCTTGACTTTGCTTCTTTTTGGATCTTTGCTTGATTTTGAACTTCTTTTTCTTCTTCTTCTAGATCTTCCTCCTCCTCCTCCTGCGCCGATGGAGACCGAGGTCATCAATATCGAGGATGAGGAGGGCGCGCAGGGCGGTGGCGATGACGTTCCCGTCGTCGTGGAGATGGTCGAGGCCACCGAGGAGGCGACCAAGGCCACCGAGCCGGCCGCGCAAGAGGACGCTCCGGCCGCTGACGCCGCGACCGGGGAGGGGGACGGCGACCGCACCGCCGACCCGGAGGTGGCGGGAGCACCGGATGCTACACCGGCCGCCGGCCCCTCCACGAGCGAGAAGCAGGCGTACTATCTTCGTGCCCCCAATGGCGTCTTTATCCAAGTGCCTTGGGGGTCTTCATCAAGAGCTCCCGCGGAGGGCGAGGCGTTTGACGGAGAAGTCCTCGCCTCCGCGGGTCTGACAGTCGTCGAGGCGCCCGGCGAAGGAGATGGGCCCGAGGAGGAGAAGCTTCTCCACCGACTCCTGGCCCTTTACCGGGCCAGGCAGGCGAAGCTTGCCTCCCGGGAAGCCCTTGCTGCCCAGGCCGCCGCCGAAATGGAGAAGCGTGCGGCGGAGCTCAGCGCTGCCCACAAGGCGGGCCTCCGCGAGGTGGCGGAGGAGCGTGAGCGTCTCGCCGGCGAGTATCAGGAGTGGGTACTTGAGAAAGCCGAAGCCGACGAACAGCAACGGCTCGCCGGGGTAGAGATGTCCCGGCGAGAAGGAGAGCTCGCGCAGCGGAAGGTGGATCTCGACTCCCATGAGGAGGACCTTGCCGCTCGCGAGGCTGCCCTTGGCGGGGAGCGGAAGGAGGCGAAGGCCGCTGCTGCTGCCGCGGAAGACGCCAAGAAGGAGCTTGCCGCCAAGGTTGTTCAACTAGAAGCGGCGATGAAGGTGAGCACCGAGAAGGTTGCCGCGCTCATTACTGAGCGCGAGAAGGACGCCCACACCAACGCGGAGCTCCAAGTGAATCTGTCCAAGAGGGGCGATGAGCTTAAGGCCGCCAAGGACTCCATCGAGGACTTGGAGCTGAAAGTCTCAACTCTGAGGGATTCAATTGACGCCGCCAAGCTTCGAGAAGATAAGCTGAAGGAGGAGCTCCGCAAGGAGCGGGCCTTGGTGGACAGCACCAACAAGGCATCCGAGCTCTTCCGCAAGAACATTGAGCTGTGGACCGAAGAGCTGGTTTCTTCGGCATCCATCATTGACCAGGAGCTGCTTGCCTTGAAGGTCGAACACCTTATCTACTCGCCGGATCCAGACCTCCCGCACAGCGCCAAGCTCAGCCTCTTCTTCCGAGGCGTCGCCCCGGCCCTTGCAGGTCTCCGGAACCGCATCCCCGCGCAGCTGGCCGAGGAGTCGCGCCGTCTCTGCGCAGGAACTCTGGAGCGGGTCTTGACGAAGATTGTGTTCCGCAACCCGGGGATCAACCTCACGAACGTTCTTCGCAGCTTGCCGGCGGATGCAGACACGGAGGCCCTGAAGGAGCAGGTCGGCCATATCATCGCCAAGGTGGCAAAGCTCGGCAGGAAGGAGGGCGACCGTGTAGACTAGGGCCCCATCTATCTTTATCTTTTCGTTGCTGCACATTATGTTACGAACTCATTAGTCCATTGCGACAAGTTGTCCTTGTAAGATATTTGCTTTACTTCAATCAATCAGTGCAATGTTATCTTCCTTGTTCCAATCTTTGACTTTGTATGTTTTTCACCCTACGCTCCCGGGGAGCTTGTCGGAAAGGGGCCCTTGCCGCGAGCGCTGAGTGCTGGACTCTGAGCGGCCCGCTGGCCAAGGTCCTTGCCGGCAAGCAACCTTGCCGCAGCAGGTCGCAACGCACTTAGCTTGCTGAGTGTACTCGGAAACGAAGCAAGGGCGCGACACTTGTCGCAGCTCACTTAAATCGTTGAGTGGACTCGAAGACAAGATAAGGGTGCGGCAAGCTACGGATAGGTTCCTCTGCGCACAGGTTTTCCATACAAAGTGTGATCGTTCAAGGAAGACAACCAGAATTTAAAATTTGAACTGGTCAAATTCTAACAACTTATCTTTCATATGCTGCTTGCTCATGTTGTTTGCTTTCCGGTAAGGCTCTTCTTACTTGAACGGCACTTAGTTCCTCCTCCATCCCCCCCGGCAAACTTGTGCGCGAGGAACGTTCCTTCTGCTTAAGAGAAAAAGGAAAAGGAGAGGGAAACAAGCATGTCGCCTTTCGGCGTAATAGTGCTTACCGAGTATCTTAGTGTTGCATCAAATGCCAAATAAAACATGCGAATAGCAAAGAGAAACATGCGAAAGGCAATCGATGCGAAAACACGAAGTCTTTACTGATGCACGGGATCTGCGCCCGGCTTTGTACAAAGGGTTACATGCAACAGCGGCAAGGCTTGTACAAAAGGCGGTTGCCGGAGCGGATCACGGCAACCGCGCCTTAGGGGTGAAACTTGCGAAGATGCTCTATGTTCCAGGAGTTGCTCACCGGTAAGCCTTCTTCGGTCTCGAGGCGGACAGCGCCGGGCCTCGTAACTTGTCTCACCCGATAAGGGCCTTCCCACTTCGGCGTCAACTTGTTGGAATTCTTGGCGGACTGAACACGCCGAAGAACAAGGTCGCCTTCCTCGAGACTCCTGGCCTTGACTTTGCGGCTATGGTAGCGGCGCAAAGCTTGCTGGTATCGAGCAGCTCGTACAGCAGCCTGGAGACGTCCCTCCTCAAGGAGCAATGCGTCATCTTGCCGCAGTTGCTCTTGCTCGAGCTCATCATAAGCGAGCACTCGAGGAGATCCGTATACGAGTTCCGTGGGGAGAACTGCTTCTGCTCCATAGACTAGAGCAAAAGGTGTCTGTCCGATGGCTCGATTTGGTGTCGTTCTGATTGACCAAAGAGCCGCCGGGAGCTCCTCTATCCAATTCTTTCCGCACTTGAGCAGCCTGTCAAAGGTCCTTGTCTTGAGTCCGCGCAGCACTTCAGCATTTGCCCTCTCCGCTTGGCCGTTGCTCCTCGGGTGAGCAACAGAAGCGAAACAGACCTTGGTGCCAAGGTCTTGGACGTACTGCATGAAGGTGCGACTAGTGAATTGCGTACCGTTGTCGGTGATGATCCTGTTAGGGATCCCGAAACGGCAAACAATCGACCTGAAGAACCTGACTGCTGACTGTGCTGTCACCTTTCTCACTGGCTCCACTTCTGGCCACTTTGTGAACTTGTCGATTGCAACGTACAAGTACTCAAAGCCCCCGACAGCGCGAGGGAAAGGGCCGAGGATATCGAGCCCCCAGACCGAGAAGGGCCAGGACAAAGGGATTGTTTGGAGAGCCTGAGCTGGCTGATGAACTTGCTTTGCATGGAACTGGCACGCTTCACACTTGGTTACTAGTGCAGTTGCATCTTGGAGGGCTTCTTGCCAAAAGAACCCTTGCCGGAAAGCTTTCCCGGCAAGTGCCCTTGCGCCAATGTGGTGGCCGCACATGCCTCCGTGTATTTCTGCCAACAGCTTCTGTCCATCTTCCCTGGAGATGCACTTCAACCTGACACCATTGAGTCTTCTTCTGTACAGCTCGTTATCCACAAACTGATACATACTTGACTGCCTGGTTATCTTCTCTATCTCTTGTGGGTCGTCGGGAAGTTCTCCAGTTTGTAGAAAACGGACGATCTGCTGTGCCCATGCCGGAGCTCGGGGCTCGACGGCAAGGACTAAAGGCTCGAGGGCTGCTGCGGGAACCTCAGCTTCTACGGCAAAGACCTCTGGTCCTGTCGGAGCTGTCGGTCCCCCGGCAAGCTCGCCGGGGCGAGGCTTGTCGGGAACACTTGCTTCAACTGCACAAGCCCGAGGGCTCGCAGGAGCAAACTGTTCCTCAGCGTTATCGTTGATCTTGGGAACTTTGGCGGCGGGTTCAGGAAGATCCGCCGGCAAGTAGTCGCCGGAGACCAACTTTCTCTTCTTGGACTGCCCAATTGATGGTGTAACTGATGGCTGAGTCAGCTTGAGCAAAAAGGTCCCTGGCTCCACAGGTAACTTCATCGCGGCGCACTTTGACAGGCCGTCTGCAATCTCATTTTGAGCTCTTGGGACGTGCTCCATCTGCAGACCTTCAAAGTGCTCTTCAAGCTTCCTCACTTCATCGACATATGCTTCCATCAAAGGACTCTGGTAGCTCTTGTTAACTTGTCGGACCACCAACTGAGAATCTCCCCGTACAATCAGCTTCCTGATCCCAAGTTCGGCCGCAATCCTGAGGCCGGCAAGCAAGCCTTCATATTATGCTGTGTTGTTTGTCGCTTGCTCCCTGGGGAAGTGCATCTGGATAACATATTTGAGGTGCTCTCCGGTGGGCGCGATGAGTACCACGCCGGCACCGGCGCCTTGCAGCGAGAAGGCACCGTCAAAATACATTATCCATTCACTTGTCGCTTCTTGCACGGGTACGCTCATTTCTTGAACTTCTTCTTCTGGCGTTGGGGTCCACTCAGCGATGAATTCTGCCAAAGCTCGGCTCTGTATGGTTGAAGTACTTTCAAACTTGAGTCCGAAGCTTGACAGTTCCAGTGCCCACTCGACGATCCTGCCTGTTGCCTCTGGATTGTGCAATATCCTCTTCAACGGAAAGCGAGTGACCACCGTTATCTCATGGGCTTGGAAGTAGTGGCGCAGCTTTCTTGAAGCCATGAGGAGGCCGAAAAGCAATTTTTGCACACCAGAGTACCTTGATCTAGCTCCCTGGAGAAGGGAACTTACAAAATACACTGGGCGCTGCACCATCTTCTTCCGCATCTCTCCTTGTTCCTGCGCAGAGTCTTCCTTGTCGGGGCCAGAGCTTGTCGGGACAGCCCCCTGCTTGTCGCTAGATTCGCTTGCCGGTGACGCTGGCTCCTCGTCGGACTCCCTCTCCGCTACCAACGCAGCACTAACCACCTGGTTGGTTGCCGCTAAGTATAGCAACAACCTTTCCTGCGGTTTAGGTGCGACAAATATAGGAGTGGAGGACAGGTACCGTTTCAAATCCTGCAACGCCGCCTCCGCTTCCGGAGTCCACTTCATGGGACCTGCCTTTTTCAAGATTTTGAAGAAAGGTAGGGCGCGTTCTGCGGATTTTGAAATGAACCTACTGAGGGCAGCAACGCAACCTGCAAGCCTTCTGACATCCTTGACGCGCTTTGGAGCTTCTATCTGCTCGATGGCTTTGATCTTGTCGGGGTTGGCTTCAATCCCCCTCTGTGATACAAAGAACCCGAGAAGCTTGCCGGAGGGAACTCCAAAGACGCACTTCTCGGGGTTCAGCTTGAGTTGTATCCTGCGCAGGTTCTGAAACGTTTCTTCCAAGTCTTGAATCAGTGTTTCTTTGCTCTTGCTCTTCACCACGATGTCATCCATGTAGGCTTCTACATTCCTGTGGATCTGTGGCTCAAAAGCAGTGTACACTACCCTTGCAAAAGTTGAGCCTGCATTCTTCAGTCCAAATGGCATGCGGATAAAGCAGTAAGTGCCACATGGAGTGATAAATGCAGTCTTCTCTTCATCTTCCTTAGCCATGAAAATCTGGTGATAGCCTGAGTAGGCATCAAGAAAACAGAGTAGCTCACATCCGGCAGTGGAGTCAACGATCTGGTCAATGCGCGGCAAAGGGAAGGGATCCTTGGGACATGCTTTATTGACATCAGTGAAGTCTATACACAGTCTCCACTTCCCGTTGGCTTTGCGCACGACGACTGGGTTTGCCAACCACGTCGGATGGATCACACCTCTAACTAGGCCTGCTGCCTCTAGTTTCTTGATCTCCTCGTTGATGAACTCTTGGCGCTCCACGGCTTGCTTCCTTACTTTTTGCTTGATGGGCCGCGCATGAGGGCAGACAGCAAGCTTGTGCTCAATCACCTTCCTGGGAACACCGGGGATGTCAGATGGTTGCCAAGCAAACACATCGACATTCGCCCGCAGGAAGGCGACGAGCGCGCTTTCCTATTTGCTGTCAAGGGTGGCGCTGATGCTGAAGGTACCACCAGTGCCATCCTCCCTTGCGGACACCTTCTTGGTTGCCGGAGGAGCAGCCATTCCTTTCCTGCTCTTGCCGGTGGAGCTCGATGGAACGTCCTCGACGGCAGCGCAGCACTCCGAAGAGGTGCGGTTGCCGGAGTGTGTCCCAGAGCACTTGCCGGACTTGGTCTTCGTCTTCTTCCCCCCGGGAGCTTCAGCGGCAAGAGTATCCTTCTCGGCCGCAGCTGCCGCATCCCGGTAAATCTTGTCGGCGCAAACAAGCGCATCTTTCTTGTCGCTATGGACAGTGATGACGCTTATCGGCCCCGGCATCTTCAGCACGTTGTAGGCATAGTGGGAAGCTGCCATGAACTTGGCGAGAGCGGGACGGCCGAGTATCCCATTGTAGGGCAATGGAATATCAGCAACGTCAAAGGTGATGCGCTCAGTTCTGAAGTTGAGCTCCCCGCCAAAGGTCACCGGCAGAGTAATCTTTCCCTTGGGCTTGCTCCTTCCCGGGTTGATTCCTTGGAATGAACCGGTCTCTTCGAGCTCGCCGTCTTGAATCTGGAGTTTCTTGATCACAGCAGAGGAGATCAAGTTCAGGCCGGCCCCGCCGTCAACCAACATTTTGGTGACCTTGAGGTTGCGGATGGTGGGTGAGACCAGCATCGGCAAGCACCCGACCGCCGTGGTGCGGTCAGGGTGATCCTCAAGGTCAAAAATGATGGGCGTGCTGGACCATTTGAGGAGCCTGCGCGACTCCACGGGCGGCTCCGCTGCATTTACCTCACGCACCCACTGTTTCAGCTGGCGGTGGGAGGTGTGCAGGGAGGCGCCACCGTCGACGCATAGGACTTCCGTGGCCTTCTGGAACTCCTGCTCGCTGTTCTCGTCGTCCTCCATGTCTTCATCGTCGTCTTCGTCGTTGTCGCGGCCCCGGGGAGGTCGATCTCCTTGCCGCTGCTTGGCCTTGCCGCGGCGTCCTCCCCGGCCATTGAATGGCCGCTTCTTGCTGGGCTCTTCCCCGCCACCTTGGGCCTTCTCCTTGTCGCGCCTCTCGTACTCAGCCTTTTGCTGCTCGACGAGGTACTCGACGCGCTTACAATTGGAGAGGTCGTGACCCTTGGTACGGTGAATCTTACAGTATTGCTTGTCGGAGCTACCCGGCTTGTCGGCCGCCGCCGCAGGGGCAGGCTCCTTGCCGGAGCCGCCAGCCTGCGCTTGCTTGGCGGGGGCCTCCTTGCCGGACTTCTCGACGGCAAGCACTTCCTTCTTGCCCTTCTTCCTGTTGTTCCGCCGCCGGCTCTTCTTTGCCGGGGCGGCGTCGTCGCTGTCGCTTCCCCCTGCGCCAGCATCCTCCCCGGGGAGTTTCCTCCCCTCTTCTGCACGGGCGCACTTGTCGGCAAGAGCGTAGAGCTCGCTGACGTCCCTGATCTTGGTCATCGCCATCTCCTCACGCATGCGGCGGTTTCGCACGTTCTGATGGAACGCGCTGATAACCGCAGCAGGGTGAACGTCGGGGATGTTGTGCTGTACCCGGCTGAAGCGTTGGATATACTTGCGCAGGGGTTCGCCTTCCTTCTGGGCCAAAATGTGGAGATCGCTCTCCTGGCCATGGGGTTTGTGGCCGCCGGTGAAGGCGCCAACAAACTGATGGCAGAGGTCGGCCCAAGAAGAGATATAGCCTTCCGGCAAGTGCATGAGCCACGAACGGACGTTCGGCTTCAGCACGAGCGGGAAGTAGTTGGCTAGGATCTTCTCGTCGCGCCCCCCGGCAGCTTGCACTGCTATAGTGTAGACGCTGAGAAACTCCGAGGGGTGCGTTTTGCCGTCGTACTTCTCCGGTACGTCGGGCTTAAAGTTCTTCATGCTGGGCCACTGGACGCGCCGCAGCTCGCGGGTGAACGCAGGGCAGCCTGCCGCGTACGGCAAGTCGCCTGGTTCACCGGGCGCGGGTGCGTCGACAGTGTTCCCAGCTCTCTTGTCGGATTGTCGCCGAGCTTCTCGGCGGCGCTCGATCGTGGTCCGAGCGTCTTCATCTCGCCGGTCGTCGAGGACCTGGCGCTGGTCCCGACGGGCCCGCGGGTCCGACGAGGCGGTGGAGCCGTCGTCGGGGTTGTTCCGGCGGGGTGGCGTCTTCTGCTTCTGCGGCGGGGAGTGCACGCTTGTCGCACCCCCGGCAGTCTTGTCGCCGATAGCCTTCGTCTTCTCAGCCTGCCGCGGCCGTGAGGCCGACGGCTGCTGCGGAGAGTCGTTGTTGGCGAAGTCTATCAGGCTCCGGATAGTGGCCCTCCATTCCTCGGCCTTGTCGGCCGCTGGAGGAAAATCGAGGAGCAGCTGCGCCCTTGCGAGCGCTTCTGCCGGAGTAGTGGGGAACGCGGGTGAGCGGTGCGAGGAGCGGGATACGCTCGGACTTCTAACGACGTTAGAAGGAGCGGGGTCCCGCGCCGGCGCCTTCGCTTTGCTTGTGCCCGGACGGGGGTCCGGGGCGTCCCGCGAACCTCCAGTATGGCCTTGTCCCAGCAAGCGGATACCACCTCCCGTGGTATGGCGCTGCGGGGTCGTCGTATGCTGTGATGGACGCGGCGCGTCCACGGAGACCGAGGTCCGGTCGTCCGTCTTGTTCTTGGATCTGGTGGCGCCGTGAGTGTCCTCGCCGGCAACCACCCTTCCGACGGCGTCTCCCCCGCCCACCGTTGGCTCTGGTGGCGGCGGATGAGACGCAGACGGGCCCCCGACCTCCGAAGGCTTCTTCTTCGGGGCCATGGAGTTGTCGCCGGTGAAGTTGCTGACGAAACTTAGAGAGGTTGATGAAGAATGCGCCCGCGCGAACGCCGGATCAGGTTCGCACAACCTCGACGCCCCCTACCTGGCGCGCCAAAGATGTCGGGGGAAACTGTCCGCCACGAACACCTATGGGACCGGAGCCCCTTGTCTGTGCGGTACGAGGGCGGAGGGAGCACGAAGAGCAGATCGAGGCAGACGCGCGGGCAGTTTTACCCAGGTTCGGGCCGCACGGATGCGTAAAACCCTACTCCTGCTTGGTTGTGTATTGAGTTGAGCGCTCGGGAGCTTGAAGAAGCAGCTACACCGTGCGTGAGAGTAATCTAGGTTTCGAACCCCCTCCACGTTGTGCATGGGCCTCCTTTTATAGTGCAAGGGGTCACCGACAGGTGTCAACGTAGGAGAAAGGGGTAAAAATGTAAAAGAGGTGGTAGTTGTAATAGTGCGGGAACAGTGGAGCTACAGTACAGAACAGTGGTCTATACCTACTTTAACAGTGGGGGACAAGGGCATTTAATGCCTGTCGCCGTCGACCCCAAAAGCTCCCGCCGTTGCGTCTCCGTCTGCCACGGCGATGGATCCTCTGCCGTGGAGTGCCACCGTGTCCCCCAGGCTGCACAGCCATCCGCCACGCGTCCCTGGAGTGGCCCCAGGGCGACGCGTGGGCCGATGAGCTGGAGCGCGGGCACACAGCGCACCTCCCCCGGCAAGCACCTTGCCGGGGATCTCGACCTTGCCGGGCCCGGAAGCTTGCCGCTCCCCGAGCCCTTGCCGGGTCTTCTAAGATGAAATCTTCTATTCGTCCTGACAAGCTCCTCTTGCCAGGGCCTCGTGCTAGTTAAGCAATCTCGAGCCTGGGACGGCCTTCCCGGCAAGCTCCTCTTGCCGGGGTCTTGGTCTTCTGTCTTGTATACTTTGTTTTTGAATGGCTAGATAAGGGTCAGGAAGGTCTCCGGCGAGCGCGTGGTGAACCCTGCCGCGGGGAGCTGCCGCTGCCCGTGCACAAGTTGGGGTACTAGGGTACCCCTACCTTAGTACACCGACAATGACTAACTACCTTATATGTGTTGCACGAAAACAATGGAAAGTACTGAGGTTTACAAGATGGTACTAACTATTATACCTTACCTTTTTGTATTACTTTGCTCCATTTCCAATATAGAGAAGATATTTATGCACATCTTGTTTTCAGGCTTCACTGATGATTACCTCTTAAACCACCTCTCTGGTCAGGAGGCAAGGAAAGTTTGCATACAACACCCACGGTTCAATATTGAAGTGTTCTTGAAGAGGTCGAAGGATGGACGGTCAATCATCCACACGCACTGGCCCAAACTTGCAAAGACCTTCAACATGATTGAAGGCTCAATATTCGTCTTTCGCTTCAGCAGTTTTCCACATGAGATGCATCTCTCTATGTACCATCTATGATGCTAATTTCGAAAGGTTCTAGATGTTGCATGTGAAACTTGCTGCTAGTGCAGTTGTGTAATAGGGTGGTTGAGTGCTGAAGCTATATCATGTTGTACTACGATGTATTTCAATTATGAAATCCTGCTTCCTTAATATGGAAATGAAATATATTATGTGCTTAATATGAATGTCAATTAGATTAGTAAATGTATTATTAATAATGGGGTAATTAGCCCGCTAATTGGCCAATTAACTTGCTAATTGAGTTTTCCTATTGCAAACGGTTAATGAGAAAACACCATGGGCGATGATCTCAGGCAACGCACACAGTTTCTAGGAATAAACCGTGTTGGATCAATTAACAATCACACACGATATTCTCTTGAAAACTATTTGCGTTATGCCACATTGTGCAAACGTTTTTCTTGGAGTGACTGTGTGGGATGTATATACCAACGGAAACGTTCAGCGGTGACTGACTATGTGGGATGTACTTATGACCGGAAATGATTTCGTCTATATAATTGTATTTTTTTAGCACTGATGTACATATTTCTATATTTGAGTGCTCGACGGTCGCACACGACCTCATTTTCCCGAGCGTGTGTGCCGGGTTGGCATATCCCCGACGGTTTCTGGGTCGTGTGGGAAGGACCCCCCTATTGCCCAGACTCACTTGGCGACGGTTTCGAATGCCGTCGCGGAAAGTGGTTTAAAACCGTTTGTTTAGGATCGACGCGTACCAGTGCACCGACACATCAAATTATCAAAGTAACGAACGCGAATCATATGAGCATGATGAAAACTAGTTTGACGATAATTCCCATGTGTCCTCGGGGGCGCTTTCCTTTATATAAGAGTTTTTCCAGGCTTGTCCTTTGCTACAAAAAGGATTGAGCCACCTTGCTGCACCTTTTTTACTTTTGTTACTTGTTACCCATTACGAAGTGATGTGAAGTCGTCAGTGATGCTCAATAAGATCTTGGAGCTGATTATGAACTTGTCGGTGCATGATCCTGCCTTGTTCTTCAGGGAATGCATGGATCTTATTTGGATCATACTCGGCAGGGCCACGAACAATTGCAAAGCGCTTGTGAAGCACACCGAAGGCTCTCTCCATATCTTTCCTGGACGCTTCTTGACGTTGGGAAAAGTGAATATTTTTGTTACCTTCTTGTGGGGACCCCGACTTAAGAGTCGAGATCACCGAATGCACGTGTACAGTGATCCCAGAGATCAATGCTCACTAAATACACAGAAGCTGAATAACAAGAGTCTTACATCCATACATACCGTCTTACACAAATTATTATGGCCAAGTCTTACATAGATAAAGCCTCATGGGCTGAATAGCAAATAAACTCGAGTAGCGGAAGTCTTCGTAGATAAGTAGAACCCATGCCATCTGCCTTAACCCTACAGGCATTCTGACTGGGAAAGCGTCCTAGTTCGCATGTTCGTCTCCATAGAATTCTTCTTCAAATTCCTGCTCCTCCATGCCTGGCCAATTAGATAACCAGTGGCAAGCCAATGAGTACTTTGAATGTACTCGCAAGCAACCCATGATTTGGTTCAAGGTAACAATGCAAGTTGTATAACAATAAGCAACCTAGCTACAAGCTAGCTAAGATATTCTACCATTTGTGAAACATGCATCAATGTACTTGGGTAACCTCGAAGACAGGTTACAGATATCAACATAAATAGAGTTCAGCTCATTATCAACGAGTCAAGTCACCACCTTGACTCAACACACACACACACACACTTTCACCGAGATTGTAAAATTCTGGACATAGTTTAAGTAGCACCTCCCAACTGTCCATGATCGTGGACACGACTATTCGAATAGTTTTTCACTCTGCAGAGGTTGCGCACTTTACCCACAAGATCCGGGAAGCTTTCGTGTCACCCACGATCCCGCAGTACCTCACTTACTCGGGGGAAGCACCCGGTCATTACCTTTCCCTAGACGACACTAACATAGGGTCCAGTCGTTGGTGCACGGCCCTCGTGTACAAACGAAAGATCGTGGGACTTGCCCTTTTTACAATGTCACGCATACACGAAGGGACCAACGGTGTGTCCGGTGCCTTGTGAAAGCAGTCATGGTCGCCTATCCAAGCACGACCCCGTCCCGGGAGTGACCTCAAGTCTCCCCCGTCACTAGTGATGTGGGCACCATGCTAGTATCATCCTAAGTAATCAATAATGCCCCGTCCCATAAGGGGTAGAGTGGTTGCACATGTTTGGTTGGGACGGTAATCACACATAAATCTAATCCATCATTTTACCCACACGCGAGAACTTTCTTTGGTACGCCACTTCTTCCTCAAGTGGTGACCTTAACTCAACATCACCCTCGGGCATTAGGGACACCCGATGGGGTTTTCGAAAAGAATGCAACCACGAAGGATTCATGGTACTTATGCATCATCATGTATCAACAACTAATCCTTTGTCATTGCATCTATGCACATGGTAAAGATCATGAGTAGGGGTATGCATCATGTGGTGGCTCTCAACAAGTTTACCACCGTCACTCCTTATCATCATTCAATCGGAAATAAAAGGGTACCGAGGAACAAAAGGGGGTATCATGGTCAAAGGGCTGCTTGCCTTGGTTGGCAACTTCGTCTTCAAAGCCTTCAAGTCCTTCTCCTTCTTCTTCCTCAGCAACTTCGTCAAACACGATATCTAATCGTCGCAATAAATAACGGAAAAATAAGACAATAATAAAAACAAAAAAATCAAAGTGCTCAGAAAAATGTCAACTTATTTTTATAAAATACTAGAGGGAAAACTAAGATGGCAAAAATTCTTAGTTTGGGATTTGGAGTGACAGAATGGGGTATATGGATTTTTGAACACAGGTTTTAGTGTTCAAATTTAGATTTAAATTTGAACAGTACAGAAAAGGTTCATGAATATGTGTGAAAGTTATATCATTAAATAGGTTGGAATTTTACAAGTTTTTAGGAACTGGAATTATTTCATTTGGATAAATATTTTATCCTGTGGAATTTTTATAAAACAGACAAAAAAGGAAAAAGAAAGGCACTGTGCCATTGGGCCAGAAAGGCCACAGTGCAGCAGGCCCAGAGGGAAAACAGCCCGCGCGAGGCTGCCACGTCGAAGGCGTAAAGGCGAAGTACGCCTTCGACCTGATGGCGAACCGGTACGCGCGCGCGTGCGTTTTTAAACCTGACGGGGGGGGGGGGTCCCACCCGTCAGGGCGTGAGGCTGACGGACAGGGCGCACAGCCGTCGTCGTCTACCTCTGTCCAGAGGCGACGGCGAGCTCGCCGGCTGCGATATAGGGCACGGGAGGAGGCGAGGGTGGTACCGTCGTGCTCAGGGAGGAGCCGCCATTCGGATGGAGGTGGAGTTGGTCGCCGGGGTGGCCTGGTTCGCCGGCGACGAGGAGGCACGACGGAGTTGCTTCGGGTGGTGGTGGTTCCGACCGTTTCCGACAGCTAAAGAGAGGGGAAACAAGGGGGAAATGATCAGTGAGGTCTTGTGGTTCTAGATCGAGTGAGAGGAGCGGCGGAGAGGGCTTATACCTCCGGATCGACGGCGACCCGAGGTGGTGGAGCTCGAGCTCGATCTCGAGCTCGGGCCCGTCTGGAGAGGAGTGGGTGGTGTAGGGGGGGGGATTAGGTGTGTGAGGGAGCGAGTGGTGAGGAGAGGGAGGTGCGGGGGTGTCCTTTTATAGGCGAACGGCGGGGTGCCATGGACCCGTGCGTCGGCGAGCTTCTGCTCATTGCCACATGGCTCGGGAGGGGCTGGCACCGTGTCTGGGGCGTTCCTGGATGCGGTCCAGAGCCGGGGAAGAGAAGAGAGAGAGAGCAGGGGAAGGCCAGGGCATCGCGCGTGTGAGGAAGCTCATTGGAGCTCTCGGGTGGCCGTCGTGCGTGCGAACCGGGGCGAGAGGAGGGAGAAGGAGGAGGGGGCCGACCGGCTGCCGTGTCGTGGACGTCGAGGCGGCCTCGAGAGACACCATCCCGACGCCCTAGGTGGTCGGGCGCCTCGGGCAGGTCGCGGCTACAGTGCGGGAGCGCACTGTAGCGCGCTCCAGAGCGTCCATATGGCCGGCATGGCCGTGTCCCACGCGCTCTGTACGCGGCCACCATGTCCATTGGCTCTAGGGGGAGTAAACAATGTGGGAGGGACATTGGATGCCAGGGAGAGCTTCTAGAAGGAGTGAGGGCTGAGAGAGAAAGGTGAAAGTTGCTGTCCAGAATGTAAAATGGGGGTTTACCCCCCTCTATCATTGAGCTGAGGCCAGGGGAGAGTTACTGGAGATGCAAGGGGACTTGGGGAAACTGTGGTAAAAAGCCTAGCTCAAGGAGAACAAGGAAAGAGGTGAAAGTGATAATATTGGAAAATCACCAGAAGGTGTTTGATGTGGTTTTGGGCAATCAAATTATTTCCAATAGACATGAGACTTAACAGGATCAAATGGTATATAGAAATAGGGTGTTCCACCAAGTTTGGGCTCATTTTAAGAAACTTGCCAATGTAACTTTGGTAAACCCTAGAAATCAACAGAAATGGATTTTCCAAGTTTAAGTTAATCAAATCATCCCTCCTTGATGCACCACTTGGTGTAGTGTCATCATTTGGGGTTGTGATCATGCCCACAAAGTTTGAGGTCACAAGTAAAAAGTTGGTAGTGTAAAGTTGTTCAAATTTGAATCTGAACATAAATGGTTTTGGGGTACTCTGATCAAGTTACCCTTTTCCAAAGCTTGTGCAATTTGGTCTAGATGCATTATTAGACCATTCTAGCATTTGTACTAAGTTTGAGAGCATTTGAGCAAGTTTGAAAATGTAAAGTTGCTCAAACTTCAAAAATGGACAGAATGGTTTTGAGGGTTTTGATGAGGTTTTCTTGCTTCCCAAGGCATGGGGCGTGGCAAGATCATCAAATATGTCATATATAACATGATAGAATTTCCCTGGAATTTTTAGAGAATATTTCCTTAGTAAATATTTCAAAAGCTTGAAATATCCAAAAAGGATTTCTAAGGGATTTGTCCAATATTTTGAACATGACCAAGTGTTAAACTCTTATATATGGAAAATATGTCCTAAGAGTCTCCCTGAATTTTGGAAAATATTTTTGAAATATTTAAATAATTTTTACCTATTAAAGACCATTTCCGGCCTTTATAAAAAGCCTTTAAATAAAATAGGAAAATAACTTTTAAAAATATATTTTTTGTGGTTTATGGGAGTCCTATATCTAATAGGTTTCAAATATACTCTTTGAAATATTTTTATCACCCTAGATCAAGTACTTGTAGTGCAAGCCTCAATTCAGGGGTTTATGGAAAACTAATTTTTGAAAATACTTTTTGGCCAAATTATTTTTGTAAGAAAATACTATACTGTTATATACACTTGGTATGATCATTGGGCAGAAGTTTGGGGTAAGGAGATGAAATATATAAGATGGAGTAGTTGACTTTAAAGAGCACTTGAAAATCACAGAGAGAAAACTTAATTCAAAATAAAAGCCAAATGATGCCAAAAAAATTTGTTGGTCCAAATTTTCATGCTTTATTGATGCAAATGACATGTTACAAAATGCAGGGTGTGACAGACCTACCCCCTTACAAGAATCTCGTCCTCGAGATTCCTAATCTAGGCCTTAGAAGAGATCGGGATACTCGGATCTAAGATAGTCTTCGAGTTCCAAGGTTGCTTCTGCTTCCGTGTGGTTGCTCCACTGGACCTTGAAGTACTTGATGGTGCGGCTTCGCGTCCGTCACTCTGCTTCATCCAGAATGCGAATGGGCTTCTCTTGGTAGGTCAAATCAGGCTGAAGACCAATGGCTTGGTGATCGACATCCTTGTAGAGATCAGGCTTGTCCGGAACTTGGAGACACTTCCGGAGTTGGGACACGTGGAATACGTTGTGCACATCGGATAGCTCAGGTGGTAGTTCCAACTGGTAAGCCACTTCTCCTCGTCGTGCAGCGATCTCAAAGGGACCAATGAACCTTGGTGCAAGCTTCCCTTTAATGTGGAAACGCTTGGTTCCCTTCAGAGGAGTTACTCGCAGGTACACATGGTCTCCGACACGGAAACTCATATCTCGGCGACGAGTGTCAGCATAGCTCTTCTGTCTTGATTTGGCGGCCTTCAAACATTCTCTGACTAGTTGGACTTGCTCTTCTGCTTCGCGGAGAATGTCTGGTCCAAGAACTAGCCCTTCTCCAGTCTCTGACCAATTGAGGGGTGTGCAACACTTGCGTCCGTACAACACCTCAAATGGTGCCATCTGAAGGCTCGACTGATAACTGTTGTTATAGGAGAACTTGGCAAAAGGGAGGCAATCTTCCCACTTGGCTCCATATGCCAAGACACAGCCTCGGAGCATGTCTTCGAGAATTTGATTTACTCGCTCTGTCTAACCTCCGGTCTGCGGCTGGAAAGCCGTGCTGAAAGACAACTTGGTTCCCAAGGCTTCTTGGAACTTCTTCCAGAACCTTGAGGTAAAGTGGGTTCCTCGATCTGACACAATCTCCTTAGGAACACCATGAAGGCTTACGATTCTGTCGTTGTAGAGAGTTGCCAGCTGGTTGCCATCATAGGTAGTCTTGACAAGAATGAAATGGGCTACCTTGGTCAAATGGTCGACTATGACCCAGATGGGGTCATGTCCTTTATTTGACCTTGGTAATCCAGTGATGAAGTCCATTCCGACTTTATCCCGCTTCCACTCAGGAACCTTGAGTGGTTGGAGCAATCCAGCGGGTCGCTGATATCTAGCCTTGACCCTTTGGCACACATCACACTTTGCAATATAAGTTGCAATCTCTCTTTTCATCCCGTGCCACCAGAATCTTTCCTTCAAGTCTTGATACATCTTGGTTCCTCCGGGGTGGATGGAATACGGAGTGTCGTGGGCTTCTTGCAAGATCAAATTCTTCAGCTCCATCTTGTTTGGTACGCAGATGCGGCATTTGTACCAAACAATCCCATGCTCGTCCTCGGAGAATCCTGGGGCTTTGCCTAGCTTCATCTTCTTCTTGATGCCTTCAATGCTTGCGTGCCCACCTTGTGCTTTCTTGACTTCGTCCATCAGGGTTGGTTTGACTTCCAGATGGTCTAGAAATCCATGGGGAACCAATTCCAAACTGAATTGTTCCAGCTCTTCAAACAGGGCTGGCTGCCTTCTTTGAATTATGGCATTCAGGGAGCAAGCCTTTCTGCTTAAGGCATCGGCTACCACGTTAGCCTTCCCGGGGTGATATTGAACACTGAGGTCATAATCCTTGATTAGTTCCAACCATCTCCATTGCCTCATGTTCTATTCCTTCTGGGTGAAAATATACTTCGGACTTTTGTGGTATGTGTATATCTCACACCATTTCCCTAGGAGATAATGTCGCCAAGTCTTCAAGGCATGAACCACTCCTGCTAACTCAAGATCGTGAGTAGCGTAGTTCTCTTCATGAGGTCGTAGCTACCTTGAGAGGTAAGCTATGACTCGTCCTTCTTGCATTAGAACGCTTCCCAATCTGGTTCGAGAGGCATCACAATATATCACGAACTCTTTGTGAATATCAGGTGTTGCCAGAACTGGGGCGATGGTCAATCTCTTCTTGAGCTCTTGGAAGCTTTCTTCGCATTTTGGCGTCCATTCGAACTTCTTGTCCTTCTTCAGGAGCTGAGTCATTGGCCGGGCAATGCTAGAGAATCCTTCCACGAATTTGCGGTAATAGCCCGCAAGTCCGAGGAAGCTTTTGACTTCCTTGACGGTCGTTGGGGATTGCCATTGGGTCATAGCTTCGATCTTCGCGGGGTCAACCGACAATCCTTCCTCGGTCAAGACATGACCTAAGAACCCAACTTTATGCAGCCAAAACTCACATTTGCTGAATTTGGCGTATAGTTGGTGCTCTCGAAGCTTGTCTAGGACCATCCTCAAATGTTGCTCGTGCTCTTCCTCCGTCATCGAGAAGACAAGAATGTCATCAATGAAGACGACAACAAACTTGTCCAAATATTCCATGAAGACTTTATTCATGAGATACATGAAGTAAGCTGGGGCATTGGTTAATCCAAAGGACATGACCATGCACTCATACAGGCCATATCTTGTTACAAATGCCGTCTTCGGAATATCTTGGGGTCTGATCTTCAGCTGGTAGTACCCAGATCTAAGGTCGATCTTGGAGAACACCTTGGCTCCGCTGAGTTGATCAAACATATCTTCAATCTTGGGAAGTGGATACTTGTTCTTGATTGTAACCTCATTGAGGGAACGGTAGTCAATGCATAAGCGGATGGTACCATCCCTTTTCGCCACAAACAGAACAGGTGATCCCCAAGGGAAGGCACTTGGGCGGATAAATCCCTTCCTCAGCTGCTCTTCCAGTTGCTTCTTCAACTCGGCTAATTCTTCTGTCCCCATTCTATAAGGCTTCTTATAGATGGGTCCTTCCCCGGGCATGAGCTCGATGATGAACTCAATGTCACGGTCAGGGGGCATTCCCGGTATCTCATCCGGAAAGACATCAGGGTACTCGCATACTACCGGTACTTGCTCCAGTCCAACTTCAGACAGACAGTTGACTTGAGTGGTTTGAGCAGGAGAGGAGTTGGAGGCAAACTTAGCTTCGACTCCTTGGTCATTGGTCACGGTGACAGTCCGATTGGCACAGTCTAATAAGCCTTGATGCTTGCTGAGCCAATCCATTCCTAAGATCACATCCAAGCCTTGCGATCTTAAGATGATAAGGTCTGCTAGGAAGTCTACACCATTAATGATAATACCGACTCCCTTACAGCCTATCTTGGCTCTCATCTCTGCTCCGGGGGTTTGTACCACCATGGGGTTATTCAGGGGTGTAGGGGTCATGCCACTTTTTAATGCAAACTTTTGAGTGACAAATGAATGCGTGGCTCCAGAATCAAACAAGACAGTTGCAGGTGCTGAGTTGACAATGAACGTACCCAACACGACGTCCGGGTCTTCCTGAGCTTCTTCAGAAGTGACGTGATTCACGCGCCCCTTCCCATGGTTGGGCGGGTTGCAAGGGACTTGGTTCCTTGGTGGCATCCCGCGGCCTTGTCATGGGTTCTGCGCATTGGGGCGCGGGGCATCGGGCTTCTTGTTGGGGCACACCCTTGAGATGTGTCCTGACTGACCACATCCAAAGCAAGTGACTTGGTTTGGGTTATTGATCTTGTTTCCACCACTGTTATTGGGGTTGAATGCTGGCCTTGGGTTGGCATACTGCTGAGGCTAATAGTTGGTTCGAGGTGCAGGAGCTCTTGGCTGGTGATAGGTTGGCTTGACCGGGGCTGGCTGCCACGGGCGAGGCTTCTGGCTGCTGGAACTTCCCTTGCTGATCATCTTGCGCTTGCGAGTCTCTTCCAGAGCACGCCGCTTGTCTTTCAAGCATGAGTGCTTTGTTCATCAGGTCAGGAAAGGTTGGGCAGTCACACACGACAAGCGAGTACTGCAGAGTCTGATTGAGGCCTTCCATGAAGCGCTCCCTTTTTGCAGCATCTGTGCTGACATCTTCAGGGGCATACCTTGACAGAACACTGAACTTTTGCATGTACTCCTTGACAGTGCCACTTCCTTGCTTCAGGGCTCGAAACTCACGCTTTTTGATAGCCATGATCCCGGAAGGAATATGGGCCTTGCGGAATTCTGCCTTGGAGTTGTTCCAAGTGATGTCTTGCCCAGCATGCATGACCTTGAATCCATCCCACCAAGGTCTAGCAGTCCCCCCGAGGCAGTGGGCAGCATAAGCCACCTTCTCACGATCTTCGGTGCAAGCGACTATTTCCAGCAAGTCCTCAATGGTGCGGACCCAGTCGTCTGCATCCAGGGGTTCAGCAGTCTCGATGAAGGTTGGCGGTGCATGCTTCTTGAACTCTGCCAACGTGGAACGTCCATTGCCATTTGTCGGAGATATTGACCATGGGTACCCTCGGCGACCACCCTTGGTATTTTAAGACAAATAACAGCCGCCTGGTCCACCGCGACCGTCTGCTCATCGGGCCGCCTCCTAGGGTAGCCTGCCCTCGGAGCCAGCTGCCAGCAGGCGGTAGGGACCCAGCAGGCGGCAACACCAACACCACCAGCCAGCAGACGGTCCCATATTCCTCCCTCAGAACGCGTGCTGGGGGGCCCCCGCACAGTAGGGGCGTGGCTACAGGTGAACATGTCCTTAGAAGATCTATAAGGGCATGGCTACAGTGAACGTGTACCTTATGAATATCTCCTAAGCGGCGGATCACTGTAGCCATGTTGCTCGTGACTAAGCATCGGTCAGAGGAGGCCACGATCCCACTACTCACAGACGTCAGGGCCAGCAGGCGGCTGGCCCCATTGGTCAGCGAGTAGCTTGAGAACGAGCCACCCCTGGCAGATGGCCAGGGGATACGGCCGCCTGGTAGCAGGCGGCAATTCTCACCCTAGAAGTCCGAGCCTCATCAAGATGACGAGACAGGGCGTGGCGGCAGCGTACGGCAGGAGACGGCGGCACTGTAGCCACTTCCCTCCTGACAAGGCTGTCGTCAGCAGAGGTGCATCCACAGTGAAAGACAATCACATAGGGCCCGCAGGCAGCGGGCACCAGCAGGCAGGCGGCAAGGCCGGCGCCAGAAGACACTGACGGCTGGGGGCCACACCGTCGAGATTAGCATTGCACCCCTGGGGGTAGGCCTATATAAACCCCCCAGGGTCCTCCATGAGGAGGGGTTAGAAGGTTACGAGATTGGACCCTAGAAGAGAGATAGGAGGTGGGCTAGCCTTGTTCATCTTCTTCCTCTAGATCGCACAGCTCGAGGAGCAACCTTGTAGCTACCATAGTGACATCAGTCATGACGCAGAGCCCCCGCAGAGCAGGACTAGGGGTGTTATCTCCTCGGAGAGCCCCGAACCTGGGTAAGATCCGTAGGCGTCCTAAGTTCCGCTTCATCCCGCTTCCCGAGCCCGGAGACGTTCTTTTGACCCCATGCATGATAAGCCATCCGTTGGCATATGTCGTCCCAAAACTCCGACATTTGGCGCCCACCGTGGGGCTAGGTGCATCATCGTCCGGAGACATGTTCTGGACGGGAACCTTGTTCCTTCCTGGCGAGAGTAGCCAGCCCGGCACGCCCGCTGGCATGGAAATCGGGATGCTCCGCGGCGCTGAGGCCGCATGCGCCGTGAGCGGGCTCGCCGATCTGCTCGGCGGCATCCACATCCATGACGAACCCTCTCCGGCGGCCGAGCCAGTGGCACCGGAGAGCTTCCTCGTCGAGCTCCTCGACAAGGTCCACATCGTCGATGAGCGCGCCTCTGACGTGGAGTTAGTAGGCTCTTCTGACCCGCCGGTAGACATGATCGCCGACCTCGGCGCGGGGCCCGTCGACTCCTTCCCCGAGCACGTGGAGATTATCAACGACCCCCTCCCCGTTCTTCCGATCGGCAGCACCATCAGCACCGTCACGGAGGTGCTCGTCACCGACCACGGCGAACCATCTAGCAGGACGGGCCTAGACCCGCTCGAGGCCGCTCTAGAGCACCTCGCCGCTCCTGTCGTGGCGGGGGCAGACGGCAAGGCGTTAGAGGCGCTCCGCGTTTCGCTCCTCGACAGCGCCAACAAACTGGCTGCCTCCCGACGCCTCACCGAAGCTTACCGTCGTGAGATGGACCGCGCCATTTGTGGCACGCCAGCTGCTGGCGAGCCTAGCCGAACCGATGCCGTCCGTGATCGCGGCGGGCTGCTGGCAGACATGCTGGGGGCCCCGCGGCCTATGTACCTCACTCCATCGGAGAACCTAAGGGCTGCCCAGGCGGCAGTCGATGAGATGGGCCACTTAGAGGCAGACGAGCTTCGTTGCATGACTCAGCGCGCCCGCCAGCTCCTCGACGCTGATCCCACGCAGCAGGAGGCCCGTCGCCGTGTATCAGAGGCCGGCACGCACGCAGACAACCGCCCTTTTCGGTGGGAGCAAGGAGCCATGTCTCGCTCTCCAACAGTCGGCGCCACCAACCGGCGAGACTCAGAGCCCGCTGCCAACCGCAGCTGGCAGACTCGCGTCACCATCGAGCGCGACGAAGACGGCCGCCCAAGGGCCGTAGAACGGCGAGGGGAACATCCGCCTCCTCCCAGGCAGGAGAAGCGCGTGTCTCCTCCGCCTGTTGACCACCCCTCTCTGGCGGGCCGTTTGGGCCGCCGCGAGGGGGTTGGGGAGAACGACGCCCGCCACCGCCTGGACCGTCTGGCTCGGTCCCAGGCGGTTGAAGAAGAAGATGACCTCGGACCGGCTCGTTTCGGCCCTCGCATCCGCAATGAGCCTTTTCCCAAGGGTTTCTCGCTCCCCAGAGACACCCCCAAGTATAACGGATCAGTGAAACCATAGGACTGGCTGGTGGATTCCTCCACAGCCGTCAGCATAGCTATAGGCAATAGACGTGTTGCGGTGAAGTATGTGCCCCTCGTGCTCCAGGGCACGGCTCGGACTTGGCTGAACATCCTTAAGCCCAATAGCTTCAACGGCTGGCTGGACTTCACCGACGCCTTCACTCGCAACTTCACCAGCACCTACAAGCGTCCTCCCAAGCCGCGTCAGCTCTCCCTGTGCGTCCAAGTCCCAGACGAGTCGGCTCGCGATTATCTGACGCGCTGGGCAGAGCTGCGCAACTCTTGTGAAGGAGTGCATGAGGTGCAAGTTGTCGAAGATATTGACCATGGGTACCCTCGGCGCCTACCCTTGGTATTTTAAGACAAATGACAGCCGCCTTGTCCGCTGTGGCCGTCTGCTCATCGAACCACCTCCTAGGGTAGCCTGCCCTAGGAGCCGGCTGCCAGCAGGCGGCAGGGACCCAACAGGCGGCGACACCAAAACCACCAGCCAGCAGACGGCCCCGCACTCCTTCCCAGGATGCGCGCTGGGGGGACCCCTGCACGGTAGAGGCGTGGCTACAGGAGAACATGTCCTTAGAAGATCTATAAGGGCGTGGCTACAGTGAACGTGTACCTTATGAATATCTCATAAGCGGCGGGTCACTGTAGCCACGTTGCTCATGACCAATCATCAGTCAGAGGAAACGGCGAGGCCAACAGGCGGCTGGCCCCATCGGTCAGCGGGTAGCTCATGAGCAAGCCACCCCTGGCAGACGGCCGGGGGAGACGGCCGCCTGGTAACAGACGGCAACCCTCACCCTAGAAGTCTGAGCCTCATCAAGATGACAGGACAGGGCGAGGCGGCAGCGTACGACGGGAGGCGATTGTACTGTAGCCACTTCCTTCTCGACGAGGCTGTCGTCAGCAGAGGCACGTCCACAGTGAAAGACAATCACGTAGGGCCCGTAGGCGGCGGGCCCCAGGAGACAGGCGGCAAAGCCGGCGCCAGAAGACGCTGACCGCTGGGAGCCACACCATCAAGATTACCATTGTACCCCTGGGGGGTAGGCCTATATAAGCCCCCGAGGGTCCTCCATGAGTAGGGGGGAGAAGATCACGAGGTTGAACCCTAGATAGGGAGATAGGAGGTGGGCTAGCCTTGTTCATCTTCTTCCTTTGAACCACGCAGCTCAAGGAGCAATCTTGTAGCTACCTTAGTGAGTCTGTCATGACGCGGAGCCCCCGCAGACCAGGACTAGGGGTGTTATCTCCTCGGAGAGCCCCAAACCTGGGTAAGATCCATAGGCGTCCTAAGTTCCGCTTTATCCCGCTTCCCGAGCCCGGCGACGCTCTTTTGACCCCATGCATGATAAGCCATCCGTTGGCATATGTCGTTCCAAAACCTCGACATTTGGCGCCCACCGTGGGGCTAGGTGCACCGTCGTCCGGAGACATGTTCTGGACGGGAATCTTGTTCCTTCCTGGCGAGTGTAGCCAGCCCAGCACGCCCGCTGGCGTGGAGACCGGGATGCTTCGCGGCGCTGAGGCTGCATGCGCCGTGAGCGGGCTCGCCGATCTGCTCGGCGCCATCCGCATCCACGACAAACCCTCTCCGGCGGCCGAGCCAGTGGCACCGGAGAGTTTCCTCGTTGAGCTCCTCGACAAGCTCCACATCATCGACGAGCGCGCTTCTGACGTGGAGTCAGTGGGCTCTTCTGACCCACCGGTAGACATGATCGTCGACCTCGACACCGGGCCAGTCGACTTCTTCCCCGAGCGCGTGGAGATCATCAACGAACCCCTCCCCGTTCTTCCAATCGGCAGCACCATCAGCATCGTCACGGAGGTGCTCGTCACCGACCACGGCGAACCATCCTGGAGGACGGGCCCAGACCCGCTCGAGGCCGCTCTGCAGCACATCGCTGCTCTTGTCGCGGCGGGGGCAGACGGCGAGGCGTTGGAGGCACTCCGCGTTTCGCTCCTCGACAGCGCCAACAAATTGGCTGCCTCCCGACGCCTCACTGAAGCTTACCGCCGCGAAATGGGCCGCACCATTTGTGGCATGCCGGTTGCTGGCGAGCCTAGCCGAGCCGGCGCTGTCCGTGATCGCGGCGGGCTGCTAGCAGACATGCTGGGGGCCCCGCGGCCTGTGTACCTAACTCCGTCGGAGAACCTAAGGGCCGCCCAGGTGGCGGTCGATGAGATGGGCCACTTAGAGGGAGACGAGCTTTGTTGCATGACTCAGCGCGCCTGCCAGCTCCTCGACGCTGCTGCTAAGTAGCAGGAGGCCCGTCGCCTGGTATCAGAGGCGGGCGCGCACGCAGACAACCACCCTTTTCGGCGGGAGCAAGGAGCCACGTCCCGCTCTCCAACAGTCGGCGCCACCAACCGGCGAGACTCGGAGCCCGCTGCCAGCCGCAGCCGGCAGACTCGTGTCACCATCGAGCGTGACGAAGACGGCCGCCCAAGGGCCGTAGAGAGGCGAGGGGAACATCCGCCTCCTCCCAGGCGGGAGAGGCGCGTGTCTCCTCCGCCTGTTGACCACCCCTCTCTGGCGGGCCGCTTGGGCCGCCGCGAGGGGGTTGGGGAGAACGACGCCCGCCACCGCCTGGACCGTCTGGCTCGTTCCCAGGCGGTTGAAGAAGAAGAAGACCTCGGTCCGGCCTGCTTCGGCCCTCACATCCGCAATGAGCCTTTTCCCAAGGGCTTCTCGCTCTCCAGAGACACCCCCAAGTACAACGGATCAGTGAAACCAGAGAACTGGCTGGTGGATTACTCCACGGCCGTCAGCATAGCCACCGGCAACAGACGTGTCGCGGTGAAGTACGTGCCCCTCATGCTCCAGGGCACGGCTCGGGCTTGGCTGAACAGCCTTAAGCCCAATAGTATCAACGGCTGGCTGGACTTCACCGACACTTTCACTCGCAACTTCACCAGCACCTACAAGCGTCCTCCCAAGCCGCGCCAGCTTTCCATGTGCGTCCAAGGCCCAGACGAGTCGGCCCGCGACTATCTGACGTGCTGGGCGGAGCTGCGAAACTCTTGTGAAGGAGTGCTCGAGGTACAAGCCATCGAGTATTTCACGGCCGGGTGCAGAGAAGGCACCTTACTCAAACACCGGCTCCTTTGCGTGAGCCGGCCATGTTGGATGAGTTGCTGAGCATAGCAGACAAGTATGCCACCGCTGACTCCTCCATGAAGACTGAGCTGCAAGTGGATGCCTCTAGCAAGATGACCCCTCCAACTTCCAAGACGCCGGTAGGGGAGTCCAGCCGGCGCCAGCATACAAGCAACCAGAAACGCAAGGCCCACGCGCCGGCTGCCAACAGCCGGCTGGTGGCAGCAGTCGACGGACAGCAGCCAGAAGCTCAAGCAGGACCCAAGCGGCAGAAGGGCGGCAAACCGGTGTGGCAACCGGCCTTCTCCTTTGATCAAGCCCTGGACGCCCCCTGCAAGTTTCATAGTGGCGCGAAGCCTTCCAACCACACCACACGAAAGTGTCATTGGCTCACAAGAATTGCGAGGGGAGAGGCTCTGCCACCGCCGCCTGCTGGACAGCCGGCCCCGCCTTCTAATCCGCCGGCTGCCCGCCCTGGCGGCCAGGTCCAGGATGAATTCCCAGAGGAAAACGGAGCCTATGTTGTCTTCACCAGCCAGACGGACGATAGGCACAGCCGGCGCCAACGGCGCAGAGAAGTCAACACTGTTGCCGTCAAGAACCCAGAATTCATGCATTGGTCTGAAAGGCCTGTCAGCTGGAGCCGAGAGGATCACC
The DNA here is from genome assembly GCA_902687465.1 of Secale cereale. NCBI lineage: Eukaryota > Viridiplantae > Streptophyta > Magnoliopsida > Poales > Poaceae > Secale > Secale cereale. The sequence continues at coordinate 871,213,537 of LR738713.1, forward strand.
CGGCTGTCATGCCATCGCCGGGGGCCTATGCCTTGGTCCTGGATGCCACTCTCTCCACTGACAGGCGGGCCTGTCGTTTCTCCCGGGCGCTGGTAGACGGCGGCAGCAACATCAACATCATGTACCGGGACACCATGGAGAAGTTGGGCATCAAAGAGAAGCAACTTCAGCCTACCAGGACCGTGTTCCATGGCATTGTGCCAGGCCTCTCTTGCTCACCAATCGGCAAGGCCAGGGTCGATGTCCTGTTTGGTGACAAGATGCACTTCCGAAGGGAGCCGGTCTGGTTTGAAGTGGTGAACCTGGAAAGTCCCTATCACATGATCTTGGGTCGGCCAGCTCTTGCAAAGTTCATGGCAGTCCCCCATTATGCCTACCTTAAGATGAAGATGCCTGGCCCCAAAGGAATAATCACCATAGCCGGGGACTACGAGAAGTCCATTGCATGCGCAACAGCCAGCAGTCGCCTGGCAGAGACCCTTGTCGTGGCTGAGGAAAGGCGCCGTCTGGAGCGGCTGGTGGCAATGGCTGGCGAGCAGCCGGCCATACCAGCCGATCCCAGGGAGGCGGAGCCGCAAGGCTCGTTCCAGCCAGCCAAGGACACAAAGAAGATTGCCTTGGACCCGTCTCACCCGGAGCGATTTGCTGTCATAGGGTCAAGCCTAGACAGCAAATAGGAAAGCGAGCTCGTCGATTTCCTCCGTGAGAATCGGGACATCTTTGCATGGTCCCCCAAGGACATGCCTGGTGTCCCGACAGATTTCGCCGAGCACAAGCTACACGTGAGAGAAGATGCAAAGCCTGTCAGACAGCCGCTGCGCCGCCTGTCAGAAGAAAAGAGAAGAGTCGTTGGGGGAAGAAGTCGCGCGCCTGCTAGCAGCCGGCTTCATCATGGAAGTCTTTTATCCCGAGTGGCTTGCGAATCCAGTCCTGGTGCTAAAGAAGAACAAGAAATGGCGCATGTGCATTGATTACACCAGCCTAAACAAAGTTTGCCCTAAAGACCCGTTTGCTCTACTGCGAATAGATCAAGTGATCGACTCCACAGCCGGATGCGAGCTGCTGTCTTTCCTTGATGCTTATTCGGGGTACCACCAAATCAAGCTTGATCCAGCTGACCGCCTGAAGACCGCCTTCATCGAGCCGTTTGGGGCCTTCTGCTACCTGACCATGACGTTCGGCTTGAGAAATGCCGGTGCCACCTTTCAGCGTTGCATGCAGAAGTGTCTCCTCAAGCAGCTTGGCAGGAACGCCCATGTTTACATGGACGATATTGTGGTGAAGACGGAGAAGAGAGGAACCCTTTTGGAGGATCTCCAAGAAACGTTTGAGAACCTGCGCTGCTTTCGGATTAAGCTAAACCCGTAGAAATGCGTCTTCGGGGAACCGGTCGGCCAGCTCCTTGGCTTCCTGGTATCCGAACGCGGCATCGAGTGCAACCCCGCAAAGATCAAGGCCATTGAGAGGATGGAATGACCGACCCGTGTGCGAGATGTCCAGAGATTCACGGGGTGCTTGGCATCTCTCAGCCGTTTCATCAGCCGGCTGGGAGAAAAGGCACTCCCCCTGTACCAACTGATGAAGAAGACCACGTGCTTCGAGTGGAACGACCAGGCAGATGAAGCATTCCAGCAGGTCAAGCGACTGCTGTCCACCCCGCCTGTCCTGGCGGCGCCAGCAGACAAGGAACCCATGTTCCTTTACATAGCCGCCACCAGCCGGGTGGTCAGCACTGTCATTGTGGTCGAGCGCCCAGAGGACGGCAGAGCCTTGCCCATCTAGAGGCCCGTCTACTACTTGAGCGAAGTGCTGTCAGCATCCAAGCAGAACTATCCCCATTACCAGAAGATGTGCTACGGCGTGTACTTCACCGCCAAGAAACTCAAGCAGTACTTCCAAGAGCATTCTGTCACGGTCGTCTGCACGGCCCCGCTTGCTGAAATCATGGGGAACAGAGATGCCTCGGGAAGAGTGGCCAAGTGGGCCATTGAGCTGGCCCCCTTCACCATCTTCTACCAGCCGCGCACCACCATCAAGTCGCAAGCATTGGCCGACTTCCTCGTCGATTGGGCCGAAACCCAGTACCTGCCGCCTGTGCCAGACTCAACCCATTGGCGGATGCACTTTGACGGATCAAAGATGCGCACCGGCCTGGGAGCCGGCGTCGTCCTCACCTCCCCCAAAGGCGACAAGCTCAAGTATACCCTGCAGATCCACTTTGCCGCCTCCAACAACGTGGCCGAGTACGAGGCACTCATCCACGGGCTCCGGATGGCCAAGGAGATTGGCATCCGCCGAGTGCTGTGCTACGGTGACTCAAACTTGGTTTTCCAACAGTCGTCTGGGGACTGGGACGCCAAGGACGGAAACATGGCAAGCTATCGCTTCCTTGTCCAGCAGATCGGTGGACACTTTGATGGCTACGAGTTCCTCCATGTACCGCGGGCCGATAACATGCAAGCCGACACCTTGGCACGAATCGGCTCCACCCGCCAAGCGATACCAGCCGCGTATCTCTCCAATGCCTGCGCAAGCCGTCTATCAAGCCTTCACAAGAGTCGGAGTCAATCTTCATACCAGCCGACCCCGGGGCAGGCGGCCTCGCGGTTTCGGCTGCTGGCCCAGAGACTGCCCCAGCAGGCGGCCACGACACTCCAACTCCAACAGACGGACCACCTACAGCCGCGCCAGCTCCTGGCCCGGGGACTGCTCAACCAGACGGCCAGGAGGCGCCGGTTCCAGCAGACAGCTTGGGGGCTTCGGATACACAGCAGGCGGCTCAGCCCAGCCCTCCGCCTCCCAGCCCAACCGCCCTGGTCTCTCTAGCCGAAGCAACAGGAGTCTCAGCGCCGTCCTGGGCGCAGCCAATCCTCACATTCCTTCTGAAAGGAGAGCTGCCAGCAGAAGAAACTTTGGCACGACAAGTTCAACGCCGGACCTCAGCATACACCATAGTCAACAAAGAGCTTGTCAGAAGAAGTGCAACGGGTGTCTTCCAGCGCTGTGTAGAAGCAACAAAAGGGCTGGCCATCCTGAAGGACATTCACCAAGGGGAATGCGGCCATCACGCGGCCTCAAGGTCTCTCGTAACCAAAGCTTTCCGCCACGGTTTCTTCTGGCCGACTGCTTTGGACGATGCCAAAGATTTGGTGAGAAAGTGCAACAGCTGCCAGCGCTTCAACTCCAAGCAACACTTGCCGGCTTTTGCACTCAAGACTATTCTGATCACTTGGCCATTTGCCGTCTGGGGCCTGGATATGGTAGGACCTTTCAAGACTGCCAGAGGAGGCCTGACACATTTACTCGTGGCAATAGATAAATTCACCAAGTGGATCGAAGCCAAGCCAATCAAGAAACTCAACGGCCCAACTGTTGTGACATTCATTGCAGACATCATAGTCCGGTACGGTATACCGCACAGCATCATCACTGACAACGGCACAAATTTTGCCAAAGGCGCACTTGCCCATTTCTGTGCAACACAGGGCATCTGACTGGACCTAGCGTCCGTTGCCCACCCACAGTCTAACGACCAAGTCGAGCGCGCCAACGGCCTCATCCTGTCCAACATCAAGCCCCGGCTGGTCGAACCTTTGGAGCGATCGGCCGGCTGCTGGATCGAAGAACTGCCGTATGTCCTATGGAGCCTCAGAACCACTCCGAACAAATCCACCGGCTTCACTCCTTTCTTCCTCGTTTATGGGGCCGAGGCCGTCATCGCGACGGATAGGGCTGGGCATTCGGCTTAGCCGAACCGTTTGGTTCGGTTATTCGGCTTTTGAAGAAATTCGGTTTTGAGAAAAGGATGACCAATCGGTCATTGAAAAAACTCCTAACCGAAGATTCGGTGGACCGAGATTTCGGTTCGGCCCTCGGTTGAGGCTTAATTGACCGACAGATTAGGGAAATGAATGAAAGGAAGCGACACTTTAGAAATTGATCTGCAAAGAAACATTGTGTAGACACGCAAAACAAGATCCTGTGAGTGCAAAATCAGATCCTAGTAGCAAGAACTCCAGGTGAACAAATCAGCAATAAGATGCGAACGCAAGACAATCAAAGAGAAAGCGGGAGATAGAAGGGAAGATGGATGCATCCGCCATAGTTCATCACCGCCGTTGGTCGTTGCCTGCAGGCTGCAGGGATGGAGGGGAGTAGAGGCAGCGCATGGCGGCTAGGGTTAGGCGGTGGGTGGGGGGAGGAATCGGGAGATAGAAGAGTCGAGGCTCGAGGCGCAGGTCAGTGATACGTCCAAAACGTATCTATAATTTCTGCTTGCTCCATGCCTCTTTTGGGTGATATTGCTATGATATTTATACACTTCCATACACTTTTGATCATATTTGGACTAACCTATTAACTCAGTGCACCCCAGTGCCAGTTTCTGTTTTCGGCTGTTTTTGTATTTCAGGTTTTCACATTACGAGAACTGCCAGGAAAAATCCAGAAAAATTATATAAAAAATCAGCGTTCCAGAAACTACCGTGCGCCCGAAGGACAGCCGGGGGGGGGGGGGGCACCAGGGCTCCAGGCGCCCTGGCGGCGCGCCCCCCCTGGGCCGCGCCGGGGGGGCGCCTGGGCCCCTCGAGGCTCCTCCGATGCCCCCCTTTGGCATATATTTAAAGTGTCTCCCGAAACCCTTGAGGGAGGAACTCTTTTCGCGATCTCATCTCTGTTCCGCCGCCGCCGCCGCTTCCAAGATCGGGAGCACCAGGAGAACTCTTCCCGGCACCCTGCCGGAGGGGAGGATCACCACCGGGAGCCTCTCCACCACCATGGACGCCTCCCAGATGAGTTGTGAGTAGTCTCCCTTGGACCATGAGTCCATGACCAGTAGCTATGTGATGTTCTCCTCCCGTTCTTGTGCTTCACTAATTAGTCCTCGTGAGCTGCCCTACATGATCGAGGCACATATGTAATCCTTATGCTGTTGCTATGATGAGTTTGCTGGGATCCGATGGATTATGAGATTATGTTCAGATTGTGCTTGAGTAATATATTTGATCTACCTCTTTTATATTTATGTTCGTAAGTAATTCTTGCATGTTCTCCGTTGTTATTTATTGCTTTGGCCAAGTAATAGGTAGTGACTCCAAGAGGGAACGCTATGCTTGATTGTGGGTTCATGCCCCTCGATGACTAGTTTGAGTGACAGAAACATGAGTCTAGGGGATGTGTTGTTGCCACAAGGGGGAAAACAACGATGCTTGTGCCCGCGGGTGCAAGGATTGTTTACTTTACGCAAAGTTCTTTTAATGCAGTTGTCTGTTGCATTGAGTTTACACTATGGGTGGGACTCGCAACTTAATACCAGCGAGATGTTCTGGATAGATATCTCAAGGTGGATGATTAGTAGTAGATATTGATGGATTTCGGTCTACTTACTTTGGCGTACCGCCCATGCTTTGAACCTCAACCTTTCTTGCAATGTAGTCAGCATTGGTTTGCGCACATGGTCCTGTCAATTGCCCAGCTGTAATTCGTTTACCTCACATAGCTGTTTTATCGTCTTTTGGGAGAGAAACATCACTAGTGAACATCATGAGACTCCGGTCCATATTACCATCATTGATCACATCCGCTATTTACTTTTCGCTTTTATTTACTATTGCAATTATATCTATCACTACTATCACTTGCGTTTAATCCTTTGTGAACTACAAGGCCGGAGGGATTGACAACCTCTCTGTACTCGTTGGGAGCAAAGTTATTTGTATCTGTGTGCAGGTCCACGTTGATTGCTAATATCTGGCGCCGTAGCAGTTGACACCTTCTCGTTGAACCTAGGAGTCTCTGGGGATTCGATCCTTGGTATCTTTGCCAAGGGAAAAACTTCCGCAACACTACATCTCACACCTTCCACTTGGGGTAACCAACGAGGGGCGAGAAGCCTAGCAAGAGTTTTTCTGGCGCCATTGCCGGGGACTCCACTCTTCAAGATAGGGGCGTTGCACGCTATCTTTTACCTTTGCTTTTAGTCTTGTTAGTTTACCTTTCAGTTTTTGCTTTAGTACCTTTTTATCGAAAATCACAAAAATAGTTATCTTGCTTGTTTGCTATTATGGGTTCCACCAAAAACACTAGATGGGAGGAGTACACCCCTTCTTCCATTATGCCAATCACCACTGTCGAGATCTACAAAAGTAATAAACCTTGTGATTATGTTAGTCTTGACGGAGGGTTATGCCCATGGCATGGTCTTCCCGGAAAAGAGTATGAGCCTCAGTTTAAAATTGCTCCTAAGCTTCCCCAAACTTGGGAAGACGTTCAAACTCTTATAATAGAGAGCGATTCAAACAAAGAGGATGACACTACAATTCTTCCCAATAATGATAAAATTGATTTTGATAATTGTAGTATTTCAGAAGTTGTCACCTTTCTGCAAGGAATGGCCAAGGATCCCCACACTAGCACGCTTAATCTTGCCTTCACAGAGCATGTCACTAATGCTCTCATCAAAGCTAGGGAGGAGAAACTTAGAGTAGAGGCCTCCATACCTAGAAAGCTAGAAGATGGTTGGGATCCTATGATTAAAATTAAGATAAACAACTTTTCTTGCTATGCTTTATGTGATATTATAGCTAGTACCTCCATTATGCCCAAAAGACTATATGATATGCTTAAATTGAAACCTTATGATTCTTGTTCTTTTGGTGTTCGTCTCGTTGATTCTTCCATAAAGAAACCTTTGGGGAGGATCGACGATGTTCTTATCATTGTCAATGATAATTATGTTCCCGTTGATTTTACTATTATGGATATTGAATGTGATCCTTCTTGTCCAATTATTTTGGGACGTCCCTTTTTACGCACCGTTGGTGCTATCATTGACATGAAAGAAGGGAATATAAAATTTCAGTTTCCTCTCAAGAAAGGGATGGAACACTTCCCTCGAAAGAAGATCAAGTTACCTTTTGAGTCGGTTGTACGGGCTAGCTATTCTTTTACTCTTGATAAAACTTGATCTATATGCATTATGCCTAGCTTAAAGGCATAAAAGAAAGCGCTTTTGGGAGGCAGCCCACATGAATAAATTTTTATTTTGCTTTTGTTGTGTCTTGATGTTGTTTACTACTGTAGCATCATCATTGTATCTTTGCTTTTCAATTTTGTGCCTAGTGTAGCCTCTGATTGCTAGAAAGTTCAAAAGTTGTGAGGTGCTGTCCAGGAAACAGATTCTGTCCTTGGATAGAAAAATTCGTATAAAATCACCAGATCATCTTTTTGGTCTGAATTGTTTCGACAGCGTGCTCTATATAATTGTCTTTCGTGCGTCTGTTCTGAGTTTTTTGATTAGAGTTGTAGAAGTGCCCCGAACAAATCAATTACTACCTGCTGTTCTGTTTTTCACAGATTCTATCCTGTTTTGCTTTTCCTTCATTTTGCAAACCAAGAGCTTGCTTTTTCTTTGCAAAAACCTTTTGGCAATCTTGAGAAACAGTAGACCTTCAAGAATATCTTTATTTCCAGCAAGGTATAATTATTTTATTATGGGTACTAACCTCGCTAATCAGATTATGATGAGTTATGTATGAAGGGAGTTTTCAAGTGTGCGAGGGAAGATGATAAAAAGATTCAGGAGTGTCAAGCGCTCAAGCTTGGGGATGCCCCCATGCACCCCCAAGAAATATTCAAGGAGACTCAAGCGTCTAAGCTTGGGGATGCCCCCGTGCATCCCCTTCTCCATCAACATTATCAGTTCGTATTTCGTTCCACTATATTTTAATCACTTCTTGTGTTATGTGCTATGCTTGGAGCGTCTTGCTTTTAGTTTTCTTTAGTTTTTCATAACGAGTCGGAACTCAGCTTTCTTTATGTGGGAGAGAAACACGCTCCTCTTCTACCTAGAACATAACATAGAATTTTCATGTCTATCCTTGCTGTGTGTGTTCTTTGTCTTTTAATAGCTACTATCATGTTCAGCTCTTAGCTTTCATGCTTATCTTTTCAAGAGCTTTTTTTTAGTTGGTTGCTTGAACTCTCTTTAATTACCATGCTCACCTTATTAAGAGAGTTTGCTTTCGTTGCATTGGTTGATATGTCTATGATAAAGATGCTACGTGCATGATGGCGCTTAGTAGTTCATGTTTCTTATGGTTAGACTCAAATAGCTGGAGGGTTCCCAATGTGTTATTGGAGTACCAACATGATTTGTTTGCCTATGATGTGGTATGGTTTAGTAATATCTTCCTTCGAGAATTTATTTTGATTGACTTGGCGTATGCTCATGCATATTTAAGACTGTAAAGAAAGTCTGTCAAGCCTTGATGATCTTTTATTTTTGAGTAGCGATATAACTACCATACCTGATTCAATGTTGCTTTGTCGCTCTGCATGATTATGACCGTCATTGCTCTCTTAGTTGGTCGCTCCCAGTCTTTTGCTAACCTTCGCCTGTACTAAGCGGACTGACTGCTTGTGCATCCACATCCTTTAATCCAGTTATGCCATATGAGTCCACCATACCTTCCTACATGGTATTTACCTGCCATTCCTAACGGAGACTTGCATGTGCCATCTCGAAATTATTCAAAGAAAAAGCATTCTTATTTTGTGCCTCTGTTGTAAGTTCATGAGGAAGTAGTGGTTAATTCATGACCTTTTTAAGTTGGACAAGCTTCACCCCGGGATTGCATGTATAATGTGCAAACCCATAATACGAGAAGGAACTGGCATTGAGTGCGCCCGGCTCAAAAAGATAATATAACAAACAAACCCTCCTTCACGCTTTGTTCATGAGAAATCAGAAAACTTTGGCAGTGATAAACAAAGGAGATTAAGAGGATGTGATCGTCCTCATTCGGGAGCCGTTCCTCGAAACTTGTCCATCTCGAAAAGTGATTGAGTTGTCTGCTAGCATTCGTTGACGAAACATGCATGATCTAAAATAAATTATTACCTCTGTTTTAAAGCCAAGAGCTCTGGTACATGTTTTGTCTTTGTTTCCGACTACGGGTTTTCAACCTTGCCAACAAAAGCCACGGTTCGAGAGTCTCCACCTTCTTTTAAAAGCACGAACTACTGAGAGCATGATTGTCATTCTGAGTGTAATGTGCATTGTCCCAAAGTAGCATTGTCTTTTGCATGATTGTGATATCGTTTATTCTGAAATCATTGTATCTAGTCATCACTTAAACCTTGGAGGTGCCCCTGCATTTATGTTTTGCTTCACTAAAGGGGGCAAGCTAGATATCACTTTATCATATTTGCACATCATGTTCATTGCAAATCTATTTGATGTTTCAGTATCATATTGTAAAACTTTTAGTCCTTTGTGATTTTCTCATGAGGCAACTTAATTACTATAGATTCATTGTCTCAGTAAGCTTTTGTCATATGACTATGAAAAAGTCCTATATGGTTAATAGCATGTCACCACAGAAATTATTCTTGTTATCATTTACCTACTCGAGGACGAGCGGGAATTAAGCTTGGGGATGTTGATACGTCCAAAACGTATCTATAATTTCTGCTTGCTCCATGCCTCTTTTGGGTGATATTGCTATGATATTTATACACTTCCATACACTTTTGATCATATTTGGACTAACTTATTAACTCAGTGCACCCCAGTGCCAGTTTCTGTTTTCGGCTGTTTTTGTATTTTAGGTTTTCACATTACGAGAACTGCCAGGAAAAATCCAAAAAAATTATAAAAAATCAGCGTTCCAGAAACTACCGTCCGCCCGAAGGACAGCCGGGGGGGGGGGGCACCAGGGCTCCAGGCGCCCTGGTGGCGCACCCCCCCTGGGCCGCGCCGGGGGGGGGCGCCTGGGCCCCCCGAGGCTCCTCCGATGTTCCCCTTTGGCATATATTTAAAGCGTCTCCCAAAACCCTCGAGGAAGGAACTCTTTTCGCGATCTCATCTCTGTTCCGCCCCCGCCGCCGCTTCCAAGATCGGGAGCACCAGGAGAACTCTTCCCGGCACCCTGCCGGAGGGGAGGATCACCACCGGGAGCCTCTCCACCACCATGGATGCCTCCCGGATGAGTTGTGAGTAGTCTCCCTTGGACCATGAGTCCATGACCAGTAGCTATGTGATGTTCTCCTCCCGTTCTTGTGCATCACTAATTAGTCCTCGTGAGCTGCCCTACATGATCGAGGCACATATGTAATCCTTATGCTGTTGCTATGATGGGTTTGCTGGGATCCGATGGATTATGAGATTATGTTCAGATTGTGCTTGAGTAATATATTTGATCTACCTCTTTTATATTTATGTTCGTAAGTAATTCTTGCATGTTCTCCGTTGTTATTTATTGCTTTGGCCAAGTAATAGGTAGTGACTCCAAGAGGGAACGTTATGCTTGATTGTGGGTTCATGCCCCTCGATGACTAGTTTGAGTGACAGAAACATGAGTCTAGGGGATGTGCTGTTGCCACAAGGGGGAAAACAACGGTGCTTGTGCCCGCGGGTGCAAGGATTGTTTACTTTACGCAATGTTCTTTTAATGCAGTTGTCTGTTGCATTGAGTTTACACTATGGGTGGGACTCGCAACTTAATACCAGCGAGATGTTCTGGATAGATATCTCAAGGTGGATGATTAGTAGTAGATATTGATGGATTTCGGTCTACTTACTTTGGCGTACCGCCCATGCTTTGAACCTCAACCTTTCTTGCAATGTAGTCAGCATTGGTTTGCGCACATGGTCCTGTCAATTGCCCAGCTGTAATTCGTTTACCTCACATATCTGTTTTATCGTCTTTTGGGAGAGAGACATCACTAGTGAACATCATGAGACTCCAGTCCATATTACCATCATTGATCACATCCGCTATTTACTTTTCGCTTTTATTTACTATTGCAATTATATCTATCACTACTATCACTTGCGTTTAATCCTTTGTGAACTACAAGGCCGGAGGGATTGACAACCTCTATGTACTCGTTGGGAGCAAAGTTATTTGTATCTGTGTGTAGGTCCACGTTGATTGCTAATATCTGGCGCCGTAGCAGTTGACACCTTCTTGTTGAACCTAGGAGTCTCTGGGGATTCGATCCTTGGTATCTTTGCCAAGGGAAAAACTTCCGCAACACTACATCTCACACCTTCCACTTGGGGTAACCAACGAGGGGCGAGAAGCCTAGCAGTCAGTCGTCTACTGGGCTACCGGAGAAGGAAGGAAGCTTACGGAAGAGATATTGGGCTGTGGGTTGGCCCATTACGTAGATTTGAGTGCACGTGCATGTCTATTCAGTTTAATCGGTCCATTCGGGTAACTGACGCATGACACCGAATTACCCAAATTAATTTCGGTTTTTAAAACATGCTGACCGAACTAAACACTAAAACTTTCGGTTTCGGTCTTTTCGGCTTCGGTCCCGGTTTTTTCGGTTCGGTAGTTCGGTCCCCGGTTAATATGCCCACCCCTACCGACGGATGTTGAGTTTGACTCGCCTTGCGTCACCATGTATACGGAAGCTGAAGCCAAAGAAGCACGCGAAGATGGCGTGGACCTGCTGGAGGAGGCCCGGCTGGTAGCACTCAGCCGCTCCACCATCTACCAGCAGGGTCTCCGCCGCTACCACAGCTGGCGAGTCAAGCCACGCTCCTTCCGCGAGGGAGACCTTGTGCTCCAGCTGATCCAGCGAACAGCCGGCCAGCACAAGCTCTCGGCTCCTTGGGAAGGACCGTTCATCGTCAGCAAGGTACTAGGCAACGACGCCTACTACCTCATTGATGCCCAGAAGCCAAGAGCGCGCAAGAGAGACGACTCAGGCAAGGAGTCGGAGCGCCCATGGAACGCAAATCTTCTTCGTCGTTTTATAGCTGAAAGACAGTATGTGTCATGCTATCTAAAGTTATTTTGAGAATCAATGGGACCCCCGAGGAGTTCTCGGGGACTGCCCAACCCTTTATCTATATGATAAGAATTATGCATGTGAATGATTGTTGTTCACTCCTTTGTCCGGCACCGAAGCCTAGCAGACGGCCCGGGGACTGGCCGCCTAGCCCTATGTCTAGGGAATTCTCCTTAAAAAGTCAGACAAGTAATGTGATGGCATCCAAGCCCTCTCCTGCATCAAGTCACAGACTCGCAGAACGAGGCTATCCGACTAGTAGGAGCCAAAGGCAAGAAATGGTGCCCACATGAAAAGTGGCTAAGGAAAAAAGACATAGGGCCAACCTGTCCTAGGCTTGGCCAGACCGCCTTCTAGAAGGCGGGATACTTGCCCACCCCGAAAACAGCCAAGCCCCTGACCCAGCCACAGAACCACAGAGTGGCTGTCTGGCTGGCAGGGCGGCAGATCAAGGGGACGGCAAGAAGAAAATCGCCACAAGGAATCTAGGGCAAGGCTAATCCTAGGACTCGGCACAATTGCATAAAAACGATGCAGCATTAAAAAGAATATTTACATCCAAAAGGCCTTAAGAGCCGCCTTGCAGTAATAACTTACTAGTATGATACACCCAGCGGGTGGAATTGTTCGGATTAACCCTACAAGTCTTACAGGGAAGCAGAGGATACAAAAGAAAAAACTTAACATGCAGCAGGCTGGGCAGGCGGCACGACGGAGCCGGCTTCCGGAGAGGCCGCCTGGTGGGTCTCGGTCTGGCCGTCTCCTGCGGCAGGTGGAGCCATCACTCCTGGTCCGCTTGTCGAGGATTGGTCAGGCTGGCGACTGACTGCCGGGTCCGCCTCCTGGGAACTGATCTCCTCGTCGCATCCTTCCTCCTCCTCGTCACCCTCACTGGAGGCAATCTCCTTGTCTGGCTCCTCCAACGCCGCCAAGTCCAGCCCGAAGTTGCCAGGCGGCACCACATGGCCCCTGTCATCCAACTCCGGGATGAAGATGGAGGTGTCGGCATATTCAGCGAGGGCGGCTGCACGTTGGACGAGCTCCCTCTGCTCCACGGCCAGCTCAGGCTGGGCCTCCGCACGGAAGGTTTCCAGCTGTTCAAGGCTCAAGCTAGGATACCAGCTCTTGGCGAACTCCAGGGCGGTCCGCGCGCCAGCCCTTGCTGCGGAGCCCTTCCAGGCCACGAAGCGTTGGCCGGTCGCCTCCAGCCAGGCGGCCGTCCGGCTGGGAGTGCAGAGTTTTGGCAAACCTGGCCAGAGGGCGGCCAGGACCTGGGCTCCGGCACGCTGCAGACAGCGAAGAAGACGTCGGACAGGCATAAGACGCGCCCGAATGGCAAGAAGCTCCTCGGCCGGGGTCCTCGGCGCGTTGGGTGCGATCGCCCGGCCCGCCTAGCGCCTTGCAACACGCTCGGCTTCGATGGCCTGGGTGGCAGCCATAGAATAGCCCGGGAAGAACTCTGCCAAGACTAGAAGAAGGATCAGAAGAAAAGAAAGACGACTATTACAAACGGCGAAAACAAGATGAAAGGATAGATGTCTCACCGTCAACCATGTCTCCAATGGCTACGTAGCCGTCTTGGAGAGACACCTCCTTCTCGTCCCAATTCGAGCACTCGGTCTCGAATTCAGCTCGCAGAAGAGACTCGACATCCGACATCTTGCCAAGCTCGACCTCGTGGGCCGCCGCCTGGTCCGCCAGCTCCTTGGCCAGGCGGTCGCGGTCCTGAGCGGCAAGACCACGATCCCGCTCCTTAGCAGCCAGCTCCGTCTGGGCCTCGCCCAGCTGGTTGCGGAGGTCGGCTGCGACTGCTGGCAAGGGAGAAAGAAGAAGAAAGAATATCAGCAGCAAAAATATAACCTTGGAGTTCCAAGCCGCCTGCCCAGCAGCCGGCTCGGAACTCGGGGACTACACCCAGCGGGTGCGCTGATGCGCCCCCGCAAGGAGAAGACAAGGCACTCACCTCGGCTGTCTGCCAAGGCAGCCTGCAGCTGCGCCAGTTCCTGGCGATGAGCGTTGTAGGAGGCCACGCGGAGGTTGTGGTACTCCTACAATAAGACACAAGTTCAGCTCATGACACACACTTTGGAGTTCCAAGCCGCCTGCTCAGTGATACGTCCAAAACGTATCTATAATTTCTGCTTGCTCCATGCCACTTTTGGGTGATATTGCTATGATATTCATACACTTCCATACACTTTTGACCATATTTGGACTAACTTACTAATCCAGTGCACCCCAGTGCCAGTTTCTGTTTTCGGCTGTTTTTGTATTTCAGGTTTTCACGTTTCGAGAACTGCCCAGAAAAATCCATAAAAAATCAGCGTTCCGAGAAGGACACTGCTTCCGAAGGGGAGCCTGGGGGGGCCACAGGGGGCCCAGGCGCCCTGTGGGCGCCCCCCCTGGGCCGCGCCGGGGGGGGGGCGCCTCGGCACCCCGAGAGCCCCCCGATGCCCTACTTTGGCAGATATTTAAAGGGTCCCCCGTAACCCTTGAAACAGGACTTCTTTTCGCGATCCCATCTCTGTTCCGCCGCCGCCACCGCTTCCAAGATCGGGAGCACCTAGAGAACTCTTCCCGGCACCCTGCCGGAGGGGAAGATCACCACCGGGAGCTTCTCCACCACCATGGACGCCTCCCGGATGACTCGTGAGTAGTCTCCCTTGGACCATGAGTCCATGACCAGTAGCTATGTGATGTTCTCCTCCCGTTCTTGTGCTTCACTAATTAGTCCTCGTGAGCTGCCCTACATGATCGAGGCACCTATGTAATCCTTGTGTTGTTGCTATGTTGAGTTTGCTGGGATCTGATGGATTATGAGATTATGTTCAGATTGATCTTGAGTAATATATTTGATTCACCTCTTTTGTATTTTAGTTCATAAGTAATTCTTGCATGTTCTCCGTTGTTATTTATTGCTTTGGCCAAGTAGTAGGTAGTGACTCCAAGAGGGAACGTTATGCTCGATTGTGGGTTCATGCCCCTCGATGACTAGCTTGAGTGACAGAAACATGAGTCTAGGGGATGTGCTGTTGCCACAAGGGGGAAAACAACGGTGCTTGTGCCCGCGGGTGCAAGGATTGTTTACTTTACGCAAAGTTCTTTTAATGCAGTTGTCTGTTGCATTGAGTTTACACTATGGGTGGGACTCGCAACTTAATACCAGCGAGATGTTCTGGATAGATATCTCAAGGTGGATGATTAGTAGTTGATGCAGTTGGATTTCGGTCTACTTACTTTGGCGTACCGCCCATGCTTTGAACCTCAACCTTTCTTGCAATGTAGTCAGCATTGGTTTGCGTTCGTGGTCCTGTCAATTGCCCAGCTGTAATTTGTTACCTCGCATAGCTGTTTTATCGTCTTTTGGGAGAGAGACATCGCTAGTGAACATCATGTGACTCCGGTCCATATCACTATCATTGATCACATACACTATTTACCTTTCCGCTATTTTATTTACTATTGCAAATTACTATCTATCACCACTATCATATTGCTTTTAACCCTTTGTGAACTACAAGGCCGGAGAGATTGACAACCTCTCTGTACTCGTTGGGAGCAAAGTTATTTGTATCTGTGTGCAGGTCCACGTTGATTGCTAATTGCGCCGTTAGCAGTTGACACCTACCTGTTGAACCTAGGAGTCTCTGGGGATTCGATCCTTGGCATCTTTGCTAAGGGAAAACACTTCTACTTACTACATCTTACACCTTCCACTTGGGGTAATCCAACGAGGGGTTCGAGGCCCATCAAGGAGTATTTTCTGGCGCCGTTGCCGGGGACTCCACTCTTCAGGATAGGGGAGTTGCATGCTATCTTTTACCTTTGCTTATTAGTCTTGTTAGTTTACTTATCGTATTTGCTTTAGTTCCTCTTATCAAAAATCACAAAAATTTTATTTACCTTCCTGTTAGTAGTACTATCTGTTTAGTTAAACATGTTAGGATTTGGAGCTTTGAGGGAATCAGAGGTTTTAGATTTCCATCAAAGGGATGGAGAAAATATGAAGAAGGCATGGGACAGGATTTCTGATGCACATAGGAGAATTATGCCTTGGATACCTATAAAAATTGTGCTTAGGAATTTTTACCATGGTCTTTTTAAATGGTGTAAACACTCCCTTGACATTATAGCTGAGGGAGATTTCTTAGAATGTGATGAAGCTAGAGCTCTTGAGATTATACATGGTCTATCTAGTTACTTTGTTTATGATCATAACTTTGATACTATCATAGATAGACTTGCTACTATTGAGAAAAGAATGGATGCTCTAGACTTAACGAAGGTAGATAAACCCAAACCCAATAAGAGAGATATTTTGGAAATAGATAATGACTGGGAACCTCTTGTTAGGATTAGCATCTCTAATCAAGACTTCCTTGCTTATTGTGATATTGGATCTATGGTTTCTACTATGCCAAAAGTTGTTCGTGATTCTTTAAAATTTAACATGGATAGATTACCATCTTATCATGAACATACTAATGGAGATATTTCTGAAATCCAGGGAAAAATAAAAGACGTGCCAGTTAAATTCCTTAAAGGGATTGCAATGATTGATTTCTTCATCATGGAGCCAAACCAAGGAAATATAGTGCTTGGAAGGGACTTCCTCCGAGCAGTTAAAGGCTTCATTGATATAGGTAAGGGACAAATCCGCTTACACGGGAAGGCAAAAGGTGTGTACCCCTTTCCTAGAAGGAACAAGAATGAACTTGTTGAGGAATCATTTGAACCACTTTATAACTCCGATTATTATGATGAATATTGATTCCTCTATGCATTATGCCTAGCTTAAAGGCATAAAAGAAAGCGCTTTTGGGAGGCAGCCCACATGAATAAATTTTTTGCTTTCGTTGTGTCTTGATGTTGTTTACTGCTGTAGCATCATCATTGTATCTTTACTTTTCATATTTGTGCCAAGTATAGCCTCTGATTGCTAGAAAGTTCAAAATTTGTGAGGTGCTGTCCAGGAAACAGATTCTGTCCTCTGATAGAAAAATTCGTATAAAATCACCAGATCATCTTTTTGGTCTGAATATTTTCGACAGCGTTCTCTATATAATTGTCTTTCGTGCGTCAGTTCTGAGTTTTTTTATTTGAGTTGCAGAAGTATCCCGAACAGGTCAATTACTGCCTGCTGTTCTGTTTTTCACAGATTCTGTCCTGTTTTGCCTTACCTTCACTTTGCAAATTAAGAACTTGCTTTTTCTTTGCAAAAACCTTTTGGCAATCTTGAGAAACAGTAGAACTTCAAGAATATCCTTATTTCCAGCAAGGTATAATTATTTTATTAAGGGTACTAACCTCGCTAATCAGATTATGAATGAGTTATGTATGAAGGGGGTTTTCAAGTGTGCGAGGGAAGATGATAAAAAGATTCAGGAGTGTCAAGCGCTCAAGCTTGGGGATGCCCCCGTGCACCCCCAAGAAATATTCAAGGAGACTCAAGCGTCTAAGCTTGGGGATGCCCCCCGTGCATCCCCTTCTCCATCAACATTATCAGTTCGTCTTTCGTTCCGCTATATTTTTATCACTTCATGTGTTATGTGCTATGCTTGGAGCGTCTTGCTTTTAGTTTTCTTTTTAGTTTTTCGTAACGAGTCGGAACCCAGCATTCCTTTATGTGGGAGAGAAACACGCTCCACCTCTACCTAGAACATTACATAGAATTTTCATTGTCTATCTATGCTGTGTTTGTTCTTTGTCTTTTAAATAGCTACTATCGTGCCCTGCTCTTAGTATTCATGCTTATCTTTTCAAGAGCTTTTATGTAGTTGGTTGCTTGAACTCTTTTTAATTACCATGATCACCTTATTAAGAGAGTTTGCTTCCGTTGCATTGGTTAATGTGTCTATGATAAAGATGCTGCTTTCATGATGGTGCTTAGTAGTTCAGGTTTTCTTTTGGTTAATCTCAGATAGCTGGGAGGTTCCCAATGTGTCATTGGAGTACCAACTTGGTTTGTTTGCCTATGATGTGGTATGGTTTAGTAATATCTTCCTTTGAGAATTTATTTTGATTGACTTGGCGTATGCTCACGCATATTCAAGACTGTAAAGAAAGTCTGTCAAGCCTTGATGATCTTTTGTTTCTAAGTAGCGATATAACTACCATGCCTGATTCAATATTGCTTTGTCGCTCTGCATGATTATGACCGTCATTGCTCTCTTAGTTGGTCGCTCCCAGTCTTTTGCTAACCTCCACCTGCACTAAGCAAACTAACCATGCAATACATAGCTCATGGGAAAGTAGCCTAAAAACTATTGTGGTAAAGAATATGTTGCTTATGTATCTTATTTCTTATGAGTTGCTTGCTTAGCGGTAACCATGTTTCTGGGGACGCCATCAACTGTCACACTTTTGTTGAATATCATGTGAGTTGCTATGCATGTTCGTCTTGTCTGAAGTAAGGGTGATTTACCGTGGGTTGAATTAATATGCATATTGTTAGAGAAGAACATTGGGCCGCCAAACAAAGCCATGCATCATGGTGGAAGTTTTAGCTTGGACCTTGTCCTCAATCTCTCATTAGAATATGCTTATGCATTTAAGAGGACTCCATCATCTATTTTCTATGTTGTCCCGGTATGGATGTCCTCAAGTTGAGATTTATCAAAAACGAGAAATCAAATGCGATATATCTCCTTGGACCTTTGTATAGGTGGCATAGAGGTACCCCTTTGTGACACTTGGTAAAAACATATGCAATGCAATGATAACCCATGGGGATCCGAGCTAATTAGGACAAGGAGCGAGCACTATTAGTATTCGATGCATGAGGCTTGCAACTTATAAGATGTTTTATGCATGACACATATGAAGTACTACTACCGTTGACACAATTGCTTCCATGTTTCATAATAAAAAGCTCTAGCACTTCAAGCACCTACTACTGAGAGCATGATTGTCATTCTGAGTGTAATGTGCATTGTCCCAAAGTAGCATTGTCTTTTGCATGATTGTGATATCATTTATTTTGAAATGATTGTATCTAGTCATCACTTAAACCTTGAAGGTGCCCCTGCACTTATGTTTTGCATCACTAAAGGGGGCAAGCTAGATATCACTTGATCATATTTGCACATCATGTTCATTGCAAATCTTTTTGATGTTTCAGTTTCATGTTGTAAAACTTTCAGTCATTTGTGATTTTCTCTTGAGACAACTTAGTTACTTTAGAATCATTGTCTCAGTAAGCATTTTTCATATGACTATGAGAAAGTCTTATATGGTTAATAGCATGTCACCACAGAAATTATTCTTGTTATCATTTACCTACTCGAGGACGAGCAGGAATTAAGCTTGGGGATGTTGATACGTCCAAAACGTATCTATAATTTCTGCTTGCTCCATGCCACTTTTGGGTGATATTGCTACGATATTCCTACACTTCCATACACTTTTGACAATATTTGGACTAACTTACTAATCCAGTGCACCCCAGTGCCAGTTTCTGTTTTCGGCTGTTTTTGTATTTCAGGTTTTCACGTTTCGAGAACTGCCCAGAAAAATCCATAAAAAATATATAAAAAATCAGCGTTCCGAGAAGGACACTGCTTCCGAAGGGGAGCCTGGGGGGGCCACAGGGGGCCCAGGCGCCCTGTGGGCGCCCCCCCCCCCCTGGGCCGCGCCGGGGGGCGCCTCGGCACCCCGAGAGCCCCCCGATGCCCTACTTTGGCAGATATTTAAAGGGTCCCCCGTAACCCTTGAAACAGGACTTCTTTTCGCGATCCCATCTCTGTTCCGCCGCCGCCGCCGCTTCCAAGATCGGGAGCACCTGGAGAACTCTTCCCGGCACCCTGCCGGAGGGGAGGATCACCACCGGGAGCTTCTCCACCACCATGGACGCCTCCCGGATGACTCGTGAGTAGTCTCCCTTGGACCATGAGACCATGACCAGTAGCTATGTGATGTTCTCCTCCCGTTCTTGTGCTTCACTAATTAGTCCTCGTGAGCTTCCCTACATGATCGAGGCACCTATGTAATCCTTGTGTTGTTGCTATGTTGAGTTTGCTGGGATCCGATGGATTATGAGATTATGTTCAGATTGATCTTGAGTAATATATTTGGTTCACCTCTTTTGTATTTTAGTTCATAAGTAATTCTTGCATGTTCTCCGTTGTTATTTATTGCTTTGGCCAAGTAGTAGGTAGTGACTCCAAGAGGGAACGTTATGCTCGATTGTGGGTTCATGCCCCTCGATGACTAGCTTGAGTGACAGAAACATGAGTCTAGGGGATGTGCTGTTGCCACAAGGGGGAAAACAACGGTGCTTGTGCCCGCGGGTGCAAGGATTGTTTACTTTACGCAAAGTTATTTTAATGCAGTTGTCTGTTGCATTGAGTTTACACTATGGGTGGGACTCGCAACTTAATACCAGCGAGATGTTCTGGATAGATATCTCAAGGTGGATGATTAGTAGTAGATGCAGTTGGATTTCGGTCTACTTACTTTGGCGTACCGCCCATGCTTTGAACCTCAACCTTTCTTGCAATGTAGTCAGCATTGGTTTGCGTTCGTGGTCCTGTCAATTGCCTAGCTGTAATTTGTTACCTCGCATAGCTGTTTTATCGTCTTTTGGGAGAGAGACATCACTAGTGAACATCATGTGACTCCGGTCCATATCACTATCATTGATCACATACACTATTTACCTTTCCGCTATTTTATTTACTATTGCAAATTACTATCTATCACCACTATCATATTGCTTTTAACCCTTTGTGAACTACAAGGCCGGAGAGATTGACAACCTCTCTGTACTCGTTGGGAGCAAAGTTATTTGTATCTGTGTGCAGGTCCACGTTGATTGCTAATTGCGCCGTTAGCAGTTGACACCTACCTGTTGAACCTAGGAGTCTCTGGGGATTCGATCCTTGGCATCTTTGCTAAGGGAAAACACTTCTACTTACTGCATCTTACACATTCCACTTGGGGTAATCCAACGACGGGTTCGAGGCCCATCACTCAGCAGCCGGCTCGGAACTCGGGGACTACACCCAGTGGGTGCGCTGACGCGCCCCCACAGAAGAAATTGAAGGAATAAAAACAGAAGAAAACGAAGCACACATACCCGAACGGAGGACCGCGTGGCGACGAACTCCTGCACTGCCGTCTGCACGACGTTACCCAAGGAGTTGATGTGGTCCAGGACGTCCCGTGATGCGACGATCGACGCGCCGCCCCCTCCGGACCTCCAACTTGATGGCGCCGCGCTGGTCGCCTCATTCTCTGGCGCGAAAGAGCTGGTCCCGCCGACCTCCACCTGCTGGGGCATAGAGACTGCCCTCGCAAGGCGTCGGCGGGCTGGGCCTCGGGGGGGGGGGGGGGGTTGCGGGCCAGTCACCAGCACGCCCCCAACCGGCGGCACCTCCGTCCCCGCTGGCCGGCTGCCCTGCTCCCCGGCACGCGGCGTGGGGAGTGGTGGCGGCGTCTCCAAAATGATGCAGTCGTCCCCCCTATCGCCTGGGGCCGTCTGCTCGTCAGCAGCCGGCGCCTGGGCCGATGGCTCCAGAGACCCCGTCTCCGGGCAGACGGCGTGGCCCGCTGGCTGCTGAGGGCCCCTTCCCTGGTCCCGGACTCGGACGGCGTCTGCCTCGGCCTTCTTGGCGGCTTCGGCCTCTGCCTGGGCGGTGGCATCGGCCGCCGCTCGCTCACGCTCCGCGGCCTCGCGCTCCGCGTGCGCCTCGCGGGCATTCCTCTCTGTCGCCTCCTGGAGCGCGGCGGCTGGATCCACGCGATGAGGCTCGGGAGGGGCATCTAGGCCTCCCACAACAGAGCCTGCTGGCACCCGCGAGAGGAAAAGCGGTGCGCTGCGCGGATATCCCCAGGGAACGGAGGGTCAGCCAAGAAGGGATCAGCTATGAAAAATGAGTACCACACAAAGAAGGAATGAAGAATACTTACCCGGACACAATCGGCCTGGCCTTGGGCTTCTTCGGCATGTTTGCCCTGGCGGCCGCCTCCTGACGCCTCGTGGCGGCGGTCGACAGCCGGAGCTTCTTGGGTAGGGCACCAGTCGGCCCTGATGAGGACCACCGTTTCCCACCGCCGGCTTTGCCAGACGGCCCGGCCTGCTTGCTGGTGCGGACGGGTGCCTCTTCCATATCATCGTCATCATCCGGCCAGCTCTCAACGCCGCCTTCTGGCAGGGCGCCCGATGGCTGGACCCCGCCGCCCGTCACCTCTTCCTCCTCCATGGCGGCGGCCCCAAGATCGGGGTCGCTTGTATCGCTCTAGGAGCAATCCGGCTCCAGGGGCGGCCCAGTTGGTTAGAGCCCAGTGCCGGCTGGCCAGGGAAAATCTGAGCAAAAATATCAGGACCAGACGGCTACGGCAGCCGGACAAAAAAGAAAGAAAACAGAAGGATGAAAAGCTTACTGCGGGCGGCTGGTTGCTGCGGCTGTACGGAGGCTTGCCGAAGGCCCAGCCGGAGTCGGAGACCTTGCAGCTGGAGATGTGGTTCACCAAACGGGCCACCTCCCCAAAGGGTAGGGACTTGGTGCACGTCCGGCTGGGGTCCCGGCGCCCGCTCATGTCGCAGATCAAGTGAGGGCGGCATTGCAGCGGCAGCACCCGGTGCTCAGCAAACGTGAGCAGCAGATCCGCGAAGTCCAAGCCCTCGCTGTCACTCAGCTCCCGGAGACGACACAGTGCGATGGAGGTGCCTTCAGTAAGGGTGGCAGGCCGGGTCCTCCAGGAGTCCCGAGGCTCAGCAGGCGGCCCCGGCACCCACTCCGGCAGGCAGACGAAATCCTGCTCGGGGTCGACGTTGGAGACGTAGAAGTACGTCTTCTGCCATTGCTTCACCGACGCCACGAGCTTCAGCGCCGGGAAGAAGTTCTTCGACCCACTGCGCTTCACCGTGATACACCCCCCGCACTGGGCGACCACGCTCTGGATGGCGGTGCCGAGCTTCACGTAGCAGAGCTCAGTCCAGAGCTCAACAATGGGGAGAATGCCGAGGTAGGCCTCGCAGAGGACGACGAAGGATGAGAGATTCATCACCGTGTTTGGCGTGAGGTGGTGAGGTTGGATTTGGAAGAAGTCCAGGAAGGAGCGGACGAAGCCGCTCGCCGGCAGGCCAAATCCGCACGAAAAGTGTGAGCGGAAGATGACCCGCTCGCCTTGCCGCGAGGTAGGCCTGATCTCCGCCACTGGCGCTAGGCGCACGACGACCCTGTCGGCCGGGGGCAGTTTCCGCGACCGCCGGAGGACGTCGACATGCTCCTGCAGGACCTCACTGCCGTCCCACTGGCCGTGGTGTCGGGGAGGTGCCGGAATGGACATGGCTTGGGCAGCGGCTCGCGACGACGACGACGAGAAGGGCGAGGAAGAAGAAGGAGGATGGGGGGAGAGTGAGCGCGAGAACGGCGCCAGCCCTCTCCCCCAACCTATATATAGGCCCGGGCGGCGAAGGCGAGGGGGCGGGCGTGGGATTAACCGCTCCACGCCCCGCATGATCCCCGATTTTCTCGTGCCTAATCCGCGCGCATTAAATGCTCGTGGAAGGGTAATCGATTACCCCTGCCACCGTGAATCCGCGCGGGGCCCGAGGCCCCTAGTGGCGGGCCCCGGCCCGCTGTTACGTCCTGTCACGCGCGTGGGCTGACAGGCTGACGCGACAGGACGGTGACGCGTGGGAGCTGTCAACGGTCCGCGGGCCTGTTCGACTGCCCGCTGACCAGGCGATGCCTTCTCACCGAAGACTCTAAGATGACGGTTCGGCTGCTGGAAGCCGGCTCCAGCAGCGCAAGGCCGGCTCCCGTCAGACAGACATCCATGGAAGACAAGTGAAGGACGATGGGCCTGTCTGAGGGGGGAAGCTTCTAGAACCCCTCGGCACCTCCAGCACCCGCCTCGGAGTTCCTCCAGCTTCGGGGGCTACTGTCGGAGATATTGACCATGGGTACCCTCGGCGCCTACCCTTGGTATTTTAAGACAAATGACAGCCGCCTGGTGTGCTGCGGCCGTCTGCTCATCGAGCCGCCTCCTAGAGTAGCCTACCCTAGGAGCCGGCTGCCAGCAGGCGGCAGGGACCCAATAGGCGGCGACACCAACACCACCAGCCAGCAGACGGCCCCGCACTCCTTCCCCAGGACGCGCGCTGGGGGGACCCCTGCACAGCAGAGGCGTGGCTACAAGAGAACATGTCCTTAGAAGATCTATAAGGGCATGGCTACAGTGAACGTGTACCTTATGAATATCTCATAAGCGGCGGGTCACTGTAGCCATGCTGCTCGTGACCAATCATCGGTCAGAGGAGGCCACGATCCTACTACCCGCAAACGGCGGGGCCAGCAGGCGGCTGGCCCCATCGGTCAGCGGGTAGCTCATGAACAAGCCACCCTCGCAGACGGCCGGGGGAGACGGTCGCCTGGTAACAGACGGCAACCCTCACCCTAGAAGTCTGAGCCTCGTCAAGATGACAGGACAGGGCGAGGAGGCAGCGTATGACGGGAGGCGATGGTACTGTAGCCACTTCCTTCTCGACGAGGCTGTCGTCAGCAGAGGCACATCCACAGTGAAAGACAATCACGTAGGGCCTGCAGGCGGCGGGCCCTAGCAGACAGGCGGCAAAGCCGGCGCCAGAAGACACTGAATGCTAGGAGCCACACCGTCAAGATTACCATTGTACCCCTGGGGGGCTACCCCCAGGGTCCTCCATGAGGAGGGGGGAGAAGATGACGAGGTTGAACCCTAGATAGGAAGATAGGAGGTGGGCTAGCCTTGTTCATCTTTCTCCTTTGAACCACGCAGCTCAAGGAGCAATCTTGTAGCTACCTTAGTGAGATCAGTCGTGATGCAGAGCCCCCGCAGAGCAGGACTAGGGGTGTTTTCTCCTCAAAGAGCCCCGAACCTGGATAAGATCCGTAGGCGTCCTAAGTTCCGCTTTATCCCGCTTCCCGAGCTCGATGACGCTCTTTTGACCCCATGCATGATAAGCCATCCGTTGGCATATGTCGTTCCAAAACCCCGACACAAGCCATCGAGCATTTCACGCCCGGGTGCAGAGAGGGCACCTTACTCAAGCACCGGCTCCTTTGTGATGAACCAGCCACGTAGGATGAATTGCTAAGCATGGCAGACAAGTATGCCACCGCTGACTCCTCCATGAAGACCGAGCTACAAGTGGATGCTTCTGGCAAGATGACCCCTCCAACTTCCAAGACGCCGGCGGGAGAGTCCAGCCGGCGCCAGCAGACAACCGACCAGAAGCGCAAGGCCCACACGCTGGCTACCAACAGCCGGCTGGTGGCAGCGGTCGATGGCCAGCAGCCAGAAGCTCAAGCAGGACCCAAGCGCCAGAAGGGCGGCAAACCGGTATGGCAGCCGGCCTTCTCCTTTGATCAAGCTCTGGACGCCCCCTGCAAGTTCCACAGTGGCGCGAAGCCTTCCAACCACACAACGCGAAAGTGTCATTGGCTCACAAGAATTTCGAGGGGAGAAGCTCTGCCACCGTCGCCTGCTGGGCAGCCGGCCCCGCCTCCTAATCCGCCGGCGGCCCGCCCTGGCGGCCAGGTCCAGGACGAGTTCCTAGAAGAAAACGGAGCCTATGTTGTCTTCACCAGCCAGACGGACGATAGGCACAGCCGGTGCCAGCAGCGCAGGGAAGTCAACATTGTTGTCGTCAAGGACCCGGGATTAATGCATTGGTCTGAAAGGCCTGTCAGCTGGAGCTGAGAGGATCACCCAGCTGTCATGCCGTCGCCAGGGGCCTATGCCTTGGTCCTGGACGCCACTCTCTCCACTGACAGGCGGGCCTGTCGTTTCTCCCGGGTGCTGGTAGACGGCGGTAGCAACATCAACATCATGTACCGAGACACCATTGAGAAGTTGGGCATCAAAGAAAAGCAACTTCAGCCTACCAGGACCGTGTTCCATGGCATTGTGCCAGGCCTCTCTTGCTCACCGGTCGGCAAGTCCAGGGTCGATGTCCTGTTTGGTGACAAGATGCACTTCCGGAGGGAGCCGGTCTGGTTTGAAGTGGTGAACCTGGAAAGTCCCTATCACGTTATCTTGGGCCGGCCAGCTCTTGCAAAGTTCATGGAAGTCCCCCATTATGCCTACCTCAAGATGAAGATGCCGGGCCCCAAAGGAATAATCACCATAGCCGGGAACTACGAGAAGTCCATTGCATGCGCAATAGCCAGTAGCCGCCTGGCAGAATCCCTTGTCGTGGCTGATGAAAAGCGCCGTCTAGAGCGGCTGGTGGCAATGGCTGGCGAGCAGCCGGCCATACCAGCTGATCCCGGGGATGCAGAGCCGCAAGGCTCGTTCCATCCAACCAAGGAAACAAAAAAGATTGTCTTGGACCCATCTCACCCGGAGCGATTTGCTGTCATAGGGTCAAGCCTAGACAGCAAATAGGAAAGTGAGCTCGTCGATTTCCTCCGAGCACAAACTACACGTGAGAGAAGATGCAAAGCCTGTCAGACAGCCGCTGCGCCGCCTGTCAGAAGAAAAGAGAAGAGTCGTTGGGGAAGAAGTTGCCCGCCTGCTAGGAGCCGGCTTCATCAAGGAAGTCTTTTACCCTGAGTGGCTCGTGAATCCAGTCCTAGTGCTGAAGAAGAACAACAAATGGCGCATGTGCATTGATTACATCAGCCTAAACAAAGCTTGCCCTAAGTATCCGTTTGCTCTGCTGCGAATAGATCAAGTGATCGACTCCACAGCCGGATCCGAGCTGCTGTCTTTCCTCGATGCTTATTCTGGGTACCACCAAATCAAGCTTGATCTGGCCGACCGCCTGAAGACCGCCTTCCTCACACCGTTTGGGGCCTTCTGCTACCTAACCATGACGTTCGGCTTAAGAAATACCGGCGCCACCTTTCAGCGTTGCATGCAGAAGTGTCTCCTCAAGCAGCTTGGTAGGAACGCCCACGTTTACGTGGACGATATCATGGTGAAGACAGAGAAGAGAGGAACCCTTTTGGAGGATCTCCAAGAAACATTTGAGAACCTGCGCCTCTTTCAGATTAAGCTAAACCTGGAGAATTGCGTCTTCGGGGTACCAGCCGGCCAACTCCTTGGCTTCCTGGTATCCGAACGCGGCATCGAGTGCAACCCTGCGAAGATCAAGGCCATTGAGAGGATGGAACGGCCGACCCGTGTGCGGGATGTCCAGAGATTCACGGGGTGCCTGGCATCCCTCAGCCGTTTCATCAGCCGGCTGGGAGAAAAGGCACTCCCCCTATACCAACTGATGAAGAAGACAACATGCTTCGAGTGGAACGATCAGGCAGACGAAGCTTTCCAGCAGCTCAAGCGACTCCTGTCCACCCCGCCTGTCCTGGCGGCACCAGCAGACAAGGAACCCATGTTCCTTTACATAGCCGCCACCAGCCGGGTGGTCAGCACTGTCATTGTGGTCGAGCGCCCAGAGGACGGCAGAGCCTTGCCCGTCCAGAGGCCCGTCTACTACTTGAGCGAAGTGCTGTCAGCATCCAACAGAACTACCCCCATTACCAGAAGATGTGCTACGGCGTGTACTTCACCGCCAAGAAACTCAAGCAGTACTTCCAAGAGCATTCTGTCACGGTAGTCTGCACGGCCCCGCTTGCTGAAATCATGGGCAACAGAGATGCCTCGGGAAGAGTGGCCAAGTGGGCCATTGAGCTGGCCCCCTTCACCATCTTCTACCGGCCACGCACCACCATCAAGTCACAGGCATTGGCTGACTTCCTCGTCGATTGGGCCGAAACCCAGTACCTGCCGCCCGTGCCAGACTCAACCCATTGGCGGATGCACTTTGACGGGTCAAAGATGCGGACTGGCCTGGGAGCCGGTGTCGTCCTCACCTCCCCCAAGGGCGACAAGCTCAAGTATACCCTGCAGATCCACTTTGCCACCTCCAACAACATGGCCGAGTACGAGGCACTTATCCACGGCCTCCGGATGGCCAAGGTGATTGGCATCCGCCGAGTGCTGTGCTATGGTGACTCGGACTTGGTTGTCTAGCAGTCGTCTGGGGACTGGGACGCCAAGTACGCAAACATGGCAAGCTATCGCTTCCTTGTCCAGCAGATCAGTGGACACTTTGATGGTTGCGAGTTCCTCCACGTACCACGAGCCGATAACATGCAAGCCGACACCTTGGCACGAATCGGCTCCACCCGCCGAGCAATACCAGCCGGCGTATCTCTTCAATGCCTGCGCAAGCCGTCTATCAAGCCTTCACAAGAGTAGGAGTCAATCTTCATACCAGCTGACCCTGGAGCAGGCGGCCTCGCAGCTTCAGCAGCTGACCCAAAGACTGCTCCAGCAGGCGGCCTTGACACCCCAACTCCAACAGACGGACCACCCGCAGCCGCACCAGTTCCTGGCCAGGGGACTGCTCCAGCAGGCGGCCAGGAGGCGCCAGCTCCAGCAAACGGCTCGGGGACTTTTGATGCACAGCAGACGGCTCAGACCAGCCCTCCGCCTCCGAGCCCAACCACCCTGGTCTCCCTGGCCGAGGCAACAGGAGTCTCAGCGTCGTCTTGGGCACAACCAATCCTCACATTCCTGCTCAAAGGAGAGCTGCCAGCAGAAGAAACTTTGGTACGGCAAGTTCAACGCCGGGCCTCAGCATACACCATAGTCAACAAAGAGCTTGTCAAAAGAAGCACAACGGGCGTCTTCCAGCGCTGTGTAGAAGCAGCAAAGGGGACGGCTATCCTGAAGGACATTCACCAAGGGGAATGCGGCCACCACGCGGCCTCAAGGTCCCTCGTCGTCAAAGCTTTCCGCCATTGTTTCTTCTGGCCAACTGCTTTGGATGATGCCAAAGATTTGGTGAGAAAGTGCAACTGCTGCCAGCGCTTCAGTTCCAAGCAAAACTTACCGGCTTCTACACTCAAGACTATTCCGATCACTTGGCCATTTGTCGTCTAGGGCCTCGACATGGTAGGCCCTTTCAAGACAGCCAGAGGAGGCTTGACACATTTACTCGTGGCAATAGATAAATTCACCAAGTGGATCGAAGCCAAACCAATCAAGAAACTCAATGGCCCAACTGCTGTGACATTCATCGCAGACATCACAGTCTGGTATGGAGGGGTGGGCATTCAGTTTATATGGTTAATTCGGTTCGGTTTATTCGGGTGTCTAGAATTTCGGTTTCTGAAAAATGACAACCGAAATAATCATGATAAAAATTGCCACCGAACCTTATTAACCAAAATATATCGGTTCGGTTTGTTCGGTTAACCAAACAACCAAAATTCATGTGCACCACCATCAGTTGAAGCAACGTATCATGTAACTATTTATTATACTTTCTACAAACATAGTCGTCAATCATCTTAAAAAATAGATACCAATTAGTATTTGCATGCATGAGATCCTATAATATATGCACTAGACCCATGCTCTTGTGATTGCATGAATCTATGTATAATTTCCAAAGCGATACACAACTAGCTAGCGACTTAGACAAATTAGCTATCTTATTATTGTGCTTGTGTGGAGAGAAACAAGGGTAGTGGACTCATAATTCGGTTAGTTTGGTGTATACGGTTTTTCTAAATCAAAAACCGATTTAAAATTAAACACCAAATAATTTATATTTTTCAAACCAAACCAAATAACCAAAAACCGATTTAGCCTATATTTCGGTTAAAATGGTTTGGTTCAGTTTCAAATTTCAGTTTTCGGTTTGAAAGTGCCCACCCCTAGGTATGTTATACCACACATCATCATCACCGACAACGGCACAAATTTTTCCAAAGGCGCACTTGCCTGTTTCTGTGCTACACAGGGCATCCGACTGGACCTAGCGTCCGTTGCCACCCACAGTCCAACGGTCAAGTCGAGGGCGCCAACGGCCTTATACTGTCCGGCATCAAGCCCCGGCTGGTCGAGCCTTTGGAGCAATCAGCCGGCTACTGGATCGAAGAATTGCCATCTGTCCTTTGGAGTCTCAGAACCACTCCGAACAAATCCACTGGCATCACTCCTTTCTTCCTTGTGTATGGGGCCAAGGCCGTCATCCCAACGGATGTTGAGTTTGACTCGCCTCGCGTCACCATGTATACGAAAGCTGAAGCCAAAGAAGCACACGAAGACGGCGTGGACCTGCTGGAGGAGGCCCGGCTGGTAGCACTCAGCCGCTCCACCATCTACCAGCAGGGTCTCCGCCGCTATCACAGCCGGCGAGTCAAGCCACGCTCCTTCCGCGAGGGGGACCTTGTGCTCCGG
The DNA here is from genome assembly GCA_902687465.1 of Secale cereale. Classification (NCBI taxonomy): domain Eukaryota; kingdom Viridiplantae; phylum Streptophyta; class Magnoliopsida; order Poales; family Poaceae; genus Secale; species Secale cereale. The sequence goes on from LR738713.1 coordinate 871,243,525, forward strand.
CTGATCCAGCGAACAGCCGGCCAGCACAAGCTCTCGGCTCCTTGGGAAGGACCGTTCATCGTCAGCAAGGTACTAGGCAATGATGCCTACTACCTCATTGATTCCCAGAAGCCAAGAGCAGGCAAAGAGGCGACTCAGGCAAGGAGTAGGAGCGCCCATGGAACGCAAACCTACTTCACCGCTTTTATAGCTGAAAGACAGTATGTGTCACGCTATCTAAAGTTATTTTGAGAACCAATGGGACCCCCGAAGAGTTCTCGGGGACTGCCCAACCCTTTATCTATATGATAAGAATTATGCCTGTGAATGATTGTTGTTCACTCCTTTGTCCGGCACCGGAGCCTAGCAGATGGCCCGGGGACTGGCCGCCTAGCCCTATGTCTAGGAAATTCTCCTTAAATAGTCAGACAAGTAATGTGATGGCATCCAAGTCCTCTCCCGCATCAAGTCACAGACTCACAGAGCGCGGCTATCCGACTGGCAGGAGCTAAAGGCATGAAATGGGTGCCCACATGAAAAATGGCTAAGGAAAAAAGACATAGGGCCAGCCGGCCCCTCACATGAGCCGTCGGCTGTCAAGCAGCCGGCCAGCCGGTTCTAGGCTTGGCTAGACCGCCTTCCAGAAGGCGAGATACTTGCCCACCCTGAAAACAGCCAAGCCCCTGACCCAGCCACAGAACCACGGAGTGGCTGTCTGGCTGGCAGGGCGGTAGTTAAAGGAGACGGCAAGAAGAAAATCGCCACAAGGAAACTAGGGCAAGACTAATCTTCGGATTCGGCACAATTGCATAAGAACCATGTGTTGGGGAACGTAGCAGAATTCAAAAAATTTCTACGCTTTCACCAAGATCCAACTAAGGAGACATCTAGCAACGAGCAAATAAGAGTGCCTCTACATACCGTTATGTAGATCGCGTGCGGAAGCTTTCCAAGAAGCGTGGATGAAGTAGTCGTACTCTTCGCGTTCTTCGTCACCGATGATCTAGCGCCGAACGGACGGCACCTCCGCGTTCAACACACGTCCGGTGCAGCAACGTCACCTCCTTCTTGATCTAGCAAGGGGGGAGGAGAAGTTGTCAGAGATCCAACAGCACAACGGCGTGGTGGTGGATGCAGTGGAGATTCCTGCAGGGCTTCGCCGGGCGCCCTGCGTTGAGGAGACGGAGGTGTGACGGGAGGGGGAGAGGCGCCAGGGCAAGGGTGCGGCTGCCCTCTCCTCCCCACATATATATAGGGGGCCAGGGGGGTGCGCCAGCCCCTGCAGATCCAATCTGCAAGGGGGGGGGGCGGCCAGGGGGGAGTCCTTGCCCCCCAAGGCAAGTGGCGCCCCCTCCCCCCTAGGGTTTCAACCCTAGGCGCATGGGGAGGAGGGCCCATGTGGTGCGCCAGCCCATTAGGGCTGGACACTTCCCCCTTGCGGCCTAGGGGCCCCACCGGGATCGGTGGCCCCACCCGGTGGACCCCCGGGGTCCCTCCGATGGTCCCGGGACACTCCCGGTGACCCCCGGAGATCACCCGATGGCCGAAACTGGACTTCCTATATATAATTCTTTACCTCCGGACCATTCCGGAACTCCTCGTGACGTCCGGGATCTCATCTGGGACTCCGAACAACTTTCAGGTTTCCACGTGCATGTATCTCTACGATCCTAGCGTTACCGAACCTTAAGTGTGTAGACCCTACGGGTTCGGGAGACACGTAGACATGACCGAGACGACTCTCCGGTCAATAACCAACAGCGGGATCTGGATACCCATGTTGGTTCCCACGTGTTCCTCGATGATCTTCATCGGATGAACCACCGTGTCAAGGATTCACTCAATCCCGTATGTTATTCCCTTTGTCCGTCGGTACGGTACTTGCCCGAGATTCGATCGTCGGTATTCCCGATACCTTGTTCAATCTCGTCATGGCAAGTCTCTTTACTCGATCCATAATCCATCATCCCGTGACTAACTCCTTAATCACTTTGAGCTCATTATGATGATGTATTACCGAGTGGGCCCAGAGGTACCTCTCCGTCATGCGGAGTGACAATATCCCAGTCTCGGTTCGTACCAACCCAACAGACACTTTCGGAGATACCCGATGCGTACCTTTATAACCACCCAGTTACGTTGTGACGTTTGGCACACCCAAAGTATTCCTACGGCATCCGGGAGTTGTACAACCTCATGGTCTAAGGAATAAATACTTGACACCGAAAAGCTTATGCATTACGAACTATACGATCTTGTGCTATGCTCAGGATTGGGTCTTGTCCATCACATCATTCTCCTAATGATGTGATCCCGTTATCACTGACATCCTATGTCCATGGTCAGGAAACCGTGACCATCTGTTGATCAACGAGCTGGTAACTAGAGGCTTACCAGGGACTCATTGTGGTCTATGTATTCACACATGTATCGCTGTTTCCGTACAATACAATTCAAGCATGAATAACAGACGATTATCATGAACAAGGAAATATAATAATAATACTTTTATTATTGCCTCTAGGGCATATTTCCAACAGTCTCCCACTTGCACTAGAGTCAATAATCTAGTTACATTGTGATGAATCGAACACCCATAGAGTTCTGGTGTTGATCATGTTTTGCCCGTGGAAGAGGTTTAGTCAACGGGTCTGCAACATTCAGATCCGTATGTACTTTACAAATATCTATGTCTCCATCCTGAACATAATTCCGGATGGAGTTGAAACGGTGCTTGATGTGCTTGGTCTTCTTGTGAAACCTGGGCTCCTTGGTAATGGCAATAGCACCAGTGTTGTCACAGAAGAGAGTTATCGGGCTTGACGCGCTTGGAATGACTCCTAGGTCGGTGATGAACTCCTTCATCCAGACTCCTTCCTGTGCTGCTTCGGAAGCAGCTATGTACTCCACTTCACATGTAGATGCTGCCACGACGCTTTGCTTGCAACTGCACCAGCTGACTGCCCCTCCGTTCAAAATATACACGTATCTGGTTTGAGACTTAGAGTCATCCAGATCTGTGTCGAAGCTAGCATCGACGTAACCCTTTACGACGAGCTCTTCGTCACCTCCATAAACGAGAAACATATCCTTAGTCCTTTTCAGGTACTTCAGGATGTTCTTGACCGCTGTCCAGTGTTCCATACCGGGATCACTTTGGTACCTCCCTACCAAACTTATGGCAAGGTTCACATCAGGTCTAGTACACAGCATGGCATACATGATAGAACCTATGGCCGAGGCATAGGGAATGACACTCATCTTTTCTCTATCTTCTGCCGCGGTCGGCGACTGAGCCTTGCTCAATCTCATACCTTGCAAAACAGGCAAGAACCCTTTCTTAGACTGATCCATATTGAACTTCTTCAATATCTTGTCAAGGTATGTACTTTGTGAAAGACCAATGAGGCGTCTTGATCTATCTCTATAGATTTTGATGCCTAATATGTAAGCAGCTTCTCCAAGGTTCTTCATTGAAAAAAATTTATTCAAGTAGGCCTTTACATTTTCCAAGAATTCTATATCATTTCCCATCAGCAATATGTCATCCACATATAATATGAGAAATGCCACAGAGCTCCCACTCACTTTCTTGTAAATACAGGCTTCTCCATAAGTCTGTATAAAGCCAAACGCTTTGATCACATCATTAAAGCGAATATTCCAACTCCGAGACGCTTGCACCAGCCCGTAAATCGAGCGCTGGAGCTTGCATACCTTGTTAGCGTTCTCTGGATCGACAAAACCTTCCGGTTGCATCATATACAACTCTTCCTTGAGGAAGCCATTAAGGAATGCTGTTTTGACGTCCATTTGCCATATTTCATAATCATAGAATGCGGCAATAGCTAACATGATTCTGACTGACTTCAGCATCGCTACGGGAGAGAAAGTCTCGTCGTAGTCAATCCCTTGAACTTGTCGATAACCCTTAGCGACAAGCCGAGCCTTATAGATGGTCACATTACCATCCGCGTCTGTCTTTTCTTAAATATCCATTTGTTTTCTATGGCGTTCCTGTGGCAAGTCCACCAAAGTCCATACTTTATTTTCATACATGGATTCTATCTCGGATTTCATGGCTCCAAGCCATTTATTGGAATCCGGGCCCGCCATCGCTTCTTCATAGTTCGAAGGTTCACCGTTGTCTAACAACATGATTTCCAGGACAGGGTTGCCGTACCACTCTGGTGCGGAACGTGCCCTTGTGGACCTTCGAAGTTCAGTAGTAACTTGATCTGTTTCTTCATGATCATCATCATTGACTTCCTCCCTTGTCGGTGCAGGCACCTCAGGAACAGTTTCCTGCGCTGCGCTACTTTCCGGTTCTGGAGGGGTGACTGTCACCTCATCAAGTTCTACTTTCCTCCCACTCACTTCTTTCGAGAGAAACTCTTTCTCCAAAAAGCATCCATTCTTGGCAACAAAGACTTTGCCTTCGGATCTATGGTAGAAGGTGTACCCAATCGTTTCCTTTGGGTATCCTATGAAGACGCATTTCTCCGATTTGGGTTCGAGCTTTTCAGGTTGAAGTTTCTTGACATAAGCATCGCAACCCCAAACTTTTAGAAACGACAGCTTCGGTTTCTTGCCAAACCAAAGTTCATACGGAGTCGTCTCAACGGATTTTGACGGAGCCCTATTTAAAGTGAATGCGGCAGTCTCTAAAGCATAACCCCAAAAAGATAGCGGTAAATCGGTGAGGGACATCATAGATCGCACCATGTCCAATAGAGTACGATTTCGATGTTCGGACACACCGTTACGTTGAGGTGTTCCAGGCGGTGTCAATTGTGAAACAATTCCACAGCTCCTAAGGTGTGTGCCAAATTCATGACTTAAATATTCACCCCCACGATCTGATCGTAAGAACTTCATTTTTCTGTCACGTTGATTCTCAACCTCATTCTGAAATTCCTTGAACCTTTCAAAGGTCTCAGACTTGTGTTTCATCAAATAGATATACCCATATCTACTCAAGTCATCTGTGAGGGTGAGAACATAACGATAGCCTCCGCGAGCCTCAACACTCATTGGACCGCACACATCGGTATGTATGATTTCCAACAAGTTGGTTGCTCGCTTCATTGTTCCGGAGAACGGAGTCTTGGTCATCTTGCCCAAGAGGCATGGTTCGCACGTGTCAAATGATTCATAATCAAGAGACTCTAGAAGTCCATCTGAATGGAGCTTCTTCATACGTTTGACACCAATATGACCAAGGCGGCAATGCCACAAGTATGTGGGACTATCATTATCAACTTTACATCTTTTGGCATCTACACTATGAATATGTGTATCATCACGTTCGAGATTCATTAAAAATAAACCATTGACTAGCGGGGCATGACCATAAAACATATCTCTCAAATAAATAGAACAACCATTATTCTCCGATTTGAAAGAGTAGCCATCTTGCATAAGACGAGATCCAGATACAATGTTCATGCTCAAAGCTGGTACTAAATAACAATTATTAAGGTTTAAAACTAATCCCGAGGGTAGATGTAGAGGCACCGTGCCGACGGCGATCACATCGACCTTGGAACCATTCCCGACGCGCATCGTCACCTCATCCTTCGCCAGTCTCCGCTTATTCCGCAGCTCCTATTTTGAGTTACAAATGTGAGCAACTGCACCGGTATCAAATACCCAGGAGCTGCTACGAGTGCTGATAAGGTACACATCAATAACATGTATATCATATATACCTTTGACGTTGCCGGCCTTCTTGTCTGCTAAATATTTGGGGCAGTTCCGCTTCCAGTGACCCGTTCCCTTGCAATAAAAGCACTCTGTCTCAGGCTTGGGTCCATACTTTGGCTTCTTCCCGGCAACAGGCTTGCCGGGCGCGGCAACTCCCTTGCCGTCCTTCTTGAAGTTCTTCTTACCCTTGCCTTTCTTGAACTTAGTGGTTTTATTGACCATCAACACTTGATGTTCTTTCTTGATGTCCACCTCCGCTGATTTCAGCATTGAATATACCTCGGGAATGGACTTCTCCATCCCCTGCATATTGAAGTTCAACATGAAGCTCTTGAAGCTTGGTGGGAGCGACTGGAGGATTCTGTCAACGACCGCTTCATCTGGGAGATTCATTCCCAGCTAAGACAAGTGGTTGTGCAATCCAGAAATCTTGAGGATGTGCTCACTGACAGAACTGTTTTCCTCCATCTTACAGCTGTAGAATGCGTCCGAGACATCATATCTCTCGACTCGGGCATGAGCTTGGAAAACCATTTTCAGCTCTTCGAACATCTCATATGCTCCGTGGTGCTCAAAACTTTTTTGGAGCCCCGACTCTAAGTTGTAAAGCATGCCGCACTGAACCAGGGAGTAATCATCACTACGCGACTGCCAGACGTTCAAAACGTCTTGGGCCGCATCGGGAGCAGGTGCATCACCTAGCGGTGCTTCAAGGACATATGATCTCTTGGCAGCTATGAGGATAATCCTCAGGTTACGGACCCAATCCGTATAGTTGCTACCATCGTCTTTCAGCTTGGTTTTCTCTAGGAACGCGTTGAAGTTGAGGGAAACTGGAGCGTGGGCCATTTGATCTACAGGAGATATTGTAAAGAATTTAGACTAAGTTCATGATAATTAAGTTCATCTTAATCAAATTTTAATGAACTCCCACTCAGAATGACATCTCTCTAGTCATCTAAGTGATACACGATCCGAATCGACTAGCCCGTGTCCGATCATCACGTGAGACGGACTAGTCATCAACGGTGAACATCTTCATGTTGATCGTATCTTCTATACGACTCATGTTCGACCTTTCGGTCTTCCGTGTTCCGAGGCCATGTCTGTAAAAGCTAGGCTCGTCAAGTGAACCCTAAGTGTATCGCGTGTGTAAATCTGGCTTACACCCGTTGTATGCGAACGTTAGAACCTATCACACCCGATCATCACGTGGTGCTTCGGAGCAACGAACTTTAGCAACGGTGCACAGTTAGGGGAAACACAATTCTTGAAATTTTTAGTGAGAGATCATCTTATTTACTACCGTCGTTCTATGTAAACAAGATGCATAAACATGATAAACATCACATGCAATCAATTAAAGTGACATGATATGGCCAATATCATCTTGCTCCTTGGATCTCCATCTTCGGGGCACCATGATCATCTTGTCACCGGCTCGACACCATGATCTTCATCATCATGATCTCCATCATCGTGTCTTGAAGAAGTCGTCACGCCAACTATTACTTCTACTACTATAGCTAACGTTTAGCAATAAAGTAAAGTAATTACATGGCGTTATTCAGTGACACGCAGGTCATACAATAATTAAGACAACTCCTATGCCTCCTGCCGGTTGTCAAGTTCATCGACATGCAAGTCGTGATTCCCTATTACAAGAACATGATCAATCTCATACATCACATATATCATTCATCACATCTTCGTTTTGGCCATACCACGTCACATAGCACATGCTGCAAAAACAAGTTAGACGTCCTCTAATTGTTGTTGCAAATTTTTACATGGCTTCTATAGGTGTTCTAGCAAGAACGTTTCTTACCTACGCCAAAACCACAACGTGATTTGTCAATTTCTATTTACCCTTCATAAGGACCCTGTTCATCGAATCCGATCCGACTAAACTAGGAGAGACAGACACCCGCCAGCCACCGTATGCAACCAGTGCATGTCTGTCGGTGGAACCAGTCTCACGTAAGCGTACGTGTAAAGTCGGTACGGGCCGCTTCATCCCACAATACCGCCGAATCAAGATTGACTAGTAACGGCAAGAAAGTTGAATAGACTCAAACGCCCACAACTACTTTGTGTTCTACTCGTGCAAGATGCTACGCATAAGACCTAGCTCAGATGCAAATAAGAGTGCATCTACATACGTTATGTAGTTCGCGTGCGGAAGCTTTCGAAGAAGCGTGGATGAAGTAGTCGTACTCTTCGCGTTCTTCGTCACCGATGATCTAGCGCCGAACGGACGACACCTCCGCGTTCAACACACGTCCGGTGCAGCAACGTCACCTCCTTCTTGATCCAGCAAGGGGGGAGGAGAAGTCGTCAAAGATCCAACAGCACAACTGCGTGGTGGTGGATGCAGTGGAGATTCCTGCAGGGCTTCGCCGGGCGCCCTGCGTTGAGGAGACAGAGGTGTGACGGGAGGGGGAGAGGCGCCAGGGCAAGGGTGCGGCTGCCCTCTCCCCCCCCACATATATATAGGGGGCCAGGGGGGTGCGCCAGCCCCTGCAGATCCAATCTGCAAGGGGGGGGCAGCCAGGGAGGAGTCCTTGCCCCCCAAGGCCAGTGGCGCCCCCCTTCCCCCCTAGGGTTTCAACCCTAGGTGCATGGGGAGGAGGGCCCATGTGGTGCGCCAGCCCATTAGGGCTGGACACTTCCCCCTTGAGGCCTAGGGGCCCCACCGGGATGGGTGGCCCCACCCGGTGGACCCTCGGGGCCCCTCCGTTGGTCTCGGGACACTCCCGGTGACCCCCGGAGATCACCCGATGGCCGAAACTGGACTTCCTATATATCAGTCTTTACCTCCGGACCATTCGGAACTCCTCGTGACGTCCGGGATCTCATCCGAGACTCCGAACAACTTTCGGGTTTCCACGTGCATGTATCTCTACGACCCTAGCGTTAACGAACCTTAAGTGTGTAGACCCTACGGGTTCGGGAGACACGTAGACATGACCGAGACGACTCTCTGGTCAATAACCAACAGCGGGATCTGGATACCCATGTTGGTTCCCACGTGTTCCTCGATGATCTTCATCGGATGAACCACCGTGTCAAGGATTCACTCAATCCCGTATGTTATTCCCTTTGTCCATCGGTACGGTACTTGCCCGAGATTCGATCGTCGGTATTCCCGATACCTTGTTCAATCTTGTCATGGCAAGTCTCTTTACTCGATCCGTAATCCATCATCCCATGACTAACTCCTTAATCACTTTGAGCTCATTATGATGATGTATTACCGAGCGGGCCCAGAGGTACCTCTCCGTCATGCGGAGTGACAATATCCCAGTCTCGGTTCGTACCAACCCAACAGACACTTTCGGAGATACCCGATGCGTACCTTTATAGCCACCCAGTTACGTTGTGACGTTTGGCACACCCAAAGTATTCCTACGGCATCCGGGAGTTGTACAACCTCATGGTCTAAGGAATAAATACTTGACACCGAAAAGCTTATGCATTACGAACTATACGATCTCGTGCTATGCTCAGGATTGGGTCTTGTCCATCACATCATTCTCCTAATGTTGTGATCCCGTTATCACTGACATCCTATGTCCATGGTCAGGAAACCGTGACCATCTGTTGATCAACGAGCTGGTAACTAGAGGCTTACCAGGGACTCATTGTGGTCTATGTATTCACACATGTATCGCTGTTTCCGTACAATACAATTCAAGCATGAATAACATACGATTATCATGAACAAGGAAATATAATAATAATACTTTTATTATTGCCTCTAGGGCATATTTCCAACACCATGCAGCATTAAAAAGAATATTTAGATCCAAAAGGCCTCAAGGGCTGGCTTGCAGTAACAACTTACTGATACACCCGGTGGGTGGAATTGTTCGGATTAACCCTACAAGTCTTACAGGGAAACAGAAGATACAAAAGAAAAAACTTAAGGTGCAGCAGGCTGGGCAGGCGGCACGACGGTGCCGGCTTCCGGGGGGCCGCATGGTGGGTCTCGGTCTGGCCGCTTCCTGCGACAGGCGGGGCCATCACTCCTGGTCCGCTTGTCGAGGACTGGTCAGGCTGGCGGCTGGCAGGCGGGTCCGCCTCCTGGGAGCTGGCCTCCTCATCGCTGCCTTCCTCCTCGTCACCTTCACCGGAGGCGATCTCCTCGTCCGGCTCCTCCGACGCCGCCAGGTCCAGCCCGAAGTTGCCAGGCGGCACCACATGGCCCTTGTCGTCCAACTCCGGGATGAAGACGGAGGTGTCGGCGTATTCGGCAAGGGCGGTGGCGCGTTGGATGAGCTCCTTCTGCTCCACGGCCAGCTCAGGCTGGGCCTCCGCACGGAAGGTCTCCAGCTGTTCAAGGCTCAGGCCAGGATACCAGCTCTTGACGAATTCCAGGGCGGTCCGCGCGCCAGCCCTCACTGCAGAGCCCTTCCAGGCCTCGAAGCGTTGGCCGGCCGCCTCCAGCCAGACGGCCGTCCGACTGGGAGTGCGGAGTGCTGGCACACCTAGCCAGAGGGCGGCCACGACCTGGGCGCCAGCACGCTGCAGACGGCGAAGCAGACGGCGGATCGGCAGGAGACGCACCCGAATGGCAACAAGCTCCTCGGCCGGGGTCCTGGGCGCATTGGGTGCGATCGCCCGGCCCGCCTGGCGCCTCGCAGCACGCTCGGCTTCAATGGCCTGGGTGGCGGCCATAGAGTAGCCCGGGAAGAACTCTGCAAAACTAGAAGAAGGATCAGAAGAAAAGAAAGACGGCTGTTACAAACGGCGAATACAAGATGAAAGGGTAGACATCTCACCGTCAACCATGTCTCCAATGGCTACGTAGCCGTCTTGGAGAGCCGCCTCCTTCTCGGCCCAATTCGAGCGCTCGGTCTCGAATTCGGCCCGCAGAAGTGTCTCGGCGTCTGACATCTTCCCAAGCTCGACCTTGTGGGCCGCCGCCTGGTCCGCCAGCTCCTTGGCCAGGCGGTCGCGGTCCTGACACTACAAGGATACCCCTTATAAAGCAACATAAATTCTACAACATATTGACTATATGTTGTAAAATTTATCATAGATACGCATATAAGTGGTGTAGCATATGCGTTGTAGAATTACAGGTCATGGCCCTGTGGTACATATAGGAAAAAAACACATGAAAGGAGAGAGACGCCCGAGAAACAGACCTCATCTCTCCCAAATCGCCGCCACTAGGCACCCACCTCCTCGTCTCTCTCCTCCAAACCATCTCGCCGCCGGCGCTCCCCCTCCCCTCCTCCCACCTCGCAGATCCAAAGGCTGCCGGATCCGCTGCAACACCCACCCACCCATCCCCCTCGCGCCCCATCTCTCGCTGTCTCTCTTCACGGGGCTCCTCACTGCGCCATCTGCGGCGGCCGATTCAAGCGACGTCGGGCGAATCCCGCCACCGCGAAGCACAGTCGAACCACGGAGCCATCCTATCCGGCTAGACCCGGCGCTCCCGGCCACCAAATCCCACCCGCGACCCTCCCCCGATGGCTAGGGTTTCGGGCGTCAGCTCCGGCGACGGAGGCCATGTCGTCCTCTTTTCCACTATCTTGCCCCGACAGTTATATCTTGTTACCTAAGTTGGCTATTCAAAGATATCATGATTTTGTTTCTTTGGTTTGGATGGATAGTATCTTATTCCCGATTGTGATTGTATATCTGTTATTTTTGCAGAAATTGTTTTAAAATTGCTGGAGGCAAAACTGCTTGCACGTGTTTGGGGTGGCGATGGCGGCACTTTGTCGCTTCTCCTCTTCCCGCTGAAGTGGACATGGGTAAACATTGGGATAAAGTTCCACCCCTCCCTAGTTTTGTCTGCTCCTTGTTCTGCCTGTTCGTGCATATACTTACTATTCTGTTTTCATTAATGAAACACTGAGTTCGTTTTTTTAACCTGTGAGAAGATCCGAGTAAGGCCAAGAATATATCTATGTGGTTGGAATATGTTGGATTCACAGAAATAGTGTATGATTTTTGTTTCTGTATGTCCTGTAGCTTGCAATTGTCCAAGTGAGTATGAGATTTGATTCCGGTTGTGCGAGATTTGTGCATAACTTGGACCATCTTCACATGTATTTTTGCGTTGATCAAGTGGTGATGATATGATGATTCATTGAGTTAGGATTTAGTTTTTTTTGCATGACCATCCTCGTGATGTGTTGCTCCTGTCAATAACGTTTTATCTTATCCTTCATTGTACTCTAGTAGATGTGAAGTGCATGTACGTGCTATTTGTTTACACTTTTGACTAAACCAAGGCTTGTTTCCTAAGCTACTTTGATTCCACTTTTCTTGTATTACTCACAACTGAAAGTATTTATAACAATTTATACTTCTGGTAATATTTTGTCCATTTGTCGATTATTTATATGCACAACTAATTCCTGAAAGGAGATGTTCTGTTGTTAAGCCTCTAGCAAATCTTGTGTTTGATCTAGCTAAACTTGACTCATTCGTCCTCCACGGTTTTAAACTTCAGAACATGTGTGGGCAAATAAATATGCAGTTGCATTGGGTTGTAATGGTCTTGGATGAAGCATCTATAGTCGACGCTGACACGGTGGTTCTTGTAATTTACTGAGAACTGGACTTCAGTTGTGCCATTTCAGGTTTCAGTCGATTGGCAGCAAAACAATTTGTATGAATGATATCGAGTTATCTACATGGTGAAGTATACACCTGGATACAAGATACTGGTGACTTGCTGCATTTTGCAGTGCACGTGTGATGTTCTGTGAATCGTATACTCACAACACTACAACAATACAATAGATCAACTGCGGTTTGTTAAAAAAAAATAGAACAGTCTAAATGCAACGAATGCCATTTTCCGTCATGCATCGTTCCTTTTGAATAGTTTCTGAAAGTATTAGGTGGTACTGGAGTGCATGGGGAGTGCCCATGTTCTTATCGGTCTTGTTTTCCTTTTTTTAGATTTAGGATAATTTGGTTAAGATAGTTCAGCAAAACTGCAACACTGCTTTTTGATGTATGGTTTAAAGCATTGAACTACTATCTCAGAAATATGTCTCGCCCATATTTGAACTCATCCAAACTGTACATTTTTTTGTATGATTGTAACATTCAGATTCCTCTTTTAAAATATTTTTGTTATTTGTTGTCAATATGTGCAGGCCCGGCAAAGTGCGTATGTTGGTATGGCATCCGGCAAAGCGCGCCTTCATATTTATGTCTGGTTCATTCATCCTGATGCGTGTGTATAACTATCTAACTAACTAGGGGATAAATTCATTGAGCGACGTGTAAAGTTGCCATAGAACGGGAGGAATAAGCTGGCTTTGCTTTTATTAAGTAGGAATGGAACTTGATGAAGCTTTACTTGTGTTGTGCTGTTCTAGAGATGCATGAGATGACTGTAACCTTTTTCCCTTGGTTTTGCAGCTGCACGTACCAACTCGATGCAGGGGGGAACCATGGAGCAAGTCGAGTTTATGGAGCAAGTCATGGACGATGCCATGGAAGGTATATTCTCCCCTCTCCCTACCGTGCTACTGGTCGTTGTGTCCACGGCCATTGAGCCGTGCTAGGTTCTATGCTGATATCCATGCAAATTTATAGGATTTGGGCTGTAGGCTTCAATGAATTTATTTAGCTAATAAATCTATTGGTTCACACAAAAAAGTTTGACTGTAGGTGTACAGAATTAACAGTGGATCTCTAGGCTGGTGGTGACCATGTAACTTCGTTTCAGTGGATTTGGGGCTGTAGGTTTGTCTCTTTCCCGTGGGATGACTAAAACCAACTAGAGCTACATTTTTCTGTTCAGTTTCAGAGGGCTAAAACCATTCTAGTTCAGTTTGCTAACTAACCGGTAATCCTAAATTTAAAATTGACGGTGCTGAAATTATAAACGAATTCTGGGCAGTGCATGTTGATATGTCACTTGTGAAAACTGAAGATTTGGCACATGAAAAATTGCACTACTCTTGGTAATGCAAAAAACTAATATTGCATGGCGTACAACCTTTGTATGTGTCTAATATCCTCCCTCTATCACTACTTTGCATCATGTCAGTGCATTATGTGTTAACAGTTTACTTTGTTATTTTCTGTGTAGATTCAAAAGATATATGGATGAATATATGGATGTGTGGCAAGTATACTGCAATGATGATGACGATGTTCTGGTTCATGATGATGATGGATTATTTCCGGTTTAGTTAAATTGTAGGGATGATGTTCCTCGGTTAAGTTTTAGTTAAGTTGTAGGAATGTCGATGGATGCTTTCAGTGTAAGTCTCACTGTCAAGAAAATATTTAGATTATGCATCACATTTGGATGATGTTCCTCATGTAATATCTACTATTGTAATCCGACAGTTTTATTCAATATATGTTTTCTTCCTCTTGGTAGTTATATTCTCATATTTATTTTCCGTACTTGATATACATAATTACCACCATTATTTGGAGCATTAATTTAATTTCTGAATATATGTATATATGTGTGTGTGTGTCAATAAAATAATATTATTCATATTATATATGTACCAACACCTGAAGCATTGCAAATTCACTGTTGCCGAGCAAAGAGACTTGGATTTCTGTACATTCAGCACCAACGCATGGAAGTGTTGTAAAAGTCAATTTTATGTGTTAACTTCTTGCAACGGTCTCTTTTACCAACGGCAGTATAAGCGTTGCATTATGCGCTAGCAACGCCGGATAAGGCTACGCATCCCAAACCGTTGGTAAATACACTTGCAACGCATATATGGACTTTTAGATACGGAAAAAAGCGTTGCTAGGTGGGGTCCTGTTGTAGTGTGAGCGGCAAGACCACGCTCCCGCTCCTTAGCAGCCAGCTCCGACTGGGCCTCGTCCAGCTGGTTGCGGAGGTCCGCTGCGACCGCTGGCAAGGGAGGAAGAAAAACAACAAATGTCAGCGGCAAAAAGATAAACTTGGAGTTCCAAGCCGCCTGCTCAGCAGCCGGCTCGGAACTCGGGGACTACACCCAGCGGGTGCGCTGACGCGCCCCCGCAAGGAGAAGAGGAGGCACTCACCTAGGCTGTCTGCCAAGGCAGTCTGCAGCTGCGCCAGCTCCTGGCGCTGAGCGTTGTAGGAGGCCACGCGGAGGTTGTGGTACTCCTGCAGCAAGACGCAAAATCAGCCCACGACGCACACTCCGGAGTTCCAAGCCGCCTGCTCAGCAGCCGGCTCGGAACTCGAGGACTACACCCAGTGGGTGCGCTGGCGCGCCCCCACAGAAGAAATTGAAGGAATAAAAAACAGAGGAACATGAAGCACACGTACCCGAATGGAGGACCGCGTGGCCACGAACTCCTGCACCGCCGTCTGCACGATGTTGCCCAAGGAGTTGAAGTGGTCGAGGACGTCCCGCGACGCGACGATCCACGCGCCGCCACCTCCGGGCCTCCAACTTGACGGCGCCGCGCTGGTCGCCTCATTCTCCGGAGCGGACGAGCTGGCCCCGCCGACCTCCACCTGCTGCGGCATGGAGACCGCCCTCGCAAGGCGCCGGCGGGCTAGAGCTCGGGGGGGGGGCCGGTTGCGGGCCAGTCACCAGCACACCCCCAACTGGCGGAGCCTCCGTCCCCGCTGGCCGGCTGCCCTGCTCCCCAGCAGGCGGCGTGGGGGGCGGTGGTGGCGTCTCCAGAATGACGTAGTCGTCCCCCCTATCGCCTGGAGCCGGCTGCTCGTCAGCAGCCGGCGCCTGGGCCGATGGCTCCAGAGACCCTGCCTCCGGGCGGACGATGTGGCCCGCTGGCTGCTGAGGGCCCGTTTCCCGCTCTCGGACTCGGACGGCGTCTGCCTGGGCCTTCTTGGCGGCTTCAGCCTCCGCCTGGGCGGCGGCATCGGCCAGCGCTCGCTCACGATCCGCGGCCTCGCGGGCATTCCTCTCTGTCGCCTCCCGTAGCGCGGCGGCTGGATCCACGCGAGGGGGCGCAGGAGGGGCATCCGAGCCTCCCACAACAGAGCCCGCTGGCACCCGCGAGAGGGAAAGCGGCGCGCTGCGCGGATATCCCAAAGAAACGGGGAGTCAATCAAGAGGGGATCAGCTGAGAAAGATGAGTATCACACAAAGAAGGAATGCAGAACACTTACCCGGACACAATCGGCCTGGCCTTGGGCATCTTCGGCACGTTCGCCCTGGCGGCCGCCTCTCGACGCCTCGTGGCGGCGGTCGACAGCCGGAGCTTCTTGGGTGGGGCACCAGTCGGCCCTGATGAGGACCGCCGTTTCCCACCGCCGGCTGTGCCAGACGGCCCGGCCTGTTGGCTGGTGCGGACGGGTGCCTCCTCCACCTCCCCGTCGTCATCCGGCCAGCTCTCAACACCGCCTTCCGGCAGGCCGCCCGATGGCTGGCCCCCGCCGCCCGTCACCTCCTCCTCCTCCATGGCGGCGGTCCCAAGATCGGGGTCGCTTGTGTCGCTCTGGGAGTGATCCGGCTCCAGGGGGCGGCCTGGCTGGTTAGAGCCCGGCGCCAGCTGGCCAGGGAAGATCTGAACAAGATATTAGGATCAGACGGCTACAGCAGCCGGACGAAAAAGAAAGAAAAGAGAAGGATGAAGAGCTTACTGCGGACGGCTGATTGCCAGCCCAGCCGGAGTCAGAGACCCTGCAGCTGGAGATGTGGTTCACCAGGCGGGCCACCTCCCCGTATGGCAGGTGCTTGGTGCACGTCCGGCTCGGGTCCCGGCGCCCGCTCATGTCATAGATCAGGTGAGGGCGGCGCTGCAGCGGCAGCACCCGATGCTCAGCAAACATGAGCAACAGATCCGCGAAGACCAAGCCCTCGCTGTCTCTCAGCTCCCGGAGACGGTGCAGCGCGATGGAAACGCCTTCGGTGACGATGGCAGGCCGGGTCCTCCAGGAGTCACGAGGCTCGGCAGGCGGCCCCAGCACCCACTCCGGCAGGCAGATGAAATTATGCTCGGGGTCGGCATTGGAGACGTAGAAGTACGTCTTCTGCCATTGCTTCACCGACCCCACAAGCTGTGGCGCCGGGAAGAAGTTCTTCGTCCCGCTGCGCTTCACCGCAATGCACCCCCCGCACTGGGCGGGCACGCTCTGGACGGCGGTGCCGAGCTTCACGTAGAAGAGCTCGGTCCAAAGCTCTATAGTGGGGAGGATGCCGAGGTATGCTTCGCAGAGGACGACGAAGGACGAGAGCGTCATCACCGTGTTCGGCGTAAGGTGGTGGGGTTGGATGTGGAAGAACTCCAGGAAGGAGCGGAAGAAACCGCTCGCCGGGAGGCCGAATCCGCATGGGAAGTGCGAGCGGAAGACGACCCGCTCGCCTTGCCGTGGGGCCGGCCTGATCTCCGCCACCGGCGCCAGGCGCACGGCGACCCTGTTGGCCGGGGACAGCTTCCGCGACCGCAGGAGGACGTCGACGTGCTCCTGCAGGACCTTGCTGCCGTCCCACTGGCCATGGTGTCGGGGAGGTGCCGGAACGGACATGGTTTGGGTGGCGGTTCGCTGCGACGACGACGAGAAGAGCAAGGAAGAAGAAGGAGGATGGGGGGAGTGAGCATGAGAATGGTGCCAGCCCTCTCCCCCGACCTATATATAGGCCCAGGCGGTGAAGCCGAGGGGGCGGGCGTGGGATTAACCGCTCCACGCCCCGCACGACCCCCGCTTTTTTCGCGCCTAATCCGCGCGCATTAAATGTGCGTGGGAGGGTAATCGATTACCCCTGCCACTATGGATCCGCGCGGGGACCGAGGCCCCATAGTGGCAGGCCCCGGCCCACTATTACATCATGTCACGCGCGTGGGCTGGCAGGCCGACGTGACAGGGCGGTGATGCGTGGGAGCTGCCAACGGTCGGCGGGCCTGCTCGACTGCCTGCCGATCAAGCGGTGCCTTCCCCCGAAGATTCTAAGATGACAGTTCGGCTGCTGGAGGCTGGCTCCATCAGTGCAGGGCCGGCTACCAGCATACGGATATCCAAGGAAGACATGTGAAGGACGTCGGGCCTGCCTAAGGAGGGAAGCTACTGGAACCCCTCGGCTCTCTAGCGCCCGCCGCGGAGTTCCACCAGCTTCGGGGACTACTGTCGGAGATATTGACCATGGGTACCCTCGGCGACCACCCTTGGTATTTTAAGACAAATAACAGCCGCCTGGTCCACCGTGGCCGTCTACTCATCGGGCCGCCTCCTAGGGTAGCCTGCCCTAGGAGCCGGCTGCCAGCAGGCGGCAGGGACCCAGCAGGCGGCAACACCAACACCACCAGCCAGCAGACGGTCCCATATTCCTCCCTCAGAACGCGTGTTGGGGGGCCCCCGTGCAGCAGGGCGTGGCTACAGGTGAACATGTCCTTAGAAGATCTATAAGGGCGTGGCTACAGTGAACGTGTACCTTATGAATATCTCCTAAGCGGTGGGTCACTGTAGCCACGTTGCTCGTGACCAAGCATCGGTCAGAGGAGGCCACGATCCCACTACTCACAGACGGCAGGGCCAGCAGGCGGCTGGCCCCATTGGTCAGTGAGTAGCTCGTGAATGAGCCGCCCCTAGCAGACGGCCAGGGGAGATGGCCGCCTGGTAGCAGGCGGCAATTCTCACCCTAGAAGTCCGAGCCTCATCAAGATGACAAGACAGGGCGTGGCGGCAGTGTACGGCAGGAGACGGCGGCACTGTAGCCACTTCCCTCCTGACAAGGCTGTCGTCAGCAGAGGCGCATCCACAGTGAAAGACAATCACATAGGGCCCGCAGGCAGCGGGCCCCAGCAGGCAGGCGGCAAGGCCGGCACCAGAAGACACTGACGGCTGGGGGCCACACCGTCGAGATTACCATTGCACCCCTGGGGGGTAGGCCTATATAAACCCCCCAGGGTCCTCCATGAGGGGTTAGAAGGTTACGAGATTGGACCCTAGAAGAGAGATAGGAGGTGGGCTAGCCTTGTTCATCTTCTTCCTCTAGATCGCACAGCTCGAGGAGCAACCTTGTAGCTACCATAGTGACATCAGTCATGACGCGGAGCCCCCGCAGAGCAGGACTAGGGTTGTTATCTCCTCGGAGAGCGCCGAACCTGGGTAAGATCCGTAGGCGTCCTAAGTTCCGCTTCATCCCACTTCCCGAGCCCAGCGACGTTCTTTTAACCCCATGCATGATAAGCCATCCGTTGGCATATGTCGTTCCAAAACCCCGACACCATTCCCCGTCGGCTGGCGGTTGTTGGTGACAGCTTGAGCAATCATCTGGAGGGCTGCGGTGTTGGCTTGGCGTTCCTCTCGGAAGGCTTGGAGAAGTTGAGCCATGTCCATGTTCGGGGGAGGTGGTGGTGGAGCTTGGTCGTTGGTTTGGTCTTGGTCGGCCTCTGCTTGGGCGGATGCTCCGGCTTCGGGCTGCTGGGTAGAGGTACCAGTACGAGTTACAACAGGCATCCTGTTGGAGCAGTAAAGGTCTCATGATTTGGAATGAAGAGGGAAAGCAATAAAGATGGGTGCCTAGTAAGGGAGTGGGTGTGACACTAATTATTTTCATGCAAGGGCCAAAAGGTCCAAACACATTCATTAAAATCCAAATGGGTGATGCAGTCGTTTACACATTCTCGAAGGGAAGATACGACGTACATCAAACACAACAAAAGCAAACACTAGATGGCTTCATATGAACCATACAAGGACTCGACTTCGCATAGGGGTTACACGACCTATCCTACCGTAGAGGTCACGAGCTAGCATATCCGAGTTGCGAATAATGCCTAAGCGGCGGAATGCTCGGTCACGTATTCTGGCTCTTCTGGGTCTTCCTCCTTGTCTTCATTTGTCTGGGCCCCCCTATCACTTGAGGGTGTGGGGGAGTGGAGGAGTTGGATATGGTGGTGTTTTGTCGGTGGTGCAGGGAAAAGCTTGCGATATTCCCTTGCCGTCATACGGCATCGCTGGGGTGGCTCTTCATCCTTAGAAGATACATCTCCTGAGGGCCTTCCGCCTCGATACGCGATAGCGGGTTTCCCGGGAGGCGCACCTTCCTTCTTGATCCTATCCGTCTTCTCTTGTGCTCGCCGAAGAAGTGCCTTGGTCTTGTGGAGTTAATCTCAGAGCTTCATCGATTCCGAGCCCAAATCTTGTGCCAAGCTGTCGGCACATAGGCTAAAGTAGGTCTGGAATCGAAGTGGAAGTCCTTCCTTCAGTGGAGGGGCTTGCGCGCTGCTTTCATCTTCACCTTCCTTCCGGTAAGGCAAGAAGCGGGTTGTCATCTTGGCTACCATCTCCGGAAGAAGCTCACGGAGGCGGGTTAGTGCCTTGCATGCAGCTGCCTCGACAGCGAGGGGTAGTGTTTCCATCTGGGGTCCCTCGAAGAACCAACTTGTGGGAGGATCGTTTGCCTTCATGATTACTTCCACATGGTACTCCACCTCAGTGTCGCTATCCCAATGCTCATGGTAGGTGAGGATGGGTGCTCGGTGGAACTGGCACTCCTGGAGGCTATCCTTGAGAAGCAAGGGGAACCCAGTGGTCAGGTGCTCTTCAGGTACAGCGGCCATCTACAAAGGTTGAATAGAAGTGGTTAATAAGCTGATGATATATCAGGTTTGGTAAGGTTTCGAAATGAAGAGAGGTTCAGAAGGTTTATGAAAAGGGTCTCATCCTAACTAACGCCCATGCTAACTAAGGCTTCCTACAGTCAGGATGGCTCTGATACCAGCTCTCTGGGGTCCCCGACTTAAGAGTCGAGATCACCGAATGCACGTGTACAGTGATCCCAGAGATCAATGCTCACTAAACACACAGAAGCTGAATAACAAGAGTCTTACATGCCTGTAGGGTTTAGGCAGATGGCATGGGTTCTACTTATCTACGAAGACTGCCTGTAGGGTTTAGGCAGATGGCATGGGTTCGTCTCCATAGAATTCTTCTTCAAATTCCTGCTCCTCCATGTCTGGCCAATTAAATAACCAGTGGCAAGCCAATGAGTACTTTGAATGTACTCGCAAGCAACCCATGATTTGGTTCAAGGTAACAATGCAAGTTGTATAACAATAAGCAACCTAGCTACAAGCTAGCTAAGATATTCTACCATTTGTGAAACATGCATCAATGTACTTGGGTAACCTTGAAGACAGGTTACAGATATCAACATAAATAGAGTTCAGTTCATTATCAATGAGTCAAGTCACCACCTTGACTCAACACACACACACACACACACACACACACACACACTTTCACCGAGATTGTAAAATTCTGGACATAGTTTAAGTAGCACCTCCCAACTGTCCATGACCATGGACACGGCTATTCGAATAGTTTTTCACTCTGCAGAGGTTGCGCACTTTACCCACAAGATCCGGGAAGCTTTCGTGTCACCCACGATCCCGCAGTACCTCAAGTACTCGGGGGAAGCACCCGGTCATTACCTTTCCCTAGACGACACTAACATAGGGTCCACTCGTTGGTGCACGGCCCTCGTGTACAAACGAAAGATCATGGGACTTGCCCTTTTTACAATGTCACGCATACACGAAGGGACCAACGGTGTGTCCGGTGCCCTGTGAAAACAGTAATGGTCGCCTATCCAAGCACGACCCCGTCCCGGGAGTGACCTCAAGTCTCCCCCATCATTAGTGATGTGGGCACCATGCTAGTATCAGCCTAAGTAATCAATAATGCCCCGTCCCATAAGGGGTAGAGTGGTTGCACATGTTTGGTTGCGACGGTAATCACACATAAATCTAATCCATCATTTTACCCACACACGAGAACTTTCTTTGGTACACCACTTCTTCCTCAAGTGGTGACCTTAACTCAACATCACCCTCGGGCATTAGGGGCACCCGATGGGGTTTTCGAAAAGAATGCAACCACGAAGGATTCATGGTACTTATGCATCATCATGTATCAACAACTAATCCTTTGTCATTGCATCTATGCACATGGTAAAGATCATGAGTAGGGGTATGCATCATGTGGTGGCTCTCAACAAGTTTACCACCATCACTCCTTATCATCATGCAATCGGAAATAAAAGGGTACCAAGGAACAAAAGGGGGTATCATGGTCAAAGGGCTGCTTGCCTTGGTTGCCTTGGTCTTCAAAGCCTTCAAGTCCTTCTCCTTCTTCTTCCTCAACAACTTCGTCAAACACGGTATCTAATCGTCGCAATAAATAATGGAAAAATAAGACAATAATAAAAACAGAAAAATCAAAGTGCTCAGAAAAATGTCAACTTATTTTTATAAAATACTAGAGGGAAAACTAAGATGGCAAAAATTCTTAGTTTGGGATTTGGAGTGATAGAATGGGGTACATGGATTTTTGAACGAAGGTTTTAGTGTTCAAATTTAGATTTAAATTTGAACAGTATAGAAAAGGTTCATGAATATGTGTGAAAGTTATATCATTAAATAGCTTGGAATTTTACAAGTTTTTAGGAACTGGAATTATTTCATTTGGATAAATATTTTATCCTGTGGAATTTTTATAAAACAGACAGAAAAGGAAAAAGAAAAGTGGCACTTTGCCATTGGGCCAGAAAGGCCACAGTGCAGCAGGCCCAGAGGGAAAACAGCCCGTGCGAGGCTGCCACATCGAAGGCGTAAAGGCGAAGTATGCCTTCGACCTGACGGCGAACCGGTACGCGCGCTCGTGCGTTTTTAAACCTGACGGGGGGTCCCACCCGTCAGGGCGTGAGGCTGACGGACAGGGCCCACAACCGTCGTCGTCTACCTCCATCCAGAGGCGACGACGAGCTCGCCGGCGGCGATATAGGGCACAGGAGGAGGCGAGGGTGGTACCGTCGTGCTCAGGGAGGAGCCGCCATTCGGATGGAGGTGGAGTTGGTCGCCGGGGTGGCCTGGCTCGCCGGCGACGAGAAGGCACGACGGAGTTGCTTCAGGTGGTGGTGGTTCTGACCGTTTCCGACAGCTAAAGAGAGGGGAAACAAGGGGGAAATGATCAGTGAGGTCTTGCGGTACTAGATCGAGTGAGAGGAGCGGCGGAGAGGGCTTATACCTCCGGATCGACGGCGACCCGAGGCGGTGGAGCTCGAGCTCGATGTCGAGCTCGGGCCCGTCTGGAGAGGAGTGGGTGGTGTAGGGGGAGGATTAGGTGTGTGAGAGAGTGAGTGGTGAGGAGAGGGAGGTGCGGGGGTGTCCTTTTATAGGCGAACGGCGGGGTGCCGTGGACCCGTGCGCCGGCGAGCTTCTGCTCGTTGCCACATGGCTCGGGAGGGGCTGGCGCCGTGTCTGGGGCGTTCCTGGATGCAGTCCAGAGCCGGGGAAGAGAAGAGAGAGAGAGCAGGGGAAGGCCAGGGCATCGCGCGTGTGAGGAAGCTCATTGGAGCTCTCGGGTGGCCGTCGCGCGTGCGAACTGGGGCGAGAGGAGGGAGAAGGAGGAGGGGGCCGACCGGTTGCCGTGTCGTGGACGTCGAGGCGGCCTCGGGAGACACCATCCCGACGCCCTAGGTGGTCGGGCGCCTCGGGCAGGTCGCGGCTACAATGCGGGAGCGCACTGTAGCGTGCTCTAGAGCGCCCATATGGCCGGCATGGCCGTGTCCCACGCGCTCTGGACGCGGCCACCATGTCCATTGGCTCTAGGGGGAGTAAACAATGTGGGAGGGACGTTGGATGCCAGGGAGAGCTTCTAGAAGGAGAGAGGGCTGAGAGAGAAAGGTGAAAGTTGTTGTCCAGAATGTAAAATGGGGTTTTACCCCCCCCCCCTCTATCATTGAGCTGAGGCCAGGGGAGAGTTACGGGAGATGCAAGGGGACTTGGGGAAACTGTGGTAAAAAGCCTAGTTCAAGGAGAACAAGGAAAGAGGTGAAAGTGATAATTTTGGAAAATCACCAGAAGGTGTTTGATGTGGTTTTGGGCAATCAAATGATTTCCAATAGACATGAGACTTAACAGGATCAAATGGTATATAGAAATAGGGTGTTCCACCAAGTTTGGGCTCATTTGAAGAAACTTGCCAATGTAACTTTGGTAAACCCTAGAAATAAACAAAAATGGATTTTCCAAGTTTAAGTTAAGCAAATCATCCCTCCTTGATGCACCACTTGGTGTAGTGTCATCATTTGGGGTTGTGATCATGCCCACAAAGTTTGAGGTCACAAGTAAAAAGTTGGTAGTGTAAAGTTGTTCAAATTTGAATCTGAACAGAAATGGTTTGGGGGTACTCTGATCAAGTTACCCTTTTCCAAAGCTTGTGAAATTTGGTCTAGATGCATTATTAGACCATTCTAGCATGTGTACCAAGTTTGAGAGCATTTGAGAACGTTTGGCAATGTAAAGTTGCTCAAACTTCAAAAATGGACAGAATGGTTTTGAGAGGTTTTGATGAGGTTTTCTTGCTTCCCAAGGCATGGGGCTTGGCAAGATAATAAAATATGTCATATATGACATGATAGAATTTCCCTGGAATTTTTAGAGAATATTTCCTTTGTAAATGTTTCAAAAGCTTGAAATACCCAGAAAGGGTTTCTGAGGGATTTGTCCAATATTTTGAACATGACCAAGTGTTGAAACTCTTATATATGGAAAATATATGTCCTAAGAGTCTCCCTGAATTTTGGCAAATATTTTTGAAATATTTAAATGATTTTTACCTATTAAAGACCATTTCTGGCCTTTATAAAAAGCCTTTAAATAAAATAGGAAAATAACTTGTAAAAATATATTTTTTGTGGTTTATGGGAGTCCTATATCTAATAGGTTTCAAATATACTCTTTGAAATATTTTTATCACCCTAGATCAAGTACTTGTAGTGCAAGCCTCAATTCAGGGGTTTATGGAAAACTAATTTTTGAAAATACTTTTTGGCCAAATTATTTTTGTAAGAAAATACTATACTGTTATATACACTTGGTATGATCATTGGGCAGAAGTTTGGGGTAAGGAGATGAAATATATAAGATGGAGTAGTTGACTTTAAAGAGCTCTTGAAAATCATAGAGAGAAAACTTAATTCCAAATAAAAGCCAAATGATGCCAAACAAATTGTTGGTCCAAATTGTCATGCTTTATTGATGCAAATGACATGTTACAAAATGCAGGGTGTGACACTTCTGAACGCGTAATTGTTTTAACTAATGTGGCTCATGGGGGATAGATGACATCCGCAAGATAGTAACCCATCGAGTAGTTGTGCCCATCCTCAAGCATGGGCATCTCTTGTAATAAGACTATCAAACAGTGGTGATCCTGATAGCACATTCAAGTCATTATGAGAGCCAGGCAAACCAAAGATTGAATGCCACATACAAAGATCATGCATTGCAACTGCCTCAAGAATGATCGTTGGATTGTTGCAGTGCCCTTTGTACTGACATTTCCACCCTGCAGGACAATTCTTTTAGGTCCAGTGCATATAGTCAAGTGACCCAAGCATCCACGGCCATCCTCTTGCTTCAGTCTCTCCCATTAACCTCTGGGTGTCTTCGTCGTTGGGTGTCCTCAAGTACTCTGGTCCAAAAACATTGATCACTGCTTTAGTGAAGCTTCAAATGGACACTAAGATTATGTCTTCACCAATGCGGACATAGATGGCAACTGCATCGGCCGAACACCCATATGGCAAAACTAGAACAATCGCAATCACTACTAGGGAAAGCCTAGCAATAGCGCTGGTTTTTAGCCTATTAGTAGCGCGGGTAGTCGCGCTACTGATACGACGCTACAGCTAAACGTTAGCAGTAGCGTTGTTCTACACGCGCTACTGCTATACGTACTTAGTAGTAACGCGTTTTGCAGAAAGCGCTACTGATAAATACTAGCAGTGCATTTTGCAGAAAGCGCTACTACTATTATTGCGTATTCAATTTCTTTTTTATTTTATGTTGTATTCATACACCATTATACAAGTTTTCATACATTAGCAATTTAGAGATTGTTTTTACATCATAATGAGTTATTACATCACCGGGTGAAAGAACTGTGGATTAGTTTCAAGTGGATGGATCCTAAGTGACCAAGTCGTGGATTATTCCGCGGTTTTTTCACCAACTCATCATCATCATCATTAACAACTTATCATCATAATACATCATTGTCATATAACAACTCCTCATGATCACCATTTTCGTCAATGAGACATCATATAACAAGTTGGTCACTAGTCATAATCACAACTCCTCCTCCTCATCATCATCATCAACTCTAACACATTGTAGCACATAATGACACGTTGCACCTAGGACCTACTCCTCTCTCATAGGACCTACTACCCTCTTTTAGGTAAAATAGCATAAAACAAGAAAGGACCTGACTCTCCATTATGGAGAATGGAGATTATCCTGTCTCCAATTCCTGCGCTTCGCACGATGTTGCTTCCAAGTACCTCCCTACGATTGACCATACATTTTTTCCAAAATTTGATTGTCATGTCTTCATCGGTTTTAAAATTCCGGTATGAACAACAGTGATGCGTAGGATGACCTGGCGGTAAGCTCATAACATCAAGGCGGCCTTTCGGAAACATCAGATGAGGCACAAAAATCCTTCGGGATTTTCTGTTGAAAAACATAGTAATAACTTCGTAGTTAGCAATGTAGTTTAGTTTTAGAAGAATTTATGCAAAAGATGCACGGATGTCGTAATAGTAAAAAATCTTACCATGACATCTCCATGGATGTTACCATAGTTCAATACGTGCACTAGTGGCACGTATTGACCATAATGTGCAGGAGTTTGATAATAGATATTGTAATTCTCATCCCCCGGGCGGACTGATGGGCCGTGAAGATAAAAGCAAAAGGTCATCCTCCGTGCCCGGGTAGGACTCCTATGTATGTAGAAAGGCAAGATAGATGTCCGAATGTAATGATTCCTTCCTCGTCATGTCATCTCTGTAAAACCCTAGGCCCCCTCCGGTGTGTATATAAGCTGGAGGGTTTAGTCCGTAGAGACTAACAGAACAATTATAGGCTAGACATCTAGGGTTTAGCCATTACGATCTCGAGGCAGATCAACTCTTATAATCTCCATATACATTAAGATCAATCTAGCAGGAAGTAGGGTATTACCTCCATCGAGAGGGCCTGAACCTGGGTAAACATCGTGTCCTTGTCTCCCCCTGCTACCACCGATCCTGAGATACACAGCTTGGGGCCCCCCTACCCGAGATCTGCCGGTTTTGACACCGACAACATGCCCATGGGGAGGGGTCCTATATAGGCTATGGGTCCTTAACCAAGGCGGTGGTAGGTTGGAGGGTCATATGTGGGGTGAGGGGGTGAGGGGTCCATAGCCCATAGTGAACCACTCCATTTCACTTATGCATGCGTTGGCCTTCAGTTAGTTAGGAATCTTCTACACTTGGACTCATTGCTCTTATTTTTCATTCTCCAGAACTTCTTCATAATGCTTTTTTGTTAAAAAGAATATTGGTTCGCCATCACATAAATCTTGTGGGGATTATTAGTTGTTTTTAAGAGAACCATAGGTTTTCGAGCATGCTTTAGAGAGGTCGAGCAAACAACATGTTACGTACTCCCTCCGTCCGAAAATGCTTGTCATCAAAATGAATAAAAGAGGATGTATCTAGATGTATTTTAGTTCTAGATACATTCATTTTTGTCTATTTTGATGACAAGTATTTTTGGACGGAGGGAGTACCTGACAATGGCTTTCTCAACTGAATTACAAGTCAAGCGAACAAAAATACTTAACATTGTACTGTAAATAGTCACGCGTGTTACAAACAGTGAGCATGGTTCCTGATAAAGATAGAAGATTTGTCTAGTGAGCAAAAGGGAACAAGAGATACTTGGGGAATATACTACTAATAATTCACACCATGTACACCCTACAATTCATGATTTAGCTATATCTAAATTTGATTCTCTTATGCTCTAGAATCCTCTATACGAGGATACCTGCTTTATTCGTGCACTCTGAAACACTATGTGAAGTTTTTGTATATATACTTTATGCCCCCCAAATGTTGTGTATATATTTTAAAAACTATGGACAAGCGATCATTTATGAAGTAATATGAAAATTTTAATTGCTTAGCTTGAGTTCTATATTAAAAAAATAATTCCTTAAATGGCTCAAACTAGACATAAAAACATAAAAAATATATGTTAAATATAGTTATGACTGGTAATAATAATTTGTATTTGTAACGATTAATAGTTGAATTGTATAAAAATATATTGAAAGATGTATCTTCAACAAACAACTTATATTTACTAGCAAATCAATTATGATGAAGTATAAAAGTTTAGTCTAAGTCAACTGGGTTGGAAAGCTCGCAATGTTGTGTCTGTGCTTCCTTGGCACGCCGACGGCCTCCCTTGTGCGCAACTGCTCCTCAATGGGCCGCATCCTCTCCGCCTCCGACGGCAATGCACGGAAGATGGACATCACCTGCGCGACCTACCGCGCTTGCGCCTCGAAGAACCATGGGATAAGGAGCTTCCTCGGCACGCCCACGAAGGAGAGCGACGTTGCCAGGGACGACGGGAACATGTGCTCGAACAACAGGCCCACGACGTAGCCATTACCTTGGACATGCACAAGGACTATTGACGGTTAGATCTTAATGTAATGGCCGATGAAATTGATTTTCCCAAATAAATTATGACGAGTTATTTATAGCCGATATGGTTGTGCTTTGTGTACGGGGCGATGTTACAAGGGAATAGAGAGAGATTGGTGGAATTGATTGATTTATTGCTTGAGGCTTCTTGGAGTACAAGACAAGCCAGAATACTGCCCTAGTCTATGCTATGTTTCCAATCTAACCACGGTACTCAACATCCCGCCACAGTCAGATGTAGCAACGCAGACGGCGATACTGGAGAAGAATCCGAAGGTAAGCCGGCGGACATCTCCCCACAGTCGCAACTAGCGACGCATTGCGGATGCCCATGACTGGAGTGGAAACCGACGAGGTTGCTCTAGCAAGGCATGGCCCTTTGTGCCGATGTTGAGGTAGCCGAGAGCGTGGGTTGTGTAGCCATGGTCGAGGTAGCGGTGCGAAGAACGTCGTGGTCGATGTCAAGTCAGGGTGGCCGGTCTCGAGGAAGTTGCTGTGGAGCAGCGGGCGCAAGGAGGAACCGAATTAGTCATGAGCACAGTGGTGTCGAAGTAGTGGTGCACTGGGAAGTAGACATTATTGACGAGGCATATTGCTAGATTTGCCAAGCCCGAGGACACGTCATGGACGAAGGAACGCATCGGTGTTGCCAGCACCGGGCATGCGTAGACAGACAAATTTAATGTTGACGATGCGCCGCTCCAGGCTTGCCAAACCTGGGAACACATCGGGGAGGAAAGCACACGTCGGTGTTGCCAGCATCGGGCATGCGTAGACATGACCTGCATGAGATGTACGCCATGTCGGAGTAGTCGGAGGGGCCAGTAGAGGTGGACTAGACGAAGTAGTCGGGGAAGATGACGGCGGCGCTAGCGACGATCTGGTGTTGAACAAAGACGAAGGGGGTGGACGGGCTGCACGGCTCGGGTAAACGAGCGGCAGCGGCGCCGAGAAAGTAGAGCTGCGGCGAAGACTTGAGGAGGCGGTGGCGGTGGCTAGGTTAGGAGCGTGGCGGCGGAGCTTGAAGTAGGCGAGAAGAACCCAACAGCTTGACGAAGACCGGTGCGGACGGTAGCTTTCCCGCGCCAAGTTTGGCGGCAAGGCGCGTACCATGTGGAACTCCACTACAAGAAATATGTCAACTTGCGACCATCACTATTGGTCACTGAAAGGTCGTTGTTTTTCATTTGCGACCTTTTTGTGACCAAAAACAGATGGTCAAAAGTTGACGGTCGTTAATGGAAATTAACGATCTTCTTTGTGATATGTAAAAAGTCATTGGTTCTACGACCAAATTTTTGTCACTGGCAGCCTCCCCAGGCCACGTAAGATCCAACATGGCAAACTAATGTGGATAAGAATCAGCCCGATCCAATTCGGTGTTTTACATGGGCCGAGCCCAACAATTCAGCCTATTTAATGTATTTTTTTCCTGTGCTTTTATTAGCTACATGGGCCTGGCCCAACAATTCAGCCTTATTAATTTCTTTGCGTGGCCCTTTTAACACAATATTTTCTTTTTGATCATGTATTTTTCTGGGCCAGTTTTTTCTTGGGCCTCTCATGTTTTTCCACCAAAAATAATTGTCCAATATAACTTGGGCCTATTACAGTTCCGAAAAAATTGATCCAATCGAAAAAAATATTATGCCATTGACATTACAACAGATCACACCACAAGCTATCTTGGGCCTAGCCCAGTTCTGATACATTTTCCAAGCAACATGCAATGTTATAATATTACAACCATTCATTCCAGCAATACATATCTTTACAGTTCAGGAACAGTAAGTGCCAAACAAAACTATTCTACAACAAATAAAATTAAAATAGAAATTTAGATGATAAGACACAACATTTGAAAACCTCATTCACCTGGCAGTAGATCAATCATGAGTGAGAAACTATATAGCAGGATAAAAATGTTCAAAGGATGCAAAAATAACAGTCATTACACATGGTATTCGGGTACAAATTCATTAGCCATTCCACATGGTATGGCAGGTACAGATTCATCAACCGTTAGAGTAGATAATAACATCACTGGCAATAACTAATGCGGTTTGTATCAAATCTCAAGCATAATACAGTACATATTAGTCCACTTTATACTCCTCTTTTAGAGGTATAGATTATAGCTAATGGGAGCTGATGTCTAGGAGTATTTGCAAATGATACAACATCATGGAGTAGGATAACATGTTTAGCAGGCAAGCAAGCAATTTGGCAAGCTATGTTGGAAGATAATTGTTGTATCGCTAACAAACTACATGTAAGAATGCTTTGTTGTACTAATACATGCACATCAAGTAAGAGTGGTGTTCTGTTCTTACCGCAGCGGCACAAGTGAGACGATGCCCGATTCGCCCTACTTCTCCACAAGACTCGACCAGGAGCACGCATCCTCGAAGGAACCAGCAGCGCTGCTTGCTCCTTTAGCTCAGCTCCTTGCTGCGGAGGACGGCCGAGACTTGGATGCGGAGCTCCCTGGGGGCTGGGCGTCACCTGGTCCCTCTCATTGTAAGTTGTAATCAAGTGCAGGCTCCCTGGGCGATTCATGAAAGGGAAGTTCTCAAGCTTGACAATCTGATTGTCCGACAAGTCAATCGTGTCAAACTGGTCATGTTATAAAAAAAGGAACAAATACAGTTATAAACACAACTAGAGAAAGATCTGGAGCAACTACAAACAATTCAAAATGAGATTAAAAGAACCCTATGATTTCAGTTTCAAATCAAGCTAAACAGTTTAAATATTAAGCCATCGGTAATACAAAAATCGCCAAGAGGTGTGTCACTGATGGTAGAGTCAGTACAAGAAAGTAGGCTGGTAACACAATAACAAGCCACACATAAAACTGTTATGCCCTGGACAACTACATAGAAGAAAGCAAAAGTAACCAGAACAATAGAGGTGTGGCGATCAAGTATATAAACACTCCTAGCAGCTAATTATATAAGGGAACTGCTCATAATGAAGAGCAAAGTATTTTTATGGGGAGGAAAGGCTCCCAGCTTCACCACCCCCAGGATATGCATTCAAAATGAATTTATCAGTGAAGAAAAAAAAGAGTGGCTCCCCTGCTTTTTGCTAGAACTGCAGTAGCCTAGCTTAGCTTCAAACAAGAACAACGACTTTGTAAGACATGTATGTCTGCCATAACCAAGCAAGCAGATTCAGTAGCTACTTAAACAGAATCCCAGTTCATGAATTCTTTCATACAGTAACGGTGACTAGTTGAAGGTTGTTGAGTAGTAGTAATATGCATCTACATCTACATAAGTTAGGCCCGGATAATTCCCTTGAAGAAGTTGTATTGACACTCACACACAGATATCTCAAGGCAAATTCTAACTGTACTTGTGGGTTTCACCTAAAAAGGGCAACAACAACAATGAGCATCAGCGTCACTTAAATACTAATAATCATGCTTGCTGCCTTTCTGAAGCAAATATGCTATAACCCAGACAATATGCTTGAATCAGCGTTCCTCTTGACTGCCTGGTAATGGCAGAGCGCCTTCACCACCTCCTCCTCCTCCCCATTCCTGCCCAGACAAATGCAGATGCAGAAACCCTATGCATTCAGCACAGTATCCACACACACACACACACACACACACAGAGAATAGTCACAAGGGGAGGGGTGTGAGCTACATGCACTGGTAGTGGTAGAGGTTGGGAATCCCCGACGGACGAGCTCGGGGTCGCCATCTTCCCTGGGCGGACGCCCCCTTGTGGCGCGCTTGGTCACCGCTTGCGGGTATGAGGCCCGCGACGGCGCCGGTGCCAATGCGGGTTGTGGGGATTGAAGAGCTCGAGCTGCTCCTTGAGCGCCAGGTCCTCCTCCGACTGCGCGCACCAAAGCAAAAACACACCAACCGGGGCGGAACAGCAGATCGAAGCGAGATGTTCCCCGATCTCGGCCGAGTGGAGGGGCGGGGGGTGGGGGGAGCGCTCACCAGATCCTTGGAAGAAGAAGGCTTGGCGGGCGGCGCGCTGGAGTAGCCGAGATCACACGCTGCCGCAGTCCAGCCAGCTCGACGGAGTGGCGCGCATTGAAGCACGCGTACTCAACGAGCCAACCGACTCTGGTTGACGGAGGGGGCGGCGGATCTGGTCGATGGGGACGCATGCACCGGAGCTGGTCCAAGGATGGAGCGGAGGGAAGGGGTCACGGTGGACCGCAGGGAGCCATAGATTGCCGCCGAAATTCGTAGGGATCGGCCACCGTAGGTGGCGGCGACGGCGGGGAGTCCAGGAAAAGGAGATGGGAGTACGGGGTTAGGGCATGTACAATGGTGCTATCTTAGCAGTGCCACGTAAGATAAGTGATGAGATGGAGGAGAGAGAACTCATAAGAAAAGGCTTGCCTTCTCTTATTTAAGAGAAGACAAAAGATGATCTCTTAGCACAATATGTCTCACCATGTTTTTAGGAATGACTAGTTATTAAAGATAAGGCTAAGAGATGACCCATTGTAGACAAAATGTTTTGTCATCTCTAAATTACATGCAACACTTAAGATAAGACTACCTTATCAACCATTGTATATGCCCTTAGTGTTGCTGTCTCGCGAGAAGAGAGGGAGTATGGGGTTGCTGTCTTTTTTTTCTCATTTCTTTGGCAGGAGATGGAAAGGTAGCTAGCCAATCACATGCGAGTCCACGGATCCCTACCCTAGATCAAATCCTAGCCATCTAGTCCTCCTACATCCAACGCTCCAGAATCCTAGCCTCTCTTTTGTGTAAAACCTACAAATTAGAATATTCAAAATCATTTCTTAGTGCTAAAAACAAGGGGTTTTGTGAAGCAGCTACAAAATCTATTTTTCAAAATGCCGTCACTAAAAACTTCACGTACGTTAGACCACATTTTATGGATGATCACCAATTTGTATGCATTTCTGATCCTTCTAGCTATTTTTCGTCATTTAAACGGGTTACTGCCGATACGGTAGGAAGCGGATCAAATTCGAAATACATGTGACTAACGGGTTTCATGCCCATTTGCATGTTGGAATTAGAAATAATGTTGCCTAAGGAAATTTTCATTTTCTTTGGACGAAACAAAAAATCATTTTTCCATTTTTTTAGTGCCCAAAATGAGGTTTTTTGTGAAGAACCTACCAAATAATTGTTGTAAAATTGGACCAAATCGATTTTCTAAAATACTTTGTCATATTTAATGCACAATTGACAAAATGGTTGGATGTCAAAAGTTTTGATCCACCTCTCGTGAATAAGACAAATTTTCGACGATTCAGTAGGAAGAGGGTCAAATTTGAACTGTAGTTGCCTCATAGTTTGCTATTTATTTTTCCAAAAAAATCATTTTTAGGTACAAAACTATCTATTTAATCATATAAACACCAAAAGTTTTCCAAGATTCAACCACTAGCTAGGAACGGTCATGCCCGCCGTTTTGATCGCGTTTCGAAACGGGCATGAAAATTTTAAAAAAAAATTGGAAAACCTTCGCATTGTGTCATTATATGTGGCCAAGTTACCAGGAAAACAATAAACTTGTAATACGATAATTATTTTCAAAAAGTGTTCTCACAAACGAGCTATCATGTGTGGAGATCAATGACTTTCAAGCCAAATGAACAATCTTATGGCCACATTCATAGCATAGTTTGTTCAAATGATCTCATATTGTGCACAAGGGTGCATATATATTGGAATTGCAAACAACGTTGCCTAAGGAAGTTTTCATTTTCTTTTGACGAAAAAATCATTTTCCATTTTTCGAGTGCCCAAAATGAGGTTTTTTTTAAGAACCTACCAAATAATTGTTGCAAAATGGGACCAGGTCATTTTTATAATATATTATGCCATATTTAATGTATAATTGGCAAAATGGTTGGTTGTCAAAAGATTTTATACACCTCAGATGAAAAAGACAAAATTTCGCTGATACAGCGGGAAGCGGGTCAAATTTGAACTGCAGCTGCCTCATAGTTTGCTCTTTATTTTTTCCAAAAATCATTTCTAGGTACATAAGTACATATTTAATCAGAGAAACATCAAAAGTTTTCCAAGATTCACCCACTAGCTAGAAACGGTCATGCCCGTTGTTTTGACCGCATTTTGAAACGGGCATGAAAAATTAATAAATAAAATCAAAATGTTGGAAAACCTTCGCATTATGTCATTATATGTGACCAAGTAACCAGAAAAATAATAAACTTATAATACAGTAACTACTTTAAAAAATGTTCTCAGAAATGAGTTATCATGTGTGAAGATTCATGGCTTTCAAGCCAAATGATCAATTTTATGATCGCATTCATGGCATAGTTTGTTTAAATGATCTCATATTGTGCTCAAGGGTGGATATTAGAATGGCAAACAATGTTGCCTAAGGAAGTTTTCATTTTCTTTGGACGAAACCATTTTCATTTTTCGAGTGCCCAATATGAGGTTTTTTGTGAAGAACCTACCAAATAATTGTTGCAAAATTGGACCAAATCAATTTTCTAAAATACTAGGCCATATTTTAATGCACAATTGACCAAATGGTTGGGTGTCAAAAGTTTTGATCCACCTCTCGTTAAAAAGACAAATTTCTGACGATTGAGTAGGAAGCGGGTCAAATTTGAACTGTAGATGCCTCATAGTTTGCTATTTATTTTTTCGAAAAATCATTTCTAGGTACAAAAGTATATATTTAATCGTAGAAACACCCAAAAAAATCCAAGATTCAACCACTAGCTAGGAACGGTCATGCCCGCCGTTTTGATCACGTTTTGAAACCAAATCAAATTCCTAAAATACTAGGCCATATTTAATGTACAATTAACCAATTGGTTGGGTGTAAAAAGTTTTTTATCCACCTCTCGTGAAAAAGACAAATTTTTGGATATTCATTTTATATTTTTGAGTTGCCAAAATGAGTTTTTATGTCAAGAACCTTACAAATATTTGTTGTAAAAAAAACTTCTCCATTATTCAAGAACATTAGACCACATTTTATGAACAAATTTGTGTACACTAGAAACATTTTTTATAGATATTAAATGGTTTTTAGTTACATCATTAACCTTTTTAACAAATATTTTGATGTCTAATATTTTGAACACGTGCCTACATTTTTTAAGACACATTGTGTGTGTATATATATATATATATATATATATATATATATATATATATATATGTTTAACTTTTTTCAAATACATGATTAACATATTTTCGTATATTCCAACAAAAAAACATCTTTTCATACATACGTTTTGATGTCTATATTTGTTTTTCGAAATATGTATTTGGCAACCCTGTGCCAGATTGCAAAATCGTCACACCTGCAGGATGTCGTCGATTTCGAATCCAACGGACGCAAGACATTCCAGCTGTTCTTTTCGTTACTTCATCCCAATCCTTCGCCTGACTTCATCCCAATTCCCAACTGCCCCGATGCCCGGGTCTCCTCCATCCACACACGAGGCCATTTATCTACTCATCCTCCCGGCGACGACACGGCTTTGCTTTTCCTTCCTCCTGAATGCGACGCGGTAGTCGCCCCGCTCCTCCTTCGTCCTGCCGGCGACGTGAGCAGCGCCAGGCGACGGGACAGGATCCCTGGTGTGACCTTCCCGATTGATGCTCCGCGGCGGCGCTATGGAGTGGAGACGGTGCAGCAGCCGGACCTCCGCCACGCACGGCCGGCGCGGGGGCGCTATGGAGTGGAGACGGTGCAGCACCTGGACCTCCTCCACGCACGGCCGGCGCCACGGGACCGGCGTGCCCATTGTGGCCGCATGGTGACGCCTTCCGCGCCTCCCAGGTCGTCGTCCTTCATGGCCTTATTTTCCTGATGAAATCGTTCATGCATGCACACTCACGCCGTCGTGAAAATGGGCTTTCCGCCGGGAGCAAGAGAGAGACACAGCCGGGTCGATGCTGCCACCGAGAGTGATCAACTTATCGGGCGCCTCAAGCAGCACGCTTCATGCTGAAAGCAGCAGACGGTGCTGAAGCTGTCTGGCGACCTTGTATCTGAAACTTGTGAAGAAAATCAACAGTGTCTTAACTGAAGAACTGGGCATTTACCATTTCACAACCTCAGCAAACCATCACCAAGTAGTAGAGATCCTTTTTACCTCTTATTTCTTGATCGTTACTCCTCCTCGCGTGTTGATCAAGCATTCGACTCACCTGCCTATGTGGTTCTGACGAAAGCACTTTCTTTCTTCCTATACATTTTACGTCTAAACTTGTTGTTCTAAAACTGAAAGTTGATAGTCTAAGTCCATACTTGTTGTTCTGAAACTGAAACTTGATGCCTGTTGTTCTAAAACTGAAAGTTGATAGTCCAAGTCCATACTTGTTGTTCTGAAACTGAAACTTGATGCTTGACTCATGCTATACTAAGAACCTCTGAACTTGACGCTTGGTTTTATGAGTTTTTTTAGTAGTATACAAATGTTCTTGAATTCACCAAGTCAAACGAACCTGCGTGCTGTCAGGCTCTGAATTTTGCTTGTGTTTCTGTCTTGAGCCCATACGCCGGCATGAGCCACCTCGGATGCCGAGTGCTCGTCGTTCGGCTGCGCGCCATGGCACGACACGGGGCGGTGGAGCCCAAACTCACATAGGTTAATACCATACGAGTGCTGAATTATTTGACACTAATTGAGGATCTTGCACTGATCCTCTGAATGATCGTAAGTGATATGATAGCTTTGCAGCATCTTGCCACCCATGATCCCGATCCCTATCTTCACGGTGCTGTTGGGCGTGATTTGGAGGAGGTCATCATCAAAGAGGATGGAATTAATGGGCGACAACATCCGCCCAGCCCTCCTCTGCTTCGCTAGGCTTGTACAGACACATTTATCTTCTTTTATCATAGCTTAGTATGAGAATGAACACACCAAGCCGTGTGGTGCAGGATGCTTTTTGCTCCTTTTTTTTGCCAGATGCACACTCATAATTTGTCATGATGCACACACGGTATTTTCCATATAAATAGTATGATAATCTATTGTTGGCTATTCAATGCCACTTACAACAACCTTTTAATCTAAAGATGTGTGGTCAGTTTTTTAGTGCCACCACGTTCACTGTAGTCACCTAATCAGCTGATT
Source organism: Secale cereale (assembly GCA_902687465.1). NCBI lineage: Eukaryota > Viridiplantae > Streptophyta > Magnoliopsida > Poales > Poaceae > Secale > Secale cereale. The sequence goes on from LR738713.1 coordinate 871,280,775, forward strand.
GGACTTGAGTCCTTTTGGCTATCTCAAGGCTTTTTATGGAGTGGTTCTATTTTATTTGTGCTTAGACGGCTTAGACGGCGACGGTAAGCTCATGGTTGCCGATGGCACGCGTGTCGTAAGGCAACCACCAAGTCATTATGGCTATCATGCATGGAGCGAGTCCGAGTCCGAGGAGGAGGCAGCAGGAGTATTATGTGAAAATAGCACGATAATATATGAACTGCATACCCGATAACTTATGTACAAACATCACGATAAGTTTGATCGATAGAGAAATGCTGTTAAAATACATAACCTTGATAACTTATGTGAAAATAACACGGTAATATACGAACTGCATACCCGAAAACTTATGTACAAACACCGTGATAACTTTTGACCAAGAGGAGAAAAAGTTATTGAAAAAAACAACCCCGGTAACTTATGTGGAAATAGCACGATAACTTGCATACCACATACGTGATAACTTATATACCACATGGGAGGGGGGATGTTGAAATACATACTCGACAACTACTATGTAAATAATATGGTAATATACGAACCTCATATCAGATAACTTAAGTACAAACATTGTGGTGATTTGCATCTAGAAAGGGAAGGAAGGGGATGCCCGAGTTTGTGAACCATCTGAACCGGTGTAAAACGTCCAGAAAAAAGTTCTAAATCTCGGACAAGTGAGTCTGTCGGTTTGAATTTTCAGTTTCATTCGATCTCATCTCAGGAATGTACAAGTAGTGTGCAAGTTGAAAGAAATCAATAATGTGGTGTAGCCCATGTGGTTATTGTTGCTGAATTAATTGTTGGAGGTAGTGGGTTCAAGTCCCCTCCCATTGCATTTTTTCACTTTTTTCAAACTGCAAGCGTGTGTGTAGAATCGGGAGGGGCCCACCCCCAGCAGGAGGATCCGGGTGGCCCAAAAAATAGGGAGAAGGGAGGAGCAGAGCAAACAGTTGACAAATATCACCGTAAACCATTGATAAATTATGTGAAAATAGCATGATAGTATACGAACCACATATCCGATAACTTACGTCGAAACACTACGGTAACTTTTCCGATCGAAATAAAAAGTTGTTGAAACATGCCCGCGGTAACTTATGTGAAAATAGTACGGTAATATGCGACCCGTTTACCCGATAACTTACATACAACCATCTCGGTAATTAACTTTTTTGACCCCGAGGAAAAAGTTGTTGAAAACAAATATCGATAATTAATGTGAAAATAACACGGTAATATACGAAATACATACTTGATAACTTACATAGAAACACCGCGGTAACTTTTTGACCAGAAGAAAAAGTTGTTGAAGAATATAACCTCAGAAACTTATGTAGAAATAGCACGATAATATACAAATCACATACATGATAACTTAATACAAATATTGTGGTAACTTTTTAGACCGGGAGAAAGTTGTTGAAAACAATTTATGTGAAAATAACACGGTAATATATGAATTGCATGTCTGATAACTTACGAATAAACACCGCAATAATTTTGACCAACGGAAAACAAAGTTGTTGAAAAACATACTCCAATCATCGAGGTAACTTGTGCGAAAATAGCACTGTAATATGTGAACCCCATACCCGATAACTTACCAGAAACACCGCGGTAACTTTTTTGACCGGGAGAAAGAACATACCCCGATAACTAATGTGAAAATAATATGGTAAATACGAACCGCATACCCTATAACTTATTTACAAATACCGCGGAAACTTTTAACCAAGGGGAAAAAGTTTTTGAGAAATATCCCCCGATAACTTATGTGAAAATAGCACGGTAATATATGAACCACATGCCTACTAAATTAAGTACAAACACCTACGGTAACTTTTGACCGGGGAGGGGGGGGGGTTGCTGAAAAATATAACCCCGGTAACTTATGTTGAAATAGCACGGTAAGTTGCATACCACAGGCTTGGTAACTTATGTAGCCGAGGCGTGGTAACTTTTGACCCGGAAAAAAGATTCGTCGGAACATACCAACATGGGATCTAGTTTCGAAGATCTCATCGCGACGAATCTTTTATGTGAAAACAGTTTTTGCATCGGACCTATGGTTTAAGCTACAATACATTTTGAATTTTTGAAATAGGAGAGAATCTAGGATGACATCATCTTTTTTGTCCTCTAGTGCATGTATGTAATTAGAGAGAGGGATGAACATGAAAAGAGAGTTCATCACACCCTAATCTATATCCTAATGCATGCATGCATGTATTTATATGAAAGAAAGGAGGAGTGTGCTAGTTTTGCTATCCACCACACATGTGCCAAATATCATTGTCCTTTGTTTTTACACATTGTACATTTTTTATACATATAAAACATTGTTGATATTGGTTAGAAAAAATTAAATAAATGATTAACATTTTTAGAAAATCTTATTTTGTTCTGTACTTTGCCATATATATTTGCATACACATCAAACTTTTTTTATACATATCTAATATTATTTATGATTATCATTTTTATATGCTTGAAACTTTTCATATACACACATTTAGTTTTTTTTAAGCACATGATTACATTTTTTGAAATACCTATTAACATTAAAAAAAATTGAATTACACGTTTAGTTTTCTAATTGCTAAACCATATAGCAAGAGTCACGAAGGAGTTCATTATTTTCCTATTCTTATAATTTTATATTGTTTAATTGGTTTCGAGATTTTTCTATAAGAAAAAACCTTTTTCAGAGTTATACAATGAAAAACCTGTTTTTTTAGACAACAATGAAATATATTTTTCCAGATAACTGACCATCCTTACCAAATGGTAATAATGAGAAACTTGTTATTTTCTCATTATCGTTGGGCCGAATATATGTTTATCTGAGTAATATGAGGACATCCCACATTTCTTCCTGGATGTGCCGAGACCTACATGGCACACGTTTTTTTTAAAAGAAGGTGGCCTCGTTCCACAGAGTCTCAAGCCCACCTTGAGCGACACCTTAAGTACCAATGCATCCACGTTCACAACCTCATGACCATTTATATTGGTCGTCATCGGGTAGAAATAAGGTCATCGACCACTCTTGTTTGCTTTATGACCATTTGGTGTAAGGCAATTTCAGGGTTGAGCCCTTCCAAGCGAAATGGCCGTGGATTTACGACCAATTCAGCCGGGGTCACTGAGAGAAGATCACAAATTGACATATTTCTTGTAGTACTCGACGCGCAGGGACGGTGGAGTGTAGCGCGTGCCACGACGCTAGGGTCCGAAGGGGCGATGGTGCAGCAGTGTGCGGATCAAGGCGACGATGGAAGACCACGGGGCGGCGGCATGGACCGCGTGCAACGGCTCTACGGCCCGAAGGGGCGGCACAATGGCGGTGTCCGGTTTGGTGCATACAAGGGGAAGGCCTCGGGCGGCGATAGGGACTCCATGTCCGTGACTCCGGTCTGTTGTTAGCGTCTAGCATTAAAAGCTAAGGCGCTTAGGTATTTCTAATTATATAATATTTATTTTTCTCTCTTTAAGAGGCTATACAAGCCCCTCCCATTGTAGATGCCCTTAGATGAATCCCTAGGACGCTTCTCCAAATCAACTAGTTAGGGCATCGTAGAAGTTGTTAATTTCCTGAAAACTTAACTGTACTGTAATATTAAGCCCCGTTCGGCAATGTGCCGGCTCCTTGAAATCGATGGATCTGCGGAGCACCCTTTTGCCTGCCCCAAGACTTTTGGCTGCAGCTCCGGGAGCGGAGCAGTGGAGTGGAGGGATGCCGAAGGGGGCCTAAATATTAAGTGCCAAAAATTCAAACATCAATATAAATAATCGTTTGAACTGATCTAGTTACACAAATTGATAAATTATACACATGAGTTAACAAGACTAAAATTATTTTTAACATAGATGCAAACAAAAAAAAAGGTTTCAAGAAAAAGGTTCTAGGGATTTACCTTGATGTCAACTGAATTTAGGGAATTGGAGGACTGGAGAGATGAGATCTCCGTCGCCGTCGCCGCTGCCGTGCCAGTGTGCCGCAGCAACGTCGCCGGCCAGAAACACGAGAAGCAATGGACGGACTATGGAGGCGTCGACGATCACGATTGCCGGCGGCGCAGCAGCGAGCGAGGGCTTTCCTTCCAGTCCTGCGCGGGGTTGCTGCGTCCGTGTTTTTTTCATAGGTTGTGTATATATTTTTTTTTTGAGACAAATAGGTTGTGTATATATATATATAGGTTGTGTATATATACGAGTGTTGGCAGGGTTCAGAGTTACGATACGGGCTGCGGCCTTTTACTAGGCTATTTTTGTTACGATGGGCTTCCAAAAATATCCAACTATCCCCCGGTGACAGTTCAAAAAATATATCCAACTAATTAGGCTTTAGTGGGGGCAGATCATTAGGCTTAGTGGGGGCAGTAATAATATCTCGTGGTAGCACTATAAAAATCAAGTGGGGGCAGCTGCCCCCATGGCTCCTAAGAGCATCTCCAACAGGCGCCCAAAAAGTGCTTCGCGCGCTAAATTCGAGTTTTTTGGGTGCCGCGCAGCTCTAACAGAAGCTGTAAAATAGTGCGGGCGCGCAAAAGGATTGGGCGCGCGCTGAAAAGCGCCATCTAAAGCTCTAAATTTGAGGCGCCGGATTGCGCGCGCTTCACAATTTACACTGCGTGGTTTTTTGGACGCGTGTTTTTTGGCATCTGCTAAAGCAATGTTGGGTCCGACGCGCTAAAAGTGCATTGGGCGCGCATTAAAACTTTTTTGGGCGCCGATTTTTTGTGCCGCTGTTGGAGATACTCTAACATAGGTCTGGTAGATAGGCGAGTATAGCTTAGCCTAGCTGAGTGCATGAATGCGTCCATGCACGCACGCACGTTGCTGTTGTGATGCTGGAATAAATAAATTTGGGCCGCAACTTTGGTGAGATCGATCGGTCGACCGACTTGTGTCACTGTCACTGTATGTCCATCGGCTTGTCCTCTGTTTCCTCTGTCCGTCCGTCACCTGCTGTAAGCTTTTGTTCTTCAACTCAACTCACATACGTAAGGAGGGGAACAGTCCCAAAATTACGACGAGAATGTATAGGTCATTTCATTCGCTTCCCTTCATTTCAATCATTTCGTTCGTTCGGTCTCCACCTTTAAGACGTTAGATCCGGTTATATTGATTTTTTCCCTATTCCGGTTAGATCCGGCGGCCTGTACTACTGGACTCCCCTCACGCATAGCTAGGGTTCCTCTATTGTGGAGGTTGCGCCACTGTCGCAGAATTTGTCTTCCCAAGCTTGACCCACCGCCCTCCTTGATGGCGGTGGTGGATCGACACGATCACGGGACAGGGGATGACGGCGAAGAGCGGGGTAGTTGGCAGGGGACCCTTCCTTGGCGGTCGGTGGGGAAGTACGGTGTGAAGGAGAGAGGGCACGATTGCAAAGGTGAGGTTGACATTATCTGGTTTTAAAGGAGGACTTCGGAGAGAAATTTGCGGCACAAACCAGTATTGTTGTTCGCAATTGTTGAATCGTGTTAGAGTTGTGTCGAATATTATTGTACAAGGTAGGTTACAGTTTTACTTGTAGTTGGACTGTGTTTAGGTAGGATATGGAGTCGTGTCCAAGTATGACACTTGTATCCTAGACCTCTCATATATAGCGGGGGTAGACACACGATGTAACCTATGCCAACATAATAGCACAGACACGCGGGGGAGCCGGCGGCGTGCGCCGACGCCCGGGCGGCCAGGGTGCGGTATTGTACCGGTGTTATGGGGAGGAGCGCCCATAGTCATTGCCCCGGGGATGTAGCCATAATGGTGAACCTCGTTAATAAATCTCGGTGTCGTGCCTCATGTGATTGCTTGGTCCTCGGTAGATTGACGATCTGGCCGGCATAACTTTCTTCTGTAATCTCTTAATTCGAGTAAAGCATACCTCCGATTGTAGTTAATCGTTGTGTGATGCTGAGTTTCCCCTGTGTGCTCGTGCTTCATCTCTGAATCTCTCTCTATTCCCTGAATCCCATAGTCAGGGTTTGTCACTCCCTCCTCCTCTCTTTCCTCAAATATTTTAAGCAAAATCAACCGGAAACTGTCCAAAACATTTCTGTAAAAGCTCACGAAATTGAAGTACTACGAGTTCTGTAGACAAAACGAGTTCTTTGGCATCACCTTTGGTCTTTTGATGCTTGGCATGAATATGAATGCAGTGGTTCGCCCTTGCTTTGGCCCACCGGCCGATCGAGCGAGCAACTCGGCTGACCTCTACCCACTCGACTTGAATGCCCTACATAAGTGTAGCCATGCATGCATGCATCAACCTTTTTGCTGACCCTAGTCACTCATGGCGAACTGCCACTGCAGTTCAGTAACTAGCCGGCTCGCGGCAGGTGGCTTGTTAATTAGCTACTGAGGTTGCCAGCAATCGAGCTCGGAGAATTGGACGGTGCGTGGCCGCCTATAAATACCCCGGGAGTCCCTAGATCCATGGCCACACCACAAATCCACCATTGCACCACTCCATCAGACTCAACACCTTCCACTGCGAGAGCGAGGAGTAGACCAACCGGCATGGCGATGAGGAAGGAGCTCCTCCTCGCGGCCATGATGCTGGCGCTGGTTGTGGCGGCGCCGGGCGGGGCGCTCGCAGCGTGCGAGGTGGGGCAGCTGACGGTGTGCATGTCCGCGATCACCACCGGCGCGAAGCCCAGCGAGGCGTGCTGCGCCAACCTGCGCGCGCAGCAGGCGTGCTTCTGCCAGTACGCCAAGGACCCCGCCCTCGCCCGCTACATCACCAGCCCCCACGCCCGCGAGACTCTCCAGTCCTGCGGCCTCGCCGTCCCCCACTGCTAGGCGCCAGGCTGTAGCTCCTCCGTTCATGAGACTATAGCTTTAGCCTAGCTGAGACTGAGAGAGTGCATGCGTCCATGCACGCACGCATGTTCCCTGTTATGTGGCTCCATCGATGAGATGCTGGAATAAAATGCTGGGTCATGATGCTGGAATAAATTCACTTTTTTCCTACATACTTCTCCTCTGTTTCCACTCTCCGTCGCTTGCTCTAATTAAGCTTTTCAACCAAAATCACGTAAGTGCGAACCGTCCAGAAAACTCACGAAATTACAAGATAATTGCATGGTAAAGTTGCTTTCTTATCTTGCCCAATTTTTTTTTTTGGGGGGGGGGGGGG